>NW_004624834.1:1756969-1767683 GCF_000247695.1 Heterocephalus glaber | reverse complement strand
GGCCGGCGTGCGGCGTCTACCCCGAGCGCTGCGGCTCTGGCCTCCGCTGCCAGCCGCAGCCCGGGGAGCTGCGCCCGCTGCACGCGCTCCTGCACGGCGGCGGCTTCGGCGCCAACGCCAGCGCCGCCGGCCGCCTGCACCCCTTCCTGCTGCCGGCGCCCCCCGCTCCGGGAGATGCCAGCGAGTCGGAGGAGGACCCCGGGGCGGGAAGCGTGGAGACCCAGGCCATCCCCAGCACCCACCGGCGGGGAAGCGTGGAGACCCACGCCATCCCCAGCACCCACCAGGGCGGAAGCGTGCAGACCCACGCCATCCCCAGCACCCACCGGGTGACCGACTCCAGGTTCCACACCCTGCCCACGAAGATGGACGTCATCGGGAAAGGCCACGCCAAGGACGGCCAGCGCTACAAAGTCGACTACGAGTCCCAGAGCACGGACACCCAGACCTTCTCCTCCGAGTCCAGGCGGGAGACAGAACACGGCCCTGGCGGAGAGAGATGGAAGACACGCTCAGCCACCTGACGTTCCTCAGTGTGCTGAGTCCCCGGGGCGTCCCCATCCCAAACTGTGACAAGAAGGGCTCGTTTCAGAAGAAGCAGGGCCGCCCCTCCAAAGGCAGAAAGCGAGGCTTCTGCTGGTGCGTGGACAAGTACGGGCAGCCCCTCCCGGGCTACGACTCCGAGGGCAAGGAGGGGAGGACGTGCACTGCCTGAGCGTACACAGCCGGTAGACCTGCTGACCACTTAATGTGGAGCTCAAATACGCCTTATTGGGCACAAAAGACTGCCGAGGACATGCTCAGTAGCTGGCCACAGCCTCGAGTTATATTTCTTTTTGTGGTGAACTGATCTTTTAAAAAAACCAAAGTTTAGACAGATTTTTGAAATCCCTATGTTTCCTTTAAGTAGTAAACTTGAGATCTTTCCAGTAATTAGCGAAAAGCAGTTTGAATTTTCTAGCTGCTATCTGTAAACCTCGCTCCACGGAAGGCTCCCCTCCCGGGCCCTCGTCCGCGGAGGGGACAACCCGACCATGCCCGCCCCACTCACCCCTCCCACCCTGAGACTTCAGCAAACGAGCTTCTCCCCCACCCTCTGTAAAATGAGCACAGGCCCAGGAGAATAGGAAAAGCCTCAACTCCAGTCACCTGGACGTCCTGACGCCCCCTGCCAACATAGCCCGACGGGGACCTCTTTGACTCAGGGGCCTGGGTCTCGACCACGAAGACTGTCCATCATCTGGCGATGACCTAATCTACTTTGGAAACTACTGGAGAGATTAAGACGCAGTCTTAACAGCAGGATGCCCAGGAACCTGTCGGCAGGTGTGGGTGACCCTCCATCCGGGGGCCTCCTCATGGCAGCCCCTTTGGAAGGCTGGGTGGCTGGGGTCACCTTGCCCTTGGTCCCATGGGGCAAGAGAGGCAGGGGAGCAATCAGCCTCGGCGCTGAGAGGCCTTTTGAGCAACGATTCTTCAGATGACTGTAGAAAGTAGTGTTTTCTGGTTCAACTCCTCAAAACAAGATTTTTGAGGTTAAGCTCTCCAAAAGCAAAATTTTTATTTTCATCTCTTACCTGTATCCTGCTCTGCACAATGTAAAAGGAAAAACAAAAATCTAAACAGGAAAGATGACCAGCTTGCTGGGACCCTGGCACGGACCCTGGGACACTTAGAGATCTCTGACCTGTGTTGGTTGAACTTGGAATTCTTCTCACAGACACTCCTTACCGCTCACACATACATACGGAGATGTGTTCTTAATTAATTGTTAACAGTGTGTACCACATACCCCAAATATAATAGGATCGACACTAGATCATCCTAGAGAAAATGGTAGAGATGCTAGATGATATAACCAACCGTGGCCGTGACCGAGGAAAGGAGCTCGTGCCGTGGGCCCCCGTGGTCCCCAAGGCCAGGCCTGAGGTCCCAAGGTGGACCCCCTGCGTGGAGCTCCCTTGATAACTACAAGGGCTCTTGAGACGTTCTGCCTACCTATTTTCTTAATTAAGTTTTTGGGGGAAAAAGTAGTTTTGAAAGGTTTGTCTTGCAATGTATTTATAAATAGTAAATAAAGTTTTTACCATTAGAAGAAGAACCTCAAAAAAAAAAAAAAAAAGGCAGAAGAGCTATGAAGTACATCTTGGTCTTTGCTCGCCGTGGCGACATGTCTCCTGCAGTGAGCACAAGTCGAAGTCCTCAGAACTGCTCCGGGTGTCCACAGTTATCTCCAGGCATACTGTTCAATTATCTAAATTTTTCCTACAATTAATTAACTTAAAAAATGAAAATTATTGTAAAGATGAAAATCAGGGCAGGAGGAATAGCCCAGCGGGACAGGCTTGCCTAGTATGTGTCAGGCTCTGGGTTTGATTCCCAGAACTGAAAAAACAACAATAATGAAAAAGAAAATGAAAATCTGCTGTGGAGATTTTTTTTTTGTTTTTTGAAACAAGGTCTCACTATGTAGTTCAGGCTGGCCTTGAACTCATTATGGAGCCCAGGCTGGCCTCAAACTCATGGCGCTCCTCCTTCCTCAGCCTCTTGAGTGCTAGGATTACAGGTATGTGCCACCACGCCTGGGTGCTATGGAATAATATGAGAAAGAAAGCCATAAAATTAGCTATAAACATATTTTCAAAACAACCCCTTTTAGACAGCTGTAGAAGTTCTTGTTTGGGGTGGAATAACTAATACTAATTACAACAACTACTGTTTTTGTGTCTACTCATCAGATGCTGTGCCGAGAGATCTAATTCCTATTTTAAAATGTTTGCAGCCATTGTGTGGGCTGGATACGGCTATCCTTACTTTTTTTTCTTTTTTTTTTTTTTTTTGGGTATGGGGGATCGAACTCGGGCCCTTGCGCTTGTAAGGCAGGTGGCAGAACCACTGAGCTCAATCCCCCGGCCTGTCTATCCTCACTTTACAGTGGGACTGAGGGCAGAGAAAGGCGACACAGGGCTGGGATTCGGATCCAGATGTCTCTCGCTCTTCCAGGCTGCCGATCGCTCTCAGATGCTGCCATGCCTCCCTTCCTCCCTGGCCCTAAGCTTGTCCTTCACCCTGTCTTAGTTGCTGTCCTGCGACTCTCAACTCTTGATACGCAAGAGAATTTCATACAACAAGGAAAAAAGGCAGATGGGCCTTCGTTTTCCCAACTGGAAAATAGAGAAGGCAGTGGTCCTGTCTCACAGGACTCCTAGGAGAGCTGAATGAGTGAATATAGGTCGAGTGCTTAGAAAAGTGCCTGGCACATGCGAACACTCTAAATGGTAGCTATTTTCCTTCTACAATTTTGATTCTTTTTTGGGGGGGGTACCAGGAATCGAACTCGGGACCTGGACCTTGCACTTGCGAGGCAGGTGCTGGAACCACTGAGCTAAATCCCCAGCCCTTCCTTCTACAGTTTTGTAAGTTATACAATCTGTTCTCTTTGGACACGGTTAGACTTTAAATTATTAAGTAATGTTCACAATACTATGCCTTTTACGCCTTCACTGAATGCAGAATGAAAATACTCTTTTAAGTTAACGACTGCTCAGGGGCCCTTGAGGCTGAAATGTTTACATTTTAGGAGGGGAAGGGATGTGGTGTCAGGTGCTGAGAAGTTTCAGCTCTACGTGAGGGGAGATTCTGTCTCTGCCTGTGCTTTTGGGGGGGCCAGTATGAGGAGTGGCACCCAGGGCCTTCACACGCAGCTGCATCCCCAGCCCCTTTCTGAGACAGTCTCACTAACTCACTAAGCTCCCCACGTTGGGCTCGAACTTGGGACCCCCTGCCTCAGCCTGCCAAACTGCTGGGGTTACAGGCATGTGCCACCACCCCGGTCCTGCAGGTACTTTTCCTCCTTATTTGCCACCCTACCTCTAGGGCAGCCACAGGGCAGCTGGACGAGAGGTACAGGTCCTGGGCTAGGTTGAAATCATTAGTAAACATGGCAAAATTTCCAGCTAAAATATGGTAGTCCTCTATTCCCTGCAGAAGAAAGCAGTTTGGATGAGAAGAAACACACAAACTTTTTTTTTTTTTAAGACCACTCCGTAGGAAGTGAATGTTCTGTCTATTCGCCTGTTTACGTGTTAGGTGAAATTAACTGAAGAAATTTAAAATATTTGAATAAATAGTATTTAAACCTTAATAGGATAAATCTAAGAAAAAGCTGTATACCTTTATTTTCTCCAAGGACATCACCATGCCAACGTTTCTGATCGCCCGGTACGCTCGGATGGCAAAGTCCACTTTCATGTGATGCAGACAGACCAGGCCACCTCCTGCCAGGTGGTGGGGTTGTTGAGTCTTGCAGATGTCCCAGGCATCAGTGAACCTGCCGGGCGGGGTGGGGGGACCTGTGTCAGCAGAGAACTCTGTTGGCCATTGAGGTGCCTTGCACACTGTATCTAATCTACTGCCATGTGCTGGACACATTTTACAGAGCATTTCTCAACCTGTAATTGTCACTTGCAAGCAGTGAAGAGTACACATTTTGTTTCTTTTAGTGTACAGGTAAGTGCTTTTTCTTGAATTTCTTTTATGAGTCTGCATCTACTCTCTGTAAATCGCCCCTCTCCAGTTAACAGTCTAATAAAATCAGTACCCTATACCTGTAAATTTAGATATTTAAAACAAGTCAGCAGCTTACGGGTCACAGGGCAAATCCAGTGTGCTGCCTGCTTCTGTAAATACAGGTTGAGGGGGAACGTGGCCACTCAGCATCCTGCACCTGCAAGGTTGCTGGCCATACAGCTGGCTTGAGTCATTGTGACAGAGACTCAATGGCCCTTAAAGCCAGAAATATTTACCATTTGACCCAGAGCAGAAAAAGTCCAATGACCTCTGGCTTAAAGCGTGAACTTCAATGCCGATTAAGCTTTTCCTCTGCCTCAGTGCACATCATGTCCCCAGTTGGCCACCACCTGCCTCTCCACCCATCCACTTGCCCGCCCAGCACGTGTTTATTGAGCATCCGTGGGCATGTGCTACAGGCCATGAACCAGGAGATGAGATCAATGGACAGCCACTGTCATCAGGGCAGTTATCCATGGGGCAGGAGGAAGAAGCAGGCAAGTGACAACAACAGTGTGAACCAGGTCGCTGAGTGCTTACCCAAATCTTTGTGCTGAATGTTTTGCATACATTCTCTTAGATCGATCTAACAACCTTAGTTAGCCATTAAGTGTTGTTCTTACTGTTCCGAATATGTCATTATAACTTTATAGATTGCGAAGTGAGGTTTGACGCCATGGTAGAGTGGCTCCAGTCCCTTAGTGGTAAGTGTCAAAGTGCCCTAAGCCACTGAATAGACCTCATCTTGGCCCTGAGGCAGCACATCAGCAAGCCTGCCTGGGACTGCAGTGGGTGGGGTCAGGGAGGGCTCCTGGAGTGGGCGTGGCTCTGCTGATGGGTGAGCAGTTATGACCTTGGAGGGGGGCAGCGTGCCAGGGAGAACCGCGCACATCCACTGCTCAAGCAGTCAGCAGAGCAGAGCGGGTGAGTGCAAACAGCTGTGGCTGGCATTACACCACCAAGGGCCCAGAATGGCAGCTGAGGTCCCCGAGGGGTTTACATTTTTTCTTGAAGGCAAAGGAAGTCACAGGAAGATCCTGAGCCATGGGAAAAGAGGATCAGAATCACATTTTCAGAATGAAAAGAATAGAACAGAATAGACTGCCACCAGGCTGGGGACGAGAGAGAGAGAGAGAGAGAGAGAGAGAGGCTAGAAGCGGTGACACTACACTGTCCCCAGTGAGGATCTGAGTTAAGACGAGGGAGAGGACAGGATCGGGGAGGTGTGTGTTCCAGGGCACCATGAGAACAGCTGGAACAGGGGCCTGTCGAAGATAGCCAGTTTGGTTGAGGAGCTCGTGGGCTTCCACGCACGTAGCAGTGGTAGGAGCGTAAACACAGGATCGGGCTGAAGACAGTGCTGGTTTGTTTTTTTTGCAGTACTGGGGATTGAACTCAGGACCTTGCGTTTTCCAGGCAGGCCGGTGCCACTGAGCTACATCCCCAGCCTTACATTTTCTTTTCTTTTTTTTTTTTGAAGCTTTCAAAAGGCAAATTTTATTTGTAATTAGAAATAATACATAAAATGCCTCACTGTGTGAGCAGGGTCCCAAATTCACAGTTCATCACAGAGTCACAGGGAGGTGCTGGCCATCTCTGACATCTCCTGTCCGGCACTCTCGGAAATTCCTGCCCCCGAGGCCAGGGTCCTGTGTTCTCAGCAACACCCCCCAAGCTCTACACCAAGCCAACAAACACAGAGATGACTAAATACACACTGGCAGCTGTCAGGGTTAGGCCAACAATGACAGGCACAGGGTCACAGTGGGCCCCTACAATGACAACCAGTCCCAAATCACAGCCATTGCTACCAGGCAAAAAAGGAAGCATTCATAATTTCGGGACTTCTTCCTTGTTCTCCTCAGCAGGCTGATCCTTCGATTATCATCCTCCATATGTTGGTGCATGGTGGTATTTTGCTGGTCCTGTAGCACAGGCCTGTAATTCAGTCACTCTGGGAGTTAGGGGTGTCACAAGTTGGAGTCCAGCCTGGGCAATTTAGGAACCTCGTTTGACTCTGGTAAAACATGTACCTTTTTAGTAAACAAGTGTCAGAAATAGTTTCTCCTAAAAAACAGGCAGAAGCCCTGGAAGAGCAAATTTTCTTAGAAAAAATGTCTACATTTTATTTTCTTACCTGGAAGAACTTTATTGTGAAACTTATGTCATTAGAGAAACACTAAAAATTAAAAAAAAAAAATTGTCAGTACCTTTTTCCCTGTAGATGGACTCCAGGTTAATATGCAGTTTAATGAGTGAATAAAGGAATTCTACAGTTCTCTTCCTATGAAAATTTAAGCATATATGTTGTTCAGTTTTCCACTGGAACAAAATACCTGACATCAACATCTTAAATGAGAAGACATTTACTAAGTTCATGGTTTCAGAGGGTTCAGTCCATGGTCAGCTGCTCCAGTGGTCTCAGAGGGTTCAGTCCATGGTCGGCTGCTCCAGTGGTCTCAGGGGGTTCAGTCCATGGTCGGCTGCTCCAGTGGTCTCAGGGGGTTCAGTCCATGGTCGGCTGCTCCAGTGGTCTCAGGGGGTTCAGTCCGTGGTCAGCTGCTTCAATGGTCTCAGGGGGTTCAGTCCATGGTCACCTGCTCCAATGGTCTCAGGGGGTTCAGTCCATGGTCGGCTGCTCCAAGGCTGGAACATCATGGGTGGGTGTGGAGGAGGAAAGATGCTCACATCATGGTGATCAGGAAGCATAGAGAGAAGGGAGGAGCTGGGACAAGAACTCACCCTTCCAGGTCACACCCCAGTGACCTCCTCCAGCCAGGCCCCACCTCCTACAGCTCATTCACCAGGAGCTCATCCATGATGGATCCACTGATGAGCACAGCACCCCCTGAGCTGTCACCTTCTACACACATGCAATTTGGGGGAACATTTTAGATCCACACCATAACAGCAGAGAATCACTGAACATTTATGGATGTGGGCAAAGTTATTGTCCAATTTTCACCTTACCCTTCATCCAACATGTATGGAACATGTATGGAACAACATGTATGGAAATCTCATCTATGCTGGCTGCTGGATTTTATGGCCAGGAAGTCAAGAAGTTTATAAACTTTTTTGTTCCATATGGGATGAAAAAAACCACTACAATTGTCGTATAATGACGTGAATTCGTGGATTTTTATTTGGCATAAATTCTCTGTGCTCTTAGAACTAAAAGAGCACACGAGGTGGATGTTTGCATCTTACGAGTTCTATATTCACAAAATCACTTCAGTTAGAGAGGTGAATACGTTATCACACTACTACCAATTAGAGGAATAAGAAACAGCGTATTACAAGTGATTCCCAAGTGCACTTTGCCTATCTTTCCTCAATCCTTTAAATGATCTCATGGCTAATCCTGGTGGACTCACACCTGCAATCCCAGCACTCTGGGAGGCCGAGGCAGGAGGCTGCAAATTCAAGCACAACCTGGGCAACTTAGCAAACTGAGGAGGACTCTGCCTGAAAAGAAAAACAAAATTTATTTTTAAAAAGGGTCAGCGGTGTGCCTCAGTATGAAGGCCCATGGTTCAATCCCTAATAGGACACACACCAAAAAATTATGTTCAGTCAAGATCGAGTAACAATTCTCAACAAAACATAATGAGAGTAAAGTATTTTGTGGAAATGTCCCTCATCCCTCACCCTGGGGCTATGTTTGGGAAATGAATAAATTTAATCTCCTTCTTCAAGATCTCCACTATTCCAGGGAGGGAAATAAGAAACATCTACTTTTGAGTATACCTTTAGATATTACAATATGAACTCTTGATTCACACAGGGTTTGTCATAAATACAAAACTTAGAAAAATGTTATCTGATCACATATACAGAGTCTGCAAAAAAAAAATGTATACACACTTCAGGAAAAGAAGAATAGTATGATGTGTTTTCAACAGAAGGACTAACCCTCATGTGGGGGACCCTAGAGGATGTCGTATGCTGCAGAAAACCCTCTACACTGCCGGCCCTTAGAGAAGAAATTGAAAATGCACCTGCAGCAAACTCAATGACCAGGGGTCACCCAAGCAGCAGTTCGCTGTGCTAATCAATGCCTGGAAGCCCACAGCTACCGCTGTGAGGAGCTCTCGTCATTGTAGAGGCCAAAGGTAACTTGTATGAGCCTCATGGTGCCTCAATACATTTACTATTAAGATTTTTACACAAGTTTCTCTTTTCCTGAAGTCATTTGTGGGTAGACACTGTATATCTGATCACACACACACACACACACACACACACACACACGCACATATATGTATTTTGTGGTTGATGTAATGTCTTCAAGTTCATTAATCTTTTCTTGGGGACTTAGAAGTTGAAGGAAAACAAACCTACCAAAATCTGAAGGGTAAAGTACCCAAGACAAAATCCTCCCCTTTCAAATCAAACACGTTCATCCTACCGTCCTGGCCGCTGTCCGCAGCAGCTCTGGAGTCCTCTTTCCTGAGGGTCTTTAGCTGCGCCATCCTGGCTGCCTTGATGTCCTGAGTGGACTCAAAACAGTGACCTTTCCGGGTCATCCTGACATTGGGGAGGAGCCGGGAGTCGCATGGTGCCAGATGCGGTGACTCGGGTGGAGGAGGACACAGCATCATGTGTTTACGAGCTGCCTTTCCCCTGGACGGACCCTGGCAGAGCAGTCACTGTGTTTGTGACCACACCTGGTGATGCCCTCAGGAAAGAGGACTCCAGAGCTGCTGCTGGAAGTGGCCAGGACAGTGGGAGGAGTGTGCTCAAAGTCAGGAGGAGGATTTTAAGGGAGGACGAATGTCCATGTGTCAATTAGTGTAATAATTTTTAAACAATCCAAACATTCACTGTATTTTGTTAATCACACCAGCTGTGGTCAACATTTAGTGTTCAATACACTTGGAAAATTCTGGAGCGTGTAGGTCACAAGGTAATTATTCTTGCCCAGAGCAAACAAAAGTGCATAAAATGATCACATCACCTTACGATTAGTCTGTCCACATACACATACATACAGTGTAAGGCTATCTCTGTCCTGCAAAAATACACCCAAAAAGCACTCACTTTCCTGGCCCGGCAAAAGTTTGAGAAGGGAACTTCCTGACTAATTGTGGCTTTCAGCTCCAAACTAAGCCAATGAAGACATTTCAGCAACCTGAGACTCACCTGCCACCAGCATGTTTGTCTTCTGGTGGATGACAAGGTCGCTCGGGTGCCCTGGTTCATTTGCCATGATGTCTAAAGAACGTTTTTATCATCAGTGACTCAGAAGAAACCTCCAATGAAAACTCCTTACTGTCTGATTGTGCAGGGCAGCTGCTACATTAATTACGTGCCACGCAAAACCTGTAATCACGAATGTGACTCACAAGGCGATGTTTATTGTAGAAATAACGACCAGTTTCCATAGGCAGGCTGCTACTTTTGCTTTGATTCTTAACACGAATGGATCAGAAGTATGAACAGGATTCATTTTTCCCAGGGGCAGAAATTGAATCCAAGCCCTTTGGACTGAGCTACATTCCTCATTCTTTTTCTTTTGATATTGTGAGTTCAGGACAGGGTCTCCTTACTACAGTACAAAGTTTCCCAGGCAGGTCTTCAATTTTCAGGCCTCCTCCCCCAGCTTCCAGGGTGCTGGATTATAGGCATGAGCCAACATGCCTGGCTTGGGCAGGAAACTTGGTTTGAACGGGGAACAGCAAAGGAAACCATTCCTGTGAGTTACACGGGAAAGAGAAAATTTGAGAGACTCAAAGTTCGGGAGCAAAAGCAAGCTCATTCTCTAATGCCTTTAAAGAAGAAAGGTTCCTGCTTAAAGAAACAAATACTCTGGAAAAATAATCCTACAATTTCATGAAATTAATAAATTTCCATGCTACTTCCCCTCATGCAGCAAGCATTTGGGAGGTGCTGAGGTCCTGAAGGTGGAGCCGCACGGATGGGATCTGCATCCTCCTCATCAGACCCGAAAGCCCCCACCTTCCACCAGGGAAGGACACAGCGCGAAGGCTCCACCTATGACCCGGGAAGCAGCCTCACCAGACACGGGCTCTGCCACGCCTGGACCTTGGACCTCAGCCTCCAGGACTGGGCACCAAGCCCTGCTGTGTGTCAGCCACCCGGGCTGTGGGATTGCATATGGCGGCCCTGATGGACTGAGACA
>NW_004624834.1:1735389-1748751 GCF_000247695.1 Heterocephalus glaber | reverse complement strand
TGGGCCTCAGTGTGAAAGCTCCAGTACCAAAGCACTGAAAAAAGAATTCCAAAGAATTTAGGAGCTCATCTATCTACCTACACCGCAGGTAGAAAATCTGTTCCGGCGCTGCGTAAACACGGGGAAGCACAGAGTTCGCGCTAGATGGCCTGGGTCCAGGTGACACGGGCAGTTTTAGGAGCAGAACACACAGAGCTCTTATGACTCGTGTGGGAAGAACGCAGCTCCTGCGGCCGGCCAGAGCACTTCAGAGAGAACGCTGCCATCCCAGCACCCGGGAGGCTGAGGCGGGAGGATCGCCAAGAGTTCAAGAGCAGCCTGAGCTCCCTAGTGAGGCCCCGTCTCAAAACACAAAGCAAAATTGAGAATGAGATACTGGATGGATTAGGGAGCCTGGAAGCCAATGTATCTCTCTTTCTCCTTCTTCAGCGACGTGGAAGGCTCCCAGGGCTTTTGCACTGAGCTCTGTTCCCAGCCCTTTGCTGTGTTTTACTTTGAGACGGGAGCTCACCACGTTGCTAAGGTGCCCGGGCTGGGCTTGAATCTGCGATCCTCCTGCCTCAGCCTGCCACAGTGAATGCTGACGTCACAGGCCTGTCCCCACGCCCAGAGTAACAAAGCAATTTGTTAAAAAATTCCTTCGGGGGCCTGGGGTGTAGCTTGGTAGCACTGCACCTGCCTGGCAAGCTCAAGGTCTGAGTTCGATCCCTGGTACCAAAACAATAAAATTCCATCACGTGTGGTTGGTACACGGTTGTCATCCCAGCGCCGTGGGAGGCCGAGACAGGAGGATCACCGTGAGTTCAAGGCCAGCCTGGACTACAGAGCGAGACCCTGTCTTAAGAGATCAAAAGCGAAAAGGAGATGGGGTACACCAAATGCAACGACTCCAACCCCCGCAGTGCAAAGCAGGGTGGCTGGGGCGGAGGACAGAGCACACATCTGTCATCACAAGCCCTCAGGAGGCTGAGGCAGGGGGATGGTGGCGAGGCCAAAATGCATCGGGAGACCCGGTCTCAGAAAAATAAAAGCAGAAAAGGCAAAAGGAAACGAAAAGAGAAAGAAAGACACAGAAGGAGGAAGGAGGGAGGAAGGCAGGAAGCAAGGAGGGGAGGAGAAAGGAAACCTTGCTGGTTCCGGGTGCGCTGAGCGGCTGCTTCGTGTCCAGCGCTGGGTGAAGGGGTCCCGAGCTTTTGTCTGCTGCCCTCACAGCGGACGGGACCGGGCCGTCCTTCAGCCGCATCCGCACAAGCAGCATCGTCTCCTTGGCCTCCCGGATCCCGACAGTCGCCCCGAAGGGTGCCCCGCGGTGTGGATTCGCACTGCGATCCGGCCCGGGCAGGGCTCCAACTTGAGACCCCCGCCTCCGCCTCCGCCTCCGCCTCGGCCTCGGCCTCCCGCAGGGCTGCGAGGACAGATGGCAGCCACCCGGCCGCCGGAGTCCCCCATCTCCCGGCTCCACCCACGGGTCCGTCTCGCTGAGCCAGAAAACTGCCCCGGCCGCGCTCCAGCGGGCAGCCCTCCTGCCTCGGCCTCCAAGAGGCCGGGAACACTGGTGTGGGCGCCGTGCTCGGCCCCACTGAGAGTCTCACTCTATTTTCCCTTTGATTTTCCTGCTCTGTGGTCCAGGTTAAGCCCGGACTCCCGGCAACCCTCCTGCCTCGGCCTCCCTGAGGGCCAGGATAACAAGGGTGCGCGTGCGCGCGCGTTCTACTCCTGCGAATCGACTCCAAATTCTTTTCACTGAGCTTCATCCTCAGCTCTTTTTTATTTGGCTTTTTAAATTCTGAGGCAGGGTCTCAGCGCGTTGCCCGGGCCGGACTCCAACCAGTGACCCTCCTGCCTCGGCCTCCCGCGCGCTGCCATCACGGCCAGGCGGCCCGGCGCCCGGCCCCCTCGGGGCTTTGCTTCTACCGCCAGTCCCGTCGGGGCGCCGCTCCCCGTCCGCCCGACCTAGCTCAGGCCCCCCTCGCTCTCCCCCAGAACCCGGCACAATCCGGACGGCGGGGAGCCTTGAGCGCCGACCGCAGGGACCGGCCCTTCCCCCCGTGCCCTGAGCTCTGAGGACTCTCCCGCGCCTTGCGGGGCGGCGGCCGCTTCCCAGGGCAGGACCTGTGGCGCGCACGCGCGTGAGCCCCGGCCGTCGGTCTGCCAGCCCAGCTCTCAGCGGGGAGGCCGAGGCAGGAGGGTCCGTGACTCCCAGGCCAGCCCGAGCTACACACGTGAGGGCCGCACCCCGCGCCGTCCACGCCTCCTGCCGTCCCGGTTCGCTGGGCCGCGCCCCTCAAGATGACCGAGCGCCCTCGGACCCACAGCGCCCTCCGCCCTGTGAGGCTGGGGGATCCTCCTGCCTCGGCCTCCCGAGTCGCCGGGATGGCGGGCCTGGTGCACTTCGGCCTCCGGTGCGAGGCGCCCGGCTGGGTTACGCTTCCGTTTTCGGGCAAAGCCTCCAACTCGGCCGGCGCTGCCCCGCGCGCCCCGGGCTCCACCCTCCTCCCGGCGACAGGGGCGGCCTCGCCCAGCGCGCATCCCCGCGCCCCGCCCGGCAGCCCCGCCTCCCGGCCCAGCACCCTCGGGGTGGGGCGCGTCCTGCCTGAGTCGGGGGCCGCGCGCGGGGGCGCCTGCTGGGCGGGGTGAGGGGCAATCTCTCGGCGCGGGAGGGGCGCCGTGGGCGGGGCCGCGGCGGTAGCGTAGGAGTCGGGGGCGGAGCGCGGTGCGCCGGCGACGCCCCGCCCGCCCGGGTGACCGCTTCCGCCCGACGAGCGCAGCCCCGGCCCGGCTCCGGCGCGGAGGAGCAGCAGCGAGCGGGGCGCCCGCCTCCCGGACACCTCCGAGTCCCCGCCCGCCCGGGCCGCGCACCCTGCTCCGGCCGCCGAGGCAGCGCCATCTCCGCCGCCGGCCCCGAGCCCCCGGCGCGGGTCCTCGGAGGCCCCGGGCTACGACCACCGGCTGCTGCTGCTGCTGCTGCTGCTGCTCCTGCAGGGAGGCCCGGCCGCGCCCCCCTTTGTCCCGGGTCTCCGGGCCGCGCCCATGTGTCTGAGGCCCGCGCCTGCGCCCCATGGACCCGCCCGGCTCGGCCCAGGCGCCCGCGGGGGACCCCGAACCCCGACCGGCGGGGAACTGGGGCGCCCCGGGCAGAGCGCACGCGCCCTCGCCGCCCCCCGCGCCGCCCGTCTCCGGCCTGCAGGACCTGGACACGCTGGCCGTCGTGGGTGAGTGACGCGCGGTGATGCACCCTCCTGCCTCAGCCTACCGTGGAGACCCCAGCCCCACTGTAACCTGCACACCCAGGCCACTGCTGAGCTGATGGGAGTCGTGAAACTTACGGGGTGCCGGGCCGGGGATGCCGCTCGGTGGTGCCGCCGCCTGCCTCGCAAGCGCAAAGTCCCGAGTTCGATCCCGGTCCCGGTACCAAAAGAACCTTATGGGGTGCGCAGGGGGCCCTCGACTTGGACGCGCTGTGCGCCCTGCTCCGTCTTTCTTTCGGTTCTCCATCCGTCCACGCTCCAAATCTGGGGGACCCCCCTCCCCAGCCTGAGCCCCCCATCCATGCCCAGGCTCAGTCCCTGGACAGCAGCTGGCCAGACCCCTAGCGGACACAGCGCGGGGGCTGGGGTTGCCTCGGGGCTTGGGCCACCTTTGGTTGGTTCTCAGCGCGCGAGTGCCTTCCTCCGGGGGAGTGAGTGCGAATTTGACCCCATTGGGTATGTGCAGCCGGAAATATGGGATCCCGGGTGGCTGTCCTGCCTCAGCCTCCGGAGTGTTGTGTTGAAGGGAATTGCTGTGGTGTGTGGTTTGTCAGCTGAAGGACCCTGGGCCGGGGAGGGGCCACGCCTGGCTCTCCGGCTCCCTCTTTTCTTAGCTCCCCCTGGGAACCTCGAGGCTACTGTCCCAGCGACTGAGAGTTGTTACTGGGGCCCAGGGCGGGGCAGACCTGAGGCCCCGGGTGGAAACTCCTCAGGGCGGCCACTGTGTTTGTTCCCGGCTGTTGCACTGGAGTCATCTCGTCCTTAAAAATAGCGGCGGGGGTCCCAGTGAGGAGCTTTCTCCCCCACCGGCTTAGGACTTTTGAACCCAGGGCCTCTCCTCTGAGCTCGGCCCCTGGCTCTTTGATATTTTTTCACTCTGACGCAGGCTGGGCTGGCTCTTTCGATTTTCCTGCCTCAGACTCCCGAGGGCTGGGGTTACAGGTGTGACCGCCACGCCAGACCCCTCCAAGCCTTCTCTTTAATGTTGAGTAAACATCAGTGTAGGCGTGGCCAGCGCTAACCACCCGGAACACACTTCTGTTTTGTGTCTTGAGAGAGAAGGGGTCTGGCTGTGTAATCCAGGTCGGCCTTGAACTCACCCTGGAGCCCAGGCTGGCTTCAGAATGGCCGGGATTCTCCAGCCTCAGCCTCCCGAGTGGAGTCCGGAAATGACGTACCTTTTACCTGTGGCCTGGAGCTGCCGTGGTTAGGGAGCAGACTCCTGGCTTGAAGGAGCAGCCCCTTCTGGGCGGAGTGTAGACTGACTATTAGAAATGGCGAGGCATGGACTAGCTTCACATGTACTGGTTTAAAGGCAGAGTCCTCGGGCTCAGAAATTGCGGCTCATGGGGGTTACGTGAGGGCTGAGGAAAGAAAGCTTTGCAGCTTCCTGCTCCTTCAGGTTCCTTCTTTGCTGCTTACCAGGCCTTGGGTGTTTTCAGAAAGAGTAGGGAAGCTTTTTATTTGTATGTTGTGCAACTTTAAGTGTATGTGGCCAAGACAGACAGGACCACTCTGTAGCTGTATCACCCTGATCGGTGCCACTATTCCAGTTTACAGTTCTTTGTTTCTTTTTTGGACACAGGCTCTCGCCTGGCAGCCCGGCGGGCTGGCCTTAAACTCTGGCCTTGAACTCGCTATGCAGCCCGGGCTGGGCTCAAACTCACGGCAGTCCTCCTGCCTCAGCCTCCCCAGTGCTGGGACGACAGGCGTGCACCAACACACTCCGCCTTGCTGTCTCATTTGCTGATCTAAAAAACTCAAATAATGACAACCCCAGTGCTTTATCCCTGGGTGTGGACCTGGGCGGAGGCCGGCACTAATGGGATCTCAGGGCTTGGCTTTCTAAGCAGCTAGGAGAGCCCTCTGCTGGGCTCTTTCCGTGCCCCTGGCCTGGCCTGGCACTGACACCAAACTGATACCAATTTGGGTTCCATTGGAGCCGCCATATGCAATCCGGCTGACAGACAGCGGGGCTTGGTGCCCAGTCCTGGGGGCTGAGGTCCACTGCACTAGTCTGTCTCTGTCTCAGTCCATCGGGGCCGCCATATGCAATCCCACAGCCCGGGCGGCTGACAGACAGCAGGGCTTGGTGCCCAGTCCTGAGGGCTGAGGTCCGAGGTCCAGCCGTGGCAGAGCCCGTGTCTGGTGAGGCTGCTTCCCGGGTCCCAGGTGGCGCCTTCACTGTGTCCTCACCTGGTGGGAGCCGGGGGCCTCTCTGGGGTCTGTGAGGAGGACGTGGATCCCATCCGTGCGGCTCCACCCTGAGGACCGGGTCCTGTCCTTGGAGCCTGAGGTCCGGGTGCCCTGGGGACAGAGCTGCTGTTGTCCCCTTGTGAAACTGAGTCACCGCCGGCAGCACGGCTGGAATGTGGCCGGGGAGGTTTCCTTCAGTCCTGCAGCCGAGCAGTGTTGACAGCAGCAAGGATTTGGAGTAAGTTTGCCTAACAATACAGGGAACTGGAGGTCCGAGTCGGATCTCCTGTATCTCCTGGGTCTGGCAGCTCCTCCTGTATCTCCTGGGTCTGGCAGCTCCGCTCGGGTGTGAAGGTCAGGTTTGTGGGAGGGCAGCCTGGGAACTCGGGAGATAAGATAAGGCGGGAGAACAGGACTGGGAGAAGAGTACTGCCAGTTTCCAGGCTCACAAATGCCGCCTCTGCCTCCCCCGCCCCAGTTTATTTTTTTTCACTTGAGGTGACATACCCGTCACCTAAAATCAAGCTTTAAACGTCTTTGTTTGGATGGAATCCAGGGCCTTTGCGCTCAGCTGCATCCCCGGCCCTTTGTAGTTTATTTTTATTTAGGTACTGGGACTCGAACTCAGGACCTTGGGCTTGTGAGGCAGGCGCAGGGTGACGGAGCTACATCCCCGGCCCCTTGTTTTCTTTTACTTAAAGCAACCAGCAAGCCACCATCTTCGGGGCCGAGCTGAAGGCCCCTCTCTCCTCTGACTGTGATTTATCTTGCGCGGAAGGGGACGCCACTGGGTGAAGGGGAGATAACTTTTCTGAGGTCTTCTCTCCAGCAGGAGGCTTGCATTTTTTTGCTTCCTTTTTCTCTCTTTTTATTGTTTCTTTTTGGCAGCACTGGGGCTGGACCCCACAGCACAGGGTCCTGGGCTCTGGTGGGGTCTCCCGTGGGCACTGAGGCCTCTCACACCCATCAGAGGCGGTCATGGATGTTAGACTCGGTGCTTTTATTTGCTCTTTAGGTGTATTTGGGGTTTCTCCTCTAAGAGAAGCGTGTGATTTCCCTTAACATCGTGGTCTTGAGGTGCCTCCATTTTCCTACCCGTGACGCATGCTTGTCCTTCTTCACGGCAGAGTAGTACTCCACTGTGTGTAAACACCACACTTTCTTGGTCCATTCGTCTGCCGATGGGCATACAGGCTGCTTCCAAGATGTAGCTGTGGTGAGCTGTGCTGCTGTACACACGGGTGTGCACGGATCCCTGTACTGTGATGTCTTTTATTCTTTCAGGAACACACCTAGGAGGGGAATAGGTCACAGGTGTTGCCTTCTCGCTGTGTGCTCGCCTGGTGGGAGGCGGGAGGCTCTCTGGGGTCTGTGATGAGGACTCGGATCCCATCCATGAGGCTCCACCCTCAGGACCCCAGCACCTCCCAGGACCCCAATCCTGACACCACCACCTTGGGGTGAGGATTTCAACCTTTGAGGGTTTGGGGGGCGGATAGCTTCCGTCCGCAGCAGAGAGGGCCTCCAGGTGACAAAAGTGATTCTGGTCTAGGCCCACGGAGCTTTGGAACGTGGAACAGCTTTTAGGGCTCATCAGATTGAATTCTCAAGCTGCGCAGCCCGCTGCCGCCTGTGGGTTCTGTAGGTCGTGTAGAAGTCCGCTGAGCCTCATGGGGTCAGACTTCCTTGCTGTCTCGCTCTTGCCCCCAGCAGGACCCTGGGGCTTCCCCCAGGGGAACCCACACTGCCGGGGGGCCGTGCCCGTGCCCTTCTTTAAGCTCTGCTCATTCCTGGGCATGGTGACTCCCGCCTGTGATCCCAGCACTCTGGGAGGCTGAGGCAGGAGGATCGCAGGTCAGAGACCAGCCTGGACAATGTTGGGAGATTTTGTCTCAGAATTAAAAATCAGAAAGGGCTAGGGGTGTAGCTCAGCGCACAAGGCTTGGATTCGTTCCCGGGACCATTTTTAAAACAACAGCAGCAGCGGCCGGGTTCTAGGGAGGTGGGGAGAGAGCAGGTGGCCGGAGCCCAAGCTGCTGGCTCGACAGACAGCTGCAACCACGGTCACGGGAGGGAGGGAGAGCCGCGTTGCTACCCAGGAGCAGCCCGGGCTCCCAGGGGCTCCCCCTCCACCGTGCGTCCTTCGTCTGCTCGGGGACGGCTGACTGCAGCTAATTGAGGCGTTGGCTTCATCTGCCAGGCTGGAGATGTGCATACAGGTAATTTCCTCCTCGCCCCGGACCCTGTGTTCGGGGTGCAGTTAAATCTGTGGTGATTATTTCCACCCATGACAAGTATTACAGGAAGGGACGCGTGGCCGTGAATCCCCTCAAATCCCCCCCGGCTGTGCACACCCTCCTCCCGCTGTCCTGGCTGCTTCCGCAGCAGCTCTGGAGTCCTCCTTCCTGGGGGTCTTTAGCTGCGCTGTCCGGCTGCCTCGATGTCCCGAGTGGACTCAGAACGGTGACCTTTCCGGGTCATCCTGACCTTGGGGAGGAGCCAGGAGTCGCACGGTGCCAGCTGCGGTGACTCGGGTGGAGGAGGACACAGCGTCGTGTGTTTCCGAGCTGCCTTTCCGCTGGATGGCGCCCGGCAGAGCAGTCACCGTGTTTGCGACCACACCTGGTGAAGCCCTCAGCAAAGAGGTCTCCAGAGCTGCTGCGGGACGTGCGTGGCCAGGACGGTGGGAGGAGGGCGTGCACAGCCGGGGAGGATTTTGAGGAGAAATCATGGCATTGTGTCTTTTGCTATAATAATTTTTAAAATTTAAACATTCCCCTCATTTTCATCGCCTCTGAGTGTTGGGCAGGCTGAGTTTTCAGAACAGCTCACACGTGAAACCCCTCTGCTTTAGCTTGAACACTTCTGGGTATTTTAATATTTACTGTGTAACCCAGGCTGGCCTCCAACTCCCTGTGCAGCCCACACTGGCCTCGAACTTGCGACAACCTTCCTGCCTCAGCCTCCCCAGTGCTGCGACCCCAGGACATGTTGTCCAGGCTGCATCTCAGCCGTGTGTTCCTGGGGTCTCCACCACCCGGCCGTATATGGAACGCAGCCCTGTTGGGTGTGACATGAACTCCCCGAGGTAGTTATGTGGCACTTTTTTATCAATGCAGCGACTCACGCTAGAGATGAGCAAACAGGGCAGCCTCGGGAGAGAGCACGCTCTGAGGTACTATGCAGCCCCGAAGAAGGATAGGCTCAAGTCACGCATAGCAAAACGGATGCACCTTGAGGCCGCAGTGCTGACGGAAGTAAGTCAGCTGGGGTGACGGGCGCGTGTCCCACGCCCGCGTCCTGGTACCTTTGAGGGCTCTTCTTCAGTTCCCGCTTGGACTTCCGTGTTTGGCTGGGCTGACGGGGCTGACCTGTCAGTTCTACTGACCTCTCCAAAGAGCGGACCTCGGCTTTCTGGGTTTCCTCGTTGCAGTGACAGCAATGTCCTGGCTCCATTTTTCTGTTTGCTTCTGGTTTTTGGAGAGTCTGGGTCTCGCAGTGTAGCCCGGGCTGGCCTTGAACTCGTAGAGCTCCGCCTGCCTCAGCCTCCTGCGTGCTGGCCTGACAGGCATGCGTCCCCACGCCCGGCTTCGGCAGCCCCGTGTTTTTGTCTTTCCTTCTGCCTGCTTTGGGGTTCATGTTGCTCATTTGTCTCTCGATTTTTTTTCCTCTGTGGATTTGCTCTTTTCCATTTCAGTAATTTCGCTGGCTCCAGTTTTTACTTAGTGATTTATTTCTGCCTCACTTGCCTTAGCTTTGGTTCCTCTTTGCACAGCTCCCCGAAGTGTTGTGCTTATTTTACTTAATTTTATTTCTTTTCTCCTTTGGAGGCACGGCCTCACTGCATCCCCCCGGCAAGGTCCTGCCTCAGCCTCCAGGGTCCTGGGATGGGGTGTGAGCTCTTTTGATTGATACCTGCACTCACCTGCAGATTCCCGTGTGTTTCACCGGCCGCCAATTTTGCAGGTTCCTGTGCTTGAGCCTCTGAAACCTGCGCTGGCTTTAGCTCCTCTCCGTGCGGTTTTGTGAACCACACAGGCCCCCGCTGGTGAGGGTCACAGACTTTCAGGAATGCTCTGGGTAGCGCAAACCTGTCATCCCAGCCTGGGGCTCTTCACAGGAGACCCTGTCTCGAAGTAAACTGAAAACACAAAAAGGGCTGAGCGTGTCGCTGCACGTGAAGGCCCTGGATTCAGTCCCCAGGAGTGTGCACACATGCGCGCGCACACACACGCACAAAAGGTTGGGAATGGATTCAGCGACGTCCTGTCCCATACGGGTGCTGAAAACCCTGCAGCTCTGGATTTTGGCAGACATTCTGGTGAAGCCTGAGATGTCGGCACCCCGTCGGTCCCGGGAAGAATGGGAGCATTGTGTGCGGAAAGAGATCTGAGGATGCCAACTGCCAAGGGAGGCTTTCCACCCAGGTGGACCCAGGAGCTGCCCCACCAGGTGACCTCGCGAATCCTGCGAATCCTCCTGTTGGGGCTTCTTTGTTTGCACCACAATGCTGTGGGTGATGACGGCCCGTCCCCCGAGACTGTGTAGGGAAAGTGTGATTCACAGTAACAAGCCTCACCGGGCTTGAGCAGCACAGCCATAGGAGCCTCCTCAGGTTACTAATCCAGCAGGACAAAGGAGTAACAGGAATGCTCCGGGCACTCAGGTGCACTGTAACCAAAGGCAAGACACTCCAGGGATTTAGACTTTGTCTTTTTCATTTATTCTAATTTTTCTGTTTTTTTGTTAGCAGAAAACACCATTTCTCAAATGGGCGGCTTGTAGTTTTTCTGAAATCAGATATTGGACGTGCAATGCTTTTGCCACTAGAGAACCGGTATAAAGCTTGAATCCAGTGTGCATTGAGTGAATATCATGCTTTCTCCTTCTCTGTAGCAGACACATTCAAAGAGCCCCATAACTTTGGGTAGCACTGGACCCTAGATATTGTATGCTTTTCTCCTGGACATGCTGTGTTGGACAGCTTTCTCTTCCTGTGACCTGACAAAAATAACTTAAAAGGAGAGGTTTAATTGGGCTCATGGTCTCAGAGGGTGCAGTCCATGGTCACCTGCTCCAAGGTAGATGCTGACATCATGGTGACCAGGAAGCAGTAAGAGAGGGAGTGAACCAGACAGGAAGGTGTCAAAATCCACGCTTTTCCCCCGTGAAGGGTCTCCTCTAAATAAAGCCACTGAGTTAGGAGTTGATCAATGGATTGATCCACTTCTGAAGGTAGAACGTTATGATCCAGTCACCTACCCAAGACTGGCTCGTGGACGGTCCTTTCCTGGGTAAGGGGCGCGTGTACCCACTAGCCAGCACTGCCTCATGCTGGGTGACCAGGTCTCGGTGCTGGTCTGTCCCTCTCAGAGAATGTCTTGTCACGAACATCTCTTTCGGGTTCCTTTGCACAGCGCCTTCCGGATGAACAACAATGTGCGCAGTCCCTAATGCTGGCAGTCTAACGGGGTGCACCCTGGCCTCGTGTAGCAAACGTGACTGACGTACTCCCTTTTTGGTTGTGTTTATCCCACCTCACTTCGTTTATTTACCTTTGGCTGGTCGGTTGTTTGTTCAGTGCCACCGAGCGTTTTACCCAGCTTTCCTTGCATTGAGCTACATCCCCAGCTCAATTTTATTTTCTATTTGGAGAGAGGGTCTTGCGTTTACAGGCCCAGGCTGGGCTCCGATTTGTAATCCTCCTGGCTCAGCCTCCCGAGTGCTGGGATGACAGGCGTGCACTCCCCGCAGTAAGCAGCGTTTTCAGGGTCTTCTGTGCCCTGTCCTGACTCACCGTAGAGCCGAGCCTGGTGTCCACTCTGCCTTGTGGCCGTGGCTAAGGGGGTGTGGCCAAACACCCACACGTTGCACCCTGATTCCCAGCCTGGTGTTTCTTAGGTTTTCCTGTAACCAGCTCTTTAACTTGAATCTGCTTCTTTCATCTCATTGATGCTTGGAAAACAAGCACCAATGCAACATCGAGTGATAAATTATATCAAACTAGAAGCTGGGGGGGGGGCGGTGCACGCCTGCGGTCACAGCTTTTGGGAGGCTGGGGCAGGAGGGTCCCCGTGAGTCCAAGGACAGTGTAGACCACATAGTGAGACCCCCGTCTCTCAAAATCCTCTCAAAAAACGTCATCATCGAAATAAGTAAAAGCAAATGTCACCCTAAGGAAATGAGCGGATGATTTAGGGAACTTGAGAGAAAAGGAAGAGTAAAAAGGGTCAGACGAGAGGTTTTCTAGGGTCTCAGTCTGCATGAGACCTTAGGAGGAATTCCAGGAGATCTCGGCTCCCTCCACAGACACCGGATGTCGCAGTAGACAGGAAACCGGAAGAGCCGTAAATCACAGTGCTGACCGTGGTAGCAAAACGTAATCTATTGACAGCAGGGCCATCTTACTCATGTGTGGGGCCTTGGTTACGACCTTGGGTTTGGGGTCTTGGGGTTCCATTTGAGTTTCGCTCTTCCTCTTCATGCTGCATGAGAAGGCCCTGTCTGCCCTGGACATCCGTCCTTGCCCTTTCCTGAGTATCATGGGCTTTGTGTGACAAACAGAAGCTGGAGCCTGAAAGCACAGGAATCGGTCGTCTCCTGTCCCAGCCCTGGAGGCTGAGACAGAGGCGTCCCGGGCTGCACTCCCTCCACGGGCTCCCGGGGAGACCCTCCTGCCTCTGCCTCCTCCTCCGGGGCTCCAGGCAGCCCTGGGCTGCGGCCCCATCCCTCCCGTCTCTGTCTCCGCCTCCACATGGCTTCTCCTCTGTGCCTGTGTCCTCCTCTGTCTCTCGTGAGGATGCTGCTGTTGGATTCAGGAGGCTGAGGCAGGACAGTCTCGTCTCCAGATGCTCCTCCGATTTCCTGTTTCCACTCAGGCCCCATCCCAGGTTCCCTGAGTCAGAACATGAACACATCTTTTTGAGGACACCATTCAACTTCCTCCATCCCTCATTTCCTTCTTCCTGTGCACAGGGTCCAACGTGAAAGGCACCCGTTTCTTCCCCAAAGCAAATGACCCAAGCCACCCCTTGTCCTGAATTTCTTATGTGCATCATGGTCCTTGCTTCACCACCACCCCTGTTTCGTCTACCACTTTTCAGTGTGCGATTTCAGTTATTCCTGGTCAAAGTGGATGGGAAACTAAGGAATGGGAAATTTCAGAAATAAACAACTCCTAAGTGTTAATGTGTACCTAACGGGGTGGTGAATCTCACGTCACCCAGCCTCATCCTTTCAACTTGCGTGTGAAGCGCTGCTTTGGCTGGCGTGTCCGCACTGTATGTGCTACCCTCCCGTCAGTCGCATGGGTGCCATCTTGGTTACTGTCCATCACTGTTTCACGTGTAGTTGAAAAGTCTGTGAAGGAGCTTTTCAGTGACAGCCTCCGCCTCTCACCCAGGGTTCCCACTCCCAACGTCGGTGGGTTTTCTGTTCAGGTCGCCTCTGGCCTCTGTGGACACCGTAGTGGTCAGCAGCAGTGGTGACCTTGCGCTTTCCTGTCCCCCCAGGCACGGGGACCTTCGGGCGCGTCCACCTGGTGAAGGAGAAGGCTGCCAAGCATTTCTTCGCGCTGAAGGTCATGAGCATCCCGGACGTCATCCGGCTGAAGCAGGAGCAGCACGTCCACAACGAGAAGTCGGTGCTGAAGGAAGTGAGCCACCCCTTCCTCATTAAGCTGTGAGTTGCCCGCCTCCTCCTCCTCCTCCATCTCCTCCTCCGTCTCCTCCTCCTCCATCTCCTCCTCCATCTCCTCCTCCATCTCCTCCTCCTCCTCCTCCATCTCCTCCATCTCCTCCTCCATCTCCTCCTCCTCCATCTCCTCCTCCGTCTCCTCCTCCTCCATCTCCTCCATCTCCTCCTCCATCTCCTGCTCCATCTCCTCCACCTCCATCTCCTCCTCCATCTCCTCCTCCTC
>NW_004624834.1:1712955-1726163 GCF_000247695.1 Heterocephalus glaber | reverse complement strand
TGGGTGGATGGGTGGATGGGATAGAAGTATCAGAGATGGGATGCAATGGCTCGATAGGTCTGTACATAGATACATAGATCAGTTGGATGGAAGGATGGGTGGATGGGTGGGTGGATAGGTGGGTGGATGGGTGGATGGGTGGATGGAATAGAGGTATGAGGTAAATGGGATGGAATGAACGCATAGAGGGATGGATAGACAGATGGACTGTACACCTTGGTACTAATGACATCTGGGCCCCGTGGCTCTCTGTGGGGGCTGCAGGACACGGAGCAGCATCTCTGGGCTCCACCCTCAGGTCCCAGGAGCAGCCCCACCCACTGTGACAATGAGAAATGTCTCCCGACAGGAAGTGAAACAAGGGGGGAAGGAGACCACGCCCCCAATGGCCTCACTTCCACCCACTAAGCCACACCCCAATCACCTCACTTCCTCCAGCTAAGCCACGCCCCAACGATCTGACTTCCACCAAGCCACTCCCAATTGCCTCACTTCCTCCAGCTAAGCCACACCCCAATGACCTCACTTCCACCCACTAAGCCACACCCCAATCACCTCACTTCCTCCAGCTAAGCCACGCCCCAACGATCTGACTTCCACCAAGCCACGCCCAATTGCCTCACTTCCTCCAGCTAAGCCACACCCCAATGACCTCACTTCCACCACTAAGCCACACCCCAATCACCTCACTTCCTCCAGCCAAGCCATGCCCCCAATGGCCTCACTTCTACCCACTAAGTCACGCCCAATCACCTCACTTCAGCTAAGCCATGCCCCCAGTGACCTGATTTCCTCCCACTAAGCCCCACCTTTTAAAGGTCCTACCACCTCCTCCTAGCGCCAAAGACATGAGGCCAAGCCTTGGCCATGTTAGTCTCCGGAGGGCTCTTATCTAAGTCTGGTTTATTCAAACTCTGTTCTTGTGACTCTGAAAGGCGAGATGGGACACATCCTTCCGGATACGGACCCTGTGACATCTTGGGTCCTCTACCAACTGCAGTTGTGAGTCTTGGTTTGCTTTTAGTATCCCTAGCTTTAGGCACAAACTTTTTTGGTCAGGCTGGCTTCAAACATGCAGCCCTCCTGCCTCAGCCTCCCAAGTGCTAGGATTATAGGAATGCACTGGCATCCCCAGAGTTTTCTTTTAATTCTGCACACTGCAGTCTGGTCTGCCTCTCCCTTGGTCCTGGGAAGTGTAGTTGGTGAAATAATCGCTCTTTGTCTTACCTGGTCTGGTTTTTTTTGGTGTTTTTGGTACCGGGGATCGAACTTGGGTCCTTGCGCTTGCGCAGCAGGCGGCGAAACCACTGAGCTAAATCCCCGGCCTTGGTCTGTTTGAATTGTGAAAATGAAAAACTCTAGAAACAACCCTTCCTTTTGCCTTCATCATCGCCTGCAAGGAACAGAGCTGCCCGACCAAGACAGCCGGTGTTTCAAGCTCTTGTTCCTGTTGTTTTGTCTAAAAAGGATTCACTGTATTTCTGACGCTGTTTTTTTTTCGGCGGGGGGCTGTCCAAGAGAGAAGCTAAGGAAAGGAAAGGTACAAACTGTTTCCGTAGCGAGAAAATGTGGAATCACACAGGGGACCGTGGCTTGTCATCCCAGCACTCTCGGAGGCTGAGTCAGGAGAATCACAAGTTGGAGTGCAGCCCGGGCAACACGGTGACCTAGCCGGACCCCGTCTTGAAGTTTAGAAACTTAGCAGACTGCTTTTGCTCAGTCCCCAGGACCACAAAGGAAAATGAAGCGGAAGGAAGGGGTCAGTTCTATAGATGGACGAGACGGAGGAGCCAGGCGGAGAGAGTGGACCCGTGCGTGGGGCGGGCTGTGTGGAAGATGCTGATTCTAGAAGGCGGAGGATGCCGAAGCCCAGGTTCACTTGGAGAAGGAATGTGGGGCACCCAGAGTGCTGGTACTGAGCTCCAGAGGGCTGTGAGTGCTGAGCACAGTACTTGGAGGACAACGCCCGGGAGCAGCAGGTCTGGGTCGCCCTGGGGCTGGTCTCGGAGCCAGGTCGGAAAGCAGCGAGGCCAGCCAGACTCTCTGGCTGCACTGGCCCGGCCCGAGCAGATCGGGTGTCAACTCCCTCTGGCCTGGGCCCCTGCATTATCTTGATTGGCTTTGGGTTTTTGGTTTTCTGTCTTCTGGATGGCGCTGGGCAGAGCCCCGACCTTGCCAGCAATCCTCCTTCCTCAGCCTCCTGCATGCAGGGATGACAGGCATACGCCACCACGCCTGGCAAGAATATTTATGTTGCTGTGTGACCGTTAGCACCGCTGCCCACCTCTGGGGCTTTTTATCTTGGAAAACTGAAACTCAGCACTCGGAAAACTGTGACGTCCTATCCCGTTCCCCTTGGCCCTTCTAGCAAATATGCTTGGCTGGTTTGTCTAAAACTTGGGTGACTCTAGCGACCTCACACAAGTGGATTCGTACAGTGTTTGACCTGTGTGGCTAGATTATTTCACTGAGCATCCTGCCCACATGCTTTATCCTCATGCCATGTGTCAGAAGTTCTGCCCTTTTCGTGGCTGTATACTATTCCGCAGTGTGTTTAAAGTGCGTTATGTTTATCCATCCATGTGTGGATGCTTGGGTAAATTTCTCCTTCTGGCTCTGGTGAATAATGTTACTGCAGATGTGAACGTGAGTGTGGGTGCTTGCTTTCCACTGCTTGTATGAACACACTGTGATCAAAAATGCAGTGAATGTTTATTTTTCAATTTATTGCACTAAAAGGCAGGTTGCCATTTCACCTGCTCATTACTCCCTCTGGCCTTGAACACCCTGCATAGCACCATCCTGGCTGCTTCCCACAGGAGCCCTGGAGTCCTCTTTCCTGAGGGCTTCACCGGGTGTGATCAGAAACACGGTGACTGCTGCCTGTCCAGGGGAAAGGCAGCTCGGGCTGTGTCCTCCTCCACCCGAGTCACCGCAGCTGGCACCGTGCGACTCCTGGCTCCTCCCCAAGGTCAGGGTGACCGGGAAAGGTCGCTGTTTTGAGTCCACTCGGAACATTGAGGCAGCCGGGATGGCGCAGCTAAAGACCCCCAGGAAAGAGGACTCCAGAGCTGCTGCGGACAGCGGCCAGGACGGCGGGAAGAGGGTGTGCACAGCCGGGGAGGATTCTGGGGGATTCGTGGTGATGCATGTAATACATTTTTCAAAAATTAAGCATTGACCACGTTTTGTGTCATGTCTTGTACACATACGTATTTTGGTGGTACTGAGGACTGGGCTCAGGGCCTTCACACTGAGCTGCATCCCCGGCCCTTTTTCAGTTTTCCTTTTGAGACAGGGCGTCGCTAAGTCACCAGGTTGCCCAGGCTGAGCTCGATCTTGGGATCCTCCTGCCTCCGCGTACCAGAGTTAGATTAAATACATGGTTCTCTGCCTTCCTCACCCGTGGAGGGTGCCCATGCGTTTCATTTCTTTTTGGGTTCCCTCGCTGACTCCCCTTCTGTCCTCCTCCATCCGAAGGCCAGGGAACTGTATTTATCACCTGGTGTGGGTCTTTGTGTCATTTTCTCTGTGTCCAGTAATCCACACACACACAGACACACACGCACACACACTTGTCATGTCAGCACTCTGGGAGGCTGAGGCAGGAGGATCTCCAGTTGGAACCCAGCCTGGGCAACGTAGCGATTTAGTAAAAGCCTGTCTCAAAAAATAAAATAATAAAATAAAATAAAATAATAAAAGGGGCTGTGGATGGAGCTCAGTGCAAAGGCCCTGGGCTCAATGTCCAGTACAAATCAAAAACAGAAAAACAGGGAGAGACAGAGACAGAGAAGGAATGAAAGAGAAACTGAGATCTGGAGAAACCTTTTCTCCCTTTGACACTGGCGTGACCCTGTCCGAAAGGCTTGTGACCCAACGTGCTGCGTGGTTCAGGCTCTGTCCTTCAGACTTTGATGCATTTCCCCGTTGCAGTGAGCGGCCTGGGAGGAGGGGCTGGAGCCCAAACAGGTTTTCCTTGCACACACCCGGGCCTGAGGTCCCGTGAGGCGCGATCCTTTTCAGTCCTGTTGGGCGAGCAGAGGAGACGTCTCATGGGGCCGCACCTTGGGATTGGGGGACCGTCTGTCGGGGTTGGGGGTGGCCTGGCGGCGGGTGGGTCTGGGATGTGGGGACGGAGCCGCCTCAGCCTGCAGAGCTCCCGGAGCTTCGGAGCTTTGGGGATTTGCAGCAGATCAGAGGAACGCCGTCCTCTGGCTCTCTCCCTCCCTCTTTGTCATGTTTTGCTTTGTTTCCCGTTTGTCCCTTTGCAGCCCTGGGGATGAGCACGGACTCGCCCCAAGCCCACACACACCCCGTCCTCCCGCAGTCCCGCCCTGTCATCTTTTTCTCCAGCCTTCCTTCCTTCTTGCTCCTTCTCCTTCCTGTATCTCTGCCTTCCTGTTCCCCTCCCTGCCGCCTTCCCTCTTCCTGCCTGTTCTCCCTCCTTCCTCTGTCTCTGTCTCCCTCTCCGACCGCCCTGGCTGGAGTGGGACTGGGCGTGCACGGAGCAGAGCCGGGGAGAAGCTCACTGTGGGAGAGATGAGCAGATGGTGCCCTGAAGCGAGCCACCCAGAGCGGCCTCCCGCAGACGGGGGCGCCAGGGGGGGGACACGGGGTGCGTGTCGCCTTTCCGGGGTCTCCACGGGAAAGCTGTGCACCCTCACGATCCTGTTTTCCGTAGGGGCTGAGGTTCGCTCACTGTGCAGGTGTGAGTCAGCCCCTTAATCCCCACCTGAAACGGGAGCCAACGCAATTGCGCACCCTGAAACTCTGGTTATTATTACTGTGAAAAATACCCTGTGAAATCACTTCCAGGTTCCAGGCCCCCGACAGACGTGAAAGGCAGTGGGATGTTGCGCTTAGGGTTGGGTTTCCTTCCGGTGGCGTGGCGTGGGTGTGCAGATACTCCCCAGCTGGAAGCACCCCAAATGGGGGGCCCCTGTGGGCCCAGGGATTGGGGCGTGGGGCGTTCGCCTCGTCTCCTTCCCTTTTGGCCACTGTCCCTGGTTGTCCCTGTAGGATTTCTCTTGGGAGGAATCGCGATGCCATTTCGTGCCCTCTTATGTGACTTTACTAGGACGGGCCATCCCGGGACAGGAGACTTCTGGTCGACCTGGTGTCTTGTCCTAAGACCGAGACTTAGTTGAGGTTGTGGTGCTGGCCTCGGTTACAGTCCTGGTTGTAGGGTAAGGTCTTGATGCTGGTCTTAGTCTTGGTCGAAGTCTTGTTTAAGTTCTTGGTACCAGGTAAAGTTCAGGTCTTGGGTAGACTCTTGCTGCAGATCCTCGTCTTGCTCGGTGTCCTGGTCAGGGCTGCCGTCTTGACTAACACCTTAGTTAAGGTCGTGGTTGTAGCCCTGGCATTCGTGGACAACTTGGTCATCTGCTGGTCTTGGCCAGTGTTCTGCATCTCTCCATGGCCGTGAGGGACCGTCCGTCCACCCGTATCCGAACATCTGTCTGTGGCTCCGTACCTACACCCTACCATCCACGCATCCACCCAGCCATCCCCGTCTTGGGACATCTTGGCCTCTGTGTGTACTGCTCTCTCAGCATCCGTCCACAGCTCCGTCCTTCCTGCCACCCGTCCATCCCCACACCCTAGCATCTGGCCCTGATGCTGGGTCTCTTTGGTCTCTTTGTCTACCAGTATCTCAGGGTGTGTCCATAGCTCCCATGCTCCCATCCATCTATCCCCATGTGCTAAAATCGGGGCGTCTGTGTTAGCAGTGAATCAGCCTCTTGCCATAGCCATGTCCTGACGCCCGTCCATCCCATGTCCTAGCATGTGTTGGTAGGCACATCTTGGCATTTGTGTCCACCGACGTCTCAACAACCATCCATCACGACGTCCTACCACCCATGTGCATGCCAATCCTAGCATCCATCTGCGGACACATCGTGTGGCCTGTGCCTACCAACATCTCGACATCCTACCATCCATCCATGCCCAAGTCCGAGCATGTCCCACTAGGCACACAAGTATCCGTGTCTCCCAGCATGTCCACATCCATGTATAACTACACCCTGTGTTCTGGGTCGCTCTGTACACCTATCCTAGCATGTCTGTGTGTGCAGCTCGGTGTCTGTACCTACCACTATTCAGCATCCATCCAGAGCTCCATCCTGCCACCCATCCATGCCCATGTCCCTCACGTGTCTGTAGGCGCATCTTCGACACCTGGGCCTACCGGTGTCTCCACATCTACCCACCACCTGCCTGCTCATGTGTCCTGCAGCCACCCTGTCCACCCCACTCGCTCTGTGTCCACCGCTCTTAGGTCCGCTCTCTCCTGAGCATCTGTCTCCACCCAGACTTCGCCTCGGCCCCCTGTGGGTGTCCGTTCAGTGTCACCTCCCACCCCAGAGTCTCTGCGTGCATCCCCGCTCCCGGCCCTCATCCCCCGCGTGCCTGCGTGCACTCCCCGTGTCCACCGTCCTGGGCATGATCTCCCCGCCCCAGGTTCTGGACCTGCCACGACGCACGCTTCCTCTACATGCTCATGGAGTACGTGCCAGGTGGCGAGCTCTTCAGCTACCTGCGCAGTCGGGGCCGCTTCCCGGCCACCTCGGGGCTCTTCTACTCAGCGGAGATCGTGTGTGCGCTCCAGTATCTGCACTCCAGGGACATCGTGTACCGCGACCTGAAGCCCGAGAACATCCTGCTGGACCGCGAAGGCCACATCAAGCTCACCGACTTCGGCTTCGCCAAGAAGCTGGTGGACAGGTGCGGGGGACACGGGAGAGGGTGGGGCAGCTCCCGGCAGGGTGGACGGAGGGATGGGGCTGAGTGCACATGTGCACACGCACACATGCACGCACACATGCATGCACGCACATATGCATGCATGCACATATGCACACGTGCACACACACGCACGCACACATACGGCATGCACACACATGCACGCACACACCCCCACACACGTATGTACGCACACACATGCATGCACACACATGCACACACACATGGGCATACACATGTACACACATGCATACACACGTACACACGTACACACATACACACACATGCATGCACGTACGCACACACATACACACATGCACACATGCACGCTCACACACATACACACATGCACACACGCACATGCATGCACGCACACACACGCATACACATGCACACACACATGCACACATACATACATATGCATGCATGCACGCACACACACACGCACATATGCACACACTCACGCACACGCTTGGTTCCAGTATCTATCTTCGCTTGTCTCTCTCTGTCTCTCTGTCTCTCTCTGTGTCTCTCTGCCTGTCTCTCTTGCATACTAGGGATTGAGCCCCGTGTTAACAGGAAGTAATCCTGGAGATAAAATATGAAATACTATCTCCTTGGACCTGTCAGCTGTCTGATATGCCGTGTTTTTGTTCTCTAGAAATCAAAGCAAGAGTAGGACGATATTTATTGACAGGAAAGGTCCCGAGGGACAGGAAGGGACCCGAGTGGGTAGCTGGGGATCCCGCTTCACAGAGGAGTTTTATAGGGTGAAACTCACGTGGATACAACGTGGGCCACAGCCATGATCATCCAGTAAGGTCACAAGCGTCATCTCTCAGGTGATGGTGGTCCAGTTGGGAAGCGAGTCACGTACCAGGCGTGGATGGAAAGGACAAGGATTCCCCTAGAGGGCGCTGGGTCCAGAGGTCCTGGTCACCCCCAGGGTGGCTGCTGTCCAGCCTTCCTTAGGCCCAGTGTCTGTCCTCTGAGGAAGCAGGCGGGCCTGGTCATCTTTATCTTGAGACCCGGCCTCCAGCAGATGTCTCGGGCCGCAGCTGTGGTGTGTTTCGTCTTTGTCCTGACCTGTCGAGGACCCAGCCCTGGCCGACCGCTGTCACACCTCTACGGAACCCAGCTGTCGATAACCGCAGGACCTTCCCACTGTCCTGCACCCCAGCCCTCTCATCTCCTCTTCCAAGACAGGGTCTCTCTGACTCGCTGAGTAGCCCAGGCTGAGCTGGAACTTTCCATCTTCCTGCCCCAGCCTCCCAGAGTGCGGGGATGACAGGCGTGTGCCACCACGCCCGGCCATGATTATCTCCTGTCTGTGAGTCCTAGTGTTTATTTTTCAGCGGCCTCTGGTAATGGTGCATGACAGACACATAATCCCTAATGTGCACCGTGGAGCAACCCCCTTGAAAGGCAGAGACGGATGCTCCTCGGGCGTCGTGGGTTCTAGTTTACTCCCTCACGGTGTTCTTTACCTACGGCCTCGGCATCCGTGAGAAGCCCAGAAGTGATCCTTTTTGGCTTTCTCATTGTTTCAGGAGATCATTTTCATCCTGTAGCATGTGGGAAATGAAAAATATTCAAGAATATTTGAAAAGATGTGAAATGTTTTCATTTCCCGGTTCCGTCGAGATAAAAGTGGAGATATCCAGCACGGATTGTGGGATGGTCCCTGGTGCTGCGTTGCTGAAATCCTGACATTTTATATTTATACACTTATAAATAATAAGTTTTATATAACGGATATATAAATATATATATAATACATGTTATAGATATTTGTAAATGTTATATTGAACTGGTCCTTGAAATGAAGCTGCTCACTTCTCATCAGAACTGTTTGCCATGAGCCGGGCATGGCGGTGCAGGTCTGTCATTGCATTTCGGGAGGCTGAGGCGGGAGGATCACTGAGTTCCAGGCTGGCCCGGGCTCCATGGTGAGACCTTGTCTCAACCCGTCCAGCCCCAAGAAGAGACAGAAAGAAAAAAAGATGCAAGAGAGAAAGAAAGAGAAAGTAAACCCATGCAAAAACTGACATTGCCATCTACTTCAGCCTTCGTTGGTTTAAAAGGAAGCGGAAACACCCGCACTGGGAAACCACTTCCTGGAGAACCACACATTTCTGAGCAGCTTGGCCCGCTGACTCTGGTTCGAACATTCAGTTGTCAGTTTTGTGAGGATTTTTATACCAGTTAAATAGAGGTCAGCGTGTGAATTCAACGAATGCTAAAGAAAAGTCATTTTCTCTCGCTTTTCTTTTCTTTTCTTTTTTCTCTTCTCTTCTCTTGAGACAGGGTCTCACTATGTAGCCCAGGCTGGGCTTGAACTCAGTGCGATCCTCCAGCCTCAGCCTCCTGAGTGCTGTGGTCACAGGCGCGTGCCATCACCACGCTTAGCAACCCTTCTTTTCTAAAACGCGGTACACTGCTGTTCAAGTCATTGTGAATTTCCCCTGTAAATCTTTACCTATCACGCGTGACAGGACACAGCCTGTAAAAGTGAGAGGGTTTTTAACAGAACAGTGAAGAGTTCAAGTTTAAATTTTTTCAAGAGTCGTCATGCTGCCCCCTTCTGGCAGAACGTGGTATTGTGTGTATTGGTAGAGTGTTTTTATTTTTGTTTCTGTTTTTGCTTTTTTTTTTTGCTACCGGGGATCGAACTCGGGACCTTGCGCTTGCAAGGCAGGTGGCGGAACCACCGAGCTACATCCCTGGCCCAGAGTTTTTTATTTTTATTTTTCAGCCTGGGTGTGCAGTATGTGAGTACTTTCTACATATTACTGCGCGGAAGTGCTGTGCCCGGGAATTACACCTTGAGCCTCCCCTTTTAGAAATTTATTGTAATTATTCTTATTATTTTTGAGATAGGGTCTCCCTTTGCAGCCCAGGCTGGCCCTGAACTCATGGCGATCCTCCTGCCTCAGCCTCCCCAAGTGAAGTGATGACACTCATGAGCCACTGCGCCCGGCCACCCATGAACCCTGATGTCCTGCACGGACGTGTGTATGACACAGGGTGTTCGCAGTCAGCGTGTGCAGTTGTGCACGTGCCCAGCGCGTCTTCGTTCCTTTTGGATTCGCTTCTCCCCACTCCCTCTGTCGCTCGTTCCTCCCCTCATTTTCACATGATTCCCTCCCTATGTCCCATCACCTGCCTTCTCTCTTGCTCTTTATTTATCTTTCTGGTTTCTCATGTGAGAAAAACCATGGGATACTGAAGCTTCTGAGTCTCATTCTTTTCTGTGAACATCAGGGTCTCAAGGTGCCTCCACTGTCCTACACAGGCCTCGAGGTTATCCTTCTTTGTGGCAGTGTAGGACTCCGTTGTGGGCAAACAGCACATTTCCTTTATGCATTCATCTGCTCGCGGTGTAACAAGTTTTTTAAACATAAACATGCACTGTGTGCATCACTCGACCCTTGTACATGGCAGAGAACCCTGTCTTTCATGTCCCTGTCCCTTGCTTGCCCCTGCCTCAGTGGAGCTGAAATCAAATCACAGGAATCCAGACCAGCACCTGCCACCCCATCTTGGGATTTTTGCAAAAATCACTGTGGACCCAGAAGAGCCAGCTCCAGACGGCTGATGCCCCTGACCCCAGACAGCTCGGGGTGAAGACGGCAGCTCCCTTTCCCTGGGGTAAACTGAGGCACGGCACCCTGTTGGTGCCACTGACACTCGGTGACAGTTTCTCCATCTGCACATCCAGCTGGTTTCAGACCCTGCTTCTCCAACCCATTTATTTATTTACATTTTCGCCTCCTCAGAGAAACCTCACTGCCTCAGCTTAGTGGGGGAGGCAGCTTCAGCCCTTGCCTGCCATTGAAACGATTTTACTCATTTTTCATCCTTAGCCTTTATTGCTGAGGTTCCGCGTAACTGCACGGGGAGCACGGTACGGATGCGCATTTTCGGTCCTTTTGAATTTTTTTCTTCCTGCTTCCTTCTTCCTCCCATCCTGCTGTGTGATAATCATTTCCCGCCTACTTTCTTGTCTTCTCTTTCAGATTCTTCATAGTATTTGTCTTTCCGAGTCTTACTTTCTTTTCCATGGTGGGTCTCCGCATCCATTCGTTTTCCCACAAATGAAAGAATTTTATTCTTTACAGCTATGTAATACTCCATTGTGTTCATTTACCACATGATCTTCATCCGTTCATTTGTTGACGGGCAGCTAGGCCGGTGCTGTATCCTGGCTATTGTGAATTGTGCTGCCATAAGTGTGGATACACAGGCGCCCCTCGCATATTCTGACTTGTAATTCCTTTGGGTGTACACCATCGAGAGGAATAGCTGGATAGGATGGTAGCTCTAGTTTTAGATTTTTGAGGATTCATGCAGTATCGATCAGCCTGTTTCACTAAGCATCTTGTCCTCAGGGTTTATGCATGCTGTACATTTATCAGAATTGCTTTCCTTTTTTAGGGCTGAATGATAATCCCATTGTGTAGATGAACTACACTCTGGGTATTCAGCCAACCATGCAGCCATTCATTCATCCATCCTAGGTTTGGGGATCCATTCTTCTGTTCATCTGTGGTTTGGGCATCCATCCACCCCACCCATCCACCCCACCCATCCACCCACCCACCCATCCACCCAACCACCCATCCACCCACCCATCCACCCATCCATCCACCCATCCACCCACCCACCCACCCATCCACCCACCCACCCACCCATCCATTCATCCGCTGCCTAGCTGTCTGCCATCTGTCTGTCTTCTATTCGTTTTCTCTGTCTTTGGTGGTGGTTGCTGGGGATGGAACCCAGGGCCTTCATCCTGAGCTATATCCCTAACCCCCTTTTTATTGTTTAAGTTTTGTTACAATGTCTCACTCACTGCCCAAGCTGGGCTCCAACTTGAGATTGTCCTGCCTCCGCGTCCCAGAGCTGGGGTTCCAGTTGTGTGCCGCCACATCCCTCCAGCCCTTTCTATTCATTGCTTATATCTGCCTTTCTTTCCTTCTTCCTCTCTCTCTCTCTTTCCTTCCTTCCTTCCTTCCTTCCTGCCTTCCTGGTATTTTTTGAGGCAGGGTCTCCCTTTCTCCCTTTTTAGTCCCCCTGAACTCACTGTGTAGCCCTGGCTGGCCTCCGACTCGTGGCGATTCTCCTGCTTCAGCCTCCTGATGCTGGGGTGACAGGCGTGCCCCCCCGCACTGGCTCATATCCTTTCCTTCTCTGCAGGCGTGGGACCCGGGGCCCCACGTGTGCTCTGCAGCCTCACCCTTGCCTCCCTCGGGTTTCTTTCGCACACGCTCTGTTTCCGGAGGGGACAGCCGGCGGGCTGGGCTGGGCTCCTTGGCCATTGCTGCTGACCGTCCGGCCCTCGTCTCCCCACCCGTGCAGGACGTGGACGCTGTGTGGGACGCCCGAGTACCTGGCTCCCGAGGTTATCCAGAGCAAGGGCCACGGCAGGGCCGTCGACTGGTGGGCGCTTGGCATCCTCGTATTCGAGATGCTGTCCGGGTGAGTACTGCGCAACCGCGGGGCTGGCGGCTCCGGAGCTCTGAGTCCCGCCTCGCATGCTGGCCAGGCCCGTCCCGGGAGTGCTTGCAAGCCTTTCCCCGTGCTGAGCCTGCCGGGCAGGAATAGGGCAGAAACGCAAACTCAGGAAAGAGCACCGCATGCGGGCCATGGCAACGCTTAGAAAATCCCTGCGTCCCTACACACACGGGTGTGAGCTCTCGCTCTGTGCTCCAGGCTGGCTGTGAACTCACCTTGGAGCCCAGGCTGCTCCAGAACTCAGGGCGATCCTCCTGCCTCAGCCTCCTGAGTGCTGCGTGCCAGGCGTGCGCCCCCACGCCCGGCCCCACTCTTCTGTGTTTCTTCTGCTTGCCGGGGAGGCTCCAGGACAGGTGTCACGATGCCCCTGAGCTGCGGTAGCAGCTGGGCCCATGGGTCCCCTGCAGGACCAAAAGCGGAGGTTTTGACCCAGAAACCAGCCCTTCCTGTTCCAAACTAGGGTAGCAGGAGCAGATCTTGCCCACGTCGGGACGCCCACCCGGGAGGTTCTGTCCCCAGCTTGGGAGAAGCCAGGGAGTCACCACCTCCCCTGCAGATTGACGAGAACCAGGGTCCCAGGGGCTTCTCCCTGCTGACCTGGGTAAAGAAAATCACTGCTGCCCAAGGCAGCTGAGGGCAGCGAGGCTGGGGTTCCAACAGGGGCTTCAGGAGGAAGGGGATGTGCATTGTGGGGAGGGGAGTCTAGGAAACCATTGCTCACCCACCTGTCTGCCTGCCTATCTACATATCTGTCTGTGTTTCTATATCCATCCACCCACCCATCCAGCCACCAACCCATCCACCCATCCATCCATCCACATATCCACCCACCCATCCACCCACTCACCCATCCACCCATCCATCCATCCACACACCCATCCATCCACCCACCCATCCACCCAACCATCCACCCATCTATCCACCCATCCATCCACCCATCTATC
>NW_004624834.1:1667653-1679485 GCF_000247695.1 Heterocephalus glaber | reverse complement strand
CTTTCCCCATTAGTTCTCCAACAGCGAACCGTATGTTCATACGTGAGTCAACATCAGCTGTAGTTTACTAAAATTCACCCTGGATGAGCCCCACGTGAACAGAGGCATCCTGAAAGAAATGAAGCACTATGACTCTGGGGCACTGAAATGACTTCTTCAGAGAACAAAAAGTGTAGCATATTTTCAATGCCAAATAGTGATGTTACTTTAGGGTTTGGCTACATAGATATAATATACGTTGTTCTTTTTTGTTCCCTTCATCACTCTCCCTTCTCTGACTTCCTGAACCACTTCCCCAACTCTTTAAGATTTTACCTTTAGTTTCCTGTCATGTATTTATTTATTGATTGATTGTTTTGGGTTTCTCATATAGAAGGAAACATACTAATTTTCACAGTCTAGCTCATCTCACTTAGCCTCCTAGTGTCTGTTTCCATCCATTTTCCTCCAAGTGATGACTTTATTCTTTATAGCTGTGTAGTGTTCCATTGCATACATATACCACATTTTCTGTACTCTTTCATCTAAGGGACATCTAGGCTTTTTGCAGAGCTTAGCTCTTATGAACTGTGCTGTTCTATCACATGGGTGTGCAGGGATTACTACAGGTCAGTGTCTTTGGGGAGCACACGTACAAGAGTTACAACTAAGTCAAGTGGAAGTTTTATTTTCAGATTTTTGAAAGTATCTCCATACTGATTTTCATAATTATTTTACATTCCCATCAATAATGTAAGAAGATTCAAAGCTTTGACTTGTGCAGTGTTTGATGATGAAACAGAACTCATGAAAAAAAATTAGATATGACCAAATACGACTCAGACACAACTTTTTTTCTTTCTTTAAAATTCATGTCTTCATATCATCTCTTCCACCAAGTCATGAACCACAGCCACCAGAGAGCACTCTTTTTTTTCAGTTTTTAAAATATCACGTATTGATAACATCTCGTCCACCAAGGTACGCACCAAATCAAAGGCTAGGTCTTCACTAAAGTTTTCACACATGCAAAGATAGGAATGCAATTATTCACTTCCCTCAGCGCTGGAGATAATCTGGTAGCAGAAATTCGAGGCGTCTCCTACCCATGGCTCCATCTCTGGCCCCCCATGCTCCTGCAATTCCTAGGGCTGGGCCCAAATCTTCCAACACATCCCCTAGCACTTGGTGTCCTCCAATCCAGTGCTGGCTTGCTGCCTAAGTGACCAACGGGTCAAATTATGCTGCTGCTACCTTCCATTCAAACATCCGTTTGTTTCCTTCATGAAAATCATCTCGCTCCATTCCCTGTCTCTTTGGTATTTCCTGCACATGCTAGGCTTTGGAACTGTCGGAATACATACATGTTAGCCCTCTATTTCACGTTCCATCATCTTCCTAAGGAATGTGAGTTTTTTCACATGAGGAGGGCAATGTTTAGGTAACAGGATCCGTACATGTAGAAATATAAGACCGAAGAAGAAAGATACAGAATTACACAGGGTGGTCCAGACAGGATAAAAATGTGAAGATGGGAGTTAGCTGTGGTTGGTGGTCCTGTATTAAGAGTAGTGTTTTGTGCCCAGTTTGCCTTGAAATAACTGGGAGGAAGGGAAAAGGACCAGTAGGTAGGCATGTAGCTTAAACACGGTCTACCAGAAACAGATACCTGGGAGTTTATTTATCTCAGTCTCTTCTCTCCTGCCATATTAATAATAGATATGTGCATTTCAATCTATATTGATACACTACTGATCAATGTAGAGCGCTATAACATTTCAGTATACATTAAAATCCCCACGATAAAACAGTTTCGAAGTAATATCGTTAGGAACAGACAAACGGTATGACCATATAGGAGCCTAGAAACAATCCAGCTTAATAGCTGATGAATTAGACAATGTATGTGCCTAGTGATGAATCAGATTGGCAAAAAGAAAAATAGAGACAAAGGTATTGAAGATGATCCCTAGGAAAATGAGAACTAATCAATAAAAGGTCAGGGTAATAGTGTCATCATAAATAAAACACACACACACACACACATACACACCGACATCTTACATCAAATCCCAGGTGGCTTAAAAACATTTAAATGTCAGGTCCTGAGTTTGATTCCCGGCACCAAAAAACAAAAACAAATAACATTTAAATGTCTATAGTTAAATAGGAATAAGAAGTTCTGGTATGCTCTTGCATAGGGCAGCTGTACACAATCATAATGCATTTTTGTGAAGCTAGAAGAAAGATTTTGCGTATTTTAACTGAGATGAAATGATACATATTTTACAGGAAAAATCCATTTAAGCATGACACATTACACATGTATATGGGTATTGCAACATCACACGGTATCTCATAAACGTTCAAAATTTTTCTTTGTGTCACTTAAAATTTACTTTAAAAATTAAAATTAAATAACAATATTGAAATATACATAAAGCAAAAAAGTACTTTTTGTGTGAGTCAGCCATGAGCTCCTGGTGCCTCCCATGCAAAGGAACTGGGGAAGAGAAGAGACAGAGCTTCAGAGTGAACCCCACTTATGCCCAGTCAGATATGGGGTTTCAGCGTGTCTGCATGGACACAAACCCAACATGGAAACCACCAACTGGAGAAAGCTCTGCTGGGATCATGGTACTCAAGCCCAAATGGATATTGAGGTCCCAGATCCATAAAGGGGAATCCAGTATAAAGGAAAAAGGTTTTGTTTCTATTGGAGGTTGCCCTTCATGCATGGGTAGACACATTCCTTCTGTGCTCTGTTGGGGATCAGGACATTATGGCGGCAGTGGGTGGTGGAGTGAAGCTGCTCACTTCATGGTGGCTGGGAAACAGGAAGAGGAAGTGACTGGGGTCCCAATATCCCCTTCAGAGCCACGCCCCCAGTGACCTCATTTCCTCCCACTAGACCCCACCTTTTAAAGGTTCCACCACTTCCTAATAGTTCCAACCTGGCAATCTAGCTTTTAAGTTTGTTTGGTTCTTTTTGGTACCAGGAATCCAACTCAGGACCTTGTGCTTGTGAGGCAGATGCAACACCCTTGAGCTACATCCCTGGCCCCTATGGTTTTTAATACATAAAGCTCATTTGCCTTTCTCCTTCTGGCCATACTTACATGAAATTCAGAGTTTTGTTTTCTAGGCTGTTTAATCTGAAGTGAAATGTAACACACACACATGCACAGACACACACACAAAATGGAAAATTAGTTCACAGTGTTTCCTTTTGTCCAAGGAACTCCACCTGTACAAATACTCTGCAAAAATAGAAATGCGTTCTTAGGGTTATAAAGCCTTAAAGATAGCAGGAAGGAGATTTTTGTGCTCATTTTTCAAAACAGCAATATTTAGATCCATTGCAACTTCAAGAGTGGAGATGCAAGACTCTAAGTTAATAGAAACTTAAATGATTTAGGGCTGGAGATGTAGCTGAGGGTTTCCTTCCAATGTCCAAGGCCCTGGGATCCATCCCCATCACTGCAAAAATAAAAATTTAGAAAGATTGCTAAAATAATATGATCATGTCTTGCAGTAGTTATTCCACATAATGTGGAACTCCTTTAGGATTTTTTGTGGTATGGTGTTTGCTTGCACCAAATGTCCTCAAGAAATGTCTGACCATTTCTCTCTCTCTCTCTCTGTCTCACCCTCTGCTTCCTGGCCACCATGATGTGAGCATCTTTCCTCCTGCATGTCTGTTCACTGTGATGCTCCTGCCTTGGAGCAGCCGACCATGGACTGAATCCCCTGAGACCACTGGAGTAGCTGACCATGGACTGAACCCCCTGAAATCTTTCCTTTATGTTTTTTCCCCTCAGGTATTTTTCACAGTGACACAAAGCTAGCACACTGTTCACCCCTTGGCTTTAATGTACGGGAGCTTTGTTCTCTTATTAAGGTTCAGTTTCTTTCAGTCCATCCTATTTAGGCTTCTTTCTTAGTAGAAGCGTACAAAGACAGCTCAGTGATGACTCACCAGCCACCATGTCCTGTGGACCTTTTTACCAATGTAGGTTGACTCAGCTGATGAAAATACAGGGCTCCCCTCTGGGTAAGTATAATCCCAACACCATGTGGGATACACTTATCCTTAAAACAGAAATTCTTGTTTACCCCAAATTCTAAGTTAGCTGGTGTCCCCAGCTCTGTCTTTCCACCCTGTTTTTATGAGCTGAAACAATGGTTGTTTTGTTTCCCCAAATAAGGAGCACAGGGTCCTATAATTATTCTATTTTAACTCTGGAGAAACAATCATTGGCCTTCAGAGGACGCTTTTGAAAGCCAGGCATTATGTGGGCCCAGGCGCTGAGTGCGGATCCAACGGATGTCATTTCCCAGGGTTGGCTCCACTGCACGTGTCCACACCAATTGCAGATGGCTACACACGCCACTTTCCAGGCCTGAAATGTGACCTCCCATTGTTTCAACCTCTGGAAACGAGAATACATCTCTTAAAAATCCTTTTGCTTTATAGTTGTTGTTGTCTTGAGACAGGGTCTCACCGTGCCATTCAGGCTGGCCTTGAACTCACTGTGGAGCCCAGGCTGGCTTCAAGCTTGGGGCGATCCTCCCGCCTCAGCCTCCCAAGTGCTGGGATGACAGGCACGCATCACCATGCCTGGGTAAAATCTTTTTTTAAGATCATTTTTAACTGGCATGTAATAATTATACGAGAACCCGTCTTTTAAACGTGACTGGCTGTGGAATCGAAGTGGATTTCAGAGGTACAAGTGGCCTTGACCTTCCACAAATCCCAGAAACAAAGTCAAAACCGTTGGGTGTCTGAAACGCCGTAACCCCAGCCCCTCCTGCAGTCCCGGGGAAATAATAAACAGACCTCACGAGGTCCAACAGGCCCCGTTTCGAAAAGAAGCCAGGAAAACACAGAGTCGTAATTACTCTGTCCTCGGTGACCCACTGCCAAAGTGTAGTCATTCCCGAGACTCCTGTCTTTACAAATGTTGTCGCCGAGATGCGTAATTACGTGGAAAGTACCCTCTGCATAATACTACTCCTCCAACGGTTCTGTTTTTGTGTCTTTTATTTTAGTTTCTGTTGCCTGGGCCACCTGCCAGGGTTCTCAGCTCGCCCAAACCTAGCCCGCCCAAGCAAAATTTTGGCTCATTGTGAGAATTCTAATTCTCCTTTTCCTCAGTTCTTCCCTTTGGCGAATATACTTTGAGTGCGTAACCCAGGTTCCTAGCTGCCCAGTGGCAGGATGGTGGGGCTGTAAAAATGTAGGTGTCCAGTTCTGCTGGAACTGAATCAAAATAACAGTAGTGCAGTCAGAGGGTATTTAAGGCCATTTTTATTGTCTGTGTTTTCAGTGCACACGGGTCACACTGCTTGCATGGAATGTGTGCATCCACAGAACATGTTTAATTCTCTTTCCATCCCTTTCCCTTTGAGAAAGATCTCTCCCTCTTTCCCAGCATCCGTCTTTTCCTTTGCTCTTTATTTAGATTCAGGTTTCTCACGGAAGACAAACCAGGCCGTGCTGAAGCTCGTGTGCGTGATGTATCCCACTGAACACCTGCCTCCCATTGTCCTGCTGGAGTTTGTTTTCATGGGAAGGAGCAGCCAGGTTGGGGAAAGTACCTCTGAAAGCTTTTCCCCCAAAGATCACAGCTGAACTCGGGGGCCAGACCTTAGAATAAAACACAGGAAGCCCCCCGGGGAGAACTCAGAGGTGGGACTTCAGCCACGTGGCCGGGTACTGCAGTTTCGATTTTGCTGGCGATGTTTGCTTTGGCTTCATTGTCAGAATTCACAGGATAAAGAATAGAAGGGTGTTTTTCTCAGCTGTTCCCTGCCGGTGCCTGTATCTTTCCAGTCTCTTAAATGGACACAGAAAAATGGCAAAGTCTCCCTGGTGTTTCGTTTTTATCTAAAATGACTCACATCGAACTTGGGGTTCAGCTGCTTCATCTTTCACAATCAATGTGTCTTCGGAATCTCTTTCATCTGGAATGGACTCTTTCTGCTTTTTAAAAAAACAAGTACATCTGGTTCTTTATATTATATGTATTGTGATTTATTTTCAAATACGCACACCACTGTTTTTTTTTTTTTCTTTTTAGTACGGAGATTGAACCCAGGGCCTTTGCACTGTGCTGCATCCTCCCCGCGTTTTTATTTTTTACTTTGAAACAGGGTCTTACGAAGACTCTAAGTTGCCCTGGCTGGGCTCGAACTTGAGCCCCTCCTCCCTCAATCCCCCACACTGTTGGCATTACAGGCATGCAGTATCGTGCAGGGGCGGGACATCGCCACTTAATTTTATAGTAATTTCTCAGACCATTTTTATTCTTGTTCTAGTTAACAGCCTATTTTTCAATAAAGAAATGTAAAAATAAACAGAACTGTCTGATAATCCCACCGCTGAGGAACTGCTGCTACTGATTTTGGGGGGGGATATGGGCAGTTTTTGAGAGGTATGTTATGGAGTTGAGGCAGGCCTTGAACTCACTCTGTAGCCCAGGCTGGCCTCAAGCTCAAGGCGATCCTCCTGCCTCAGCCTCCCGAGTGCTGAGATTACACGTGTACATCACCGAACCAGGCTGTCGCTGTCTTAAAATCAGCGGTCTTAGCACTGGGTAAGAAAAATTCCAACAATCTACCCTTTCTGTTTCTATGATTTGCATTGTGCAAGTGAATCAGTAAAAAAAAAATGATGATAAGTGATTAGCCACCTGCATATTTCAAAATATCAAATGATCTATCAGTGGCTGGTGAGACACATATTTTTCAATAGAAAATAAAAGGAGGAAAAGAAAAACAGGCAAGTTGCAGGGACAGCTCTGTCATGCATCCAAAACACGACATGTAGGAAATGACAGAGAGACGAACTCCAGTCACTCACACAGGCAAATTCAATGATTTTTCACTCACATCGTTGGCCACAGAGCTTCACATAAAGCTGCTCGCAAAGTGCACTAGCCCTGCAGCAAAGGTGCGAGAGGAAATCTTGTGTGCGTGTGTGTGTGCATGCACATGCGTGTGCAAGCCATTGCCCCAGCGTGAACAAGACGCATGCTGTCCGGTTGCCTGCGTGCCAGTCTTTGTCCAAATGCAGAACGTGCAGAAGGCAGAGGTTCCAGGGCAGGAAGCAAGCCAGGAAGGGTCCTGTCTTTCTTCTTGGGTTAATGTTTAAAGAGTGGCTGGCAGAATTCCCGGAATCCACATTTTTGCCACATTCCTGAGCTGCCTGACTCTGGCCCTGCAGTTTCTTTCTCTCTCTCCCAGCAGGGAGCAGGCGGGCTATTCAAGGAGGAAGACAAGAAAACCCCAGAGGAAACCCTGGAAGCCGCAAGTCCTCCCAGAGCAAAGAGGGCCCAGCAATAAAAAGGGAGCAGTGGTCTTTCTTCTACAAAGAGCGAATGAGACGCGACGTGGGCCCAGCCTGCTCTGCTTCCACCTCTAGCTTGAGCTCTTTGTCTTCCATTTGCATTTGCATTTTGCTAAGTCTGTGTGTGTAGTGCTGAAGTACCCCAGCGCTCCTGGGGACCCGGCACAGTGTTATTTACAAGGATTGCCTTATCCACGAAGGGATGAGCATCATTTCTACATCATCACTATGGGAGGATCCAACACTGCTTCACTTCACTCTGGCCTCAAACGTGTGCTTGCTAGGGGTTCGAGGAAGGTCAGCGCATGCAGGTCTCACAGGGCTGCGTAAAGTCGGCTTGGGGTCTTTGCCGAGCCCCAGCTGAGATGTAGTCTGAAGGAAGCGTAGAGTTATTTTCCATGCTGGACGGTGACTACCTAGTTTCCTTGTGAAAATGGGGAAGGATTGGATGGGAAAAGGAAACGGAAGGAAGAACAGAGAGAGAGAGAGAATAACTTCCTTGTCTTTCTTTCTTTCTTTCTTTCTTTCTTTCTTTCTTTCTTTCTTTCTTTCTTTCTTTCTTTCTTTCTTTCTCTTGTTCTCTCCTCTCTTCCTCTATTCCTTTCTCTCTTTCTCTCTCTCTTTCTCTTTTTCTCTTTCTTCCAAAGCACTGGATTTAAGCAGCCTGTGCACAAAGTCCTGATCCATCCTGAAGAATCGCTCCCGGGCCAGCTGCTCTCCGGAAGACGCCTGCACGGGGGTGGTAAAAGCTCCCTTTGCGGCCCGCTGACAGCCAGGTGTCTGGGAACTGGATGGGAGAGGAGGAATCGCTTCTTCCCGTGTCCTTCAGAACTAGGAACAGTGGGACCCTTGGGAGGTGGCTGTGCGTCAGGGAGCAGGGACATTGGGAAGGGGCTTCTGGTGGGAACCCACTGCCCCTGACCCAAGACGAACCCGTCCTAGAACCCAGAGTGCAACAGTGTGACACTGTTGAGCACATTCTCCTGCTCAAGTGGAAACCGGCCGAGACAGCACATCTCTTCCCTCATGTTTTCATGGTGATTTATTTATTTATCTGTTTTTGAGACAGGGTCTCGCTATGCAGTCCAGGCTGGTCTTGAAACTCATAGTGATCCTCCTGCCTCAGCCTCCTGAATGCTGACATTACAGGCATGCGCCACCATGTTTGTTCACCATGTGGAATCCCACAGCCCGGGCGGCTGACAGACAGCAGGGCTTGGTGCCCAGTCCTGGAGGCTGAGGTCCAAGGTCCAGGCGTGGCAGAGCCCGTGTCTGGTGAGGCTGCTTCCCGGGTCACAGGTGGTGCCTTCACTGTGTCCTCACCTGGTGGAAGGCGGGGGCTCTCTGGGGTCTGTGAGGAGGACGTGGATCCCATCCGTGCGGCTCCACCCTCAGGACCCCAGCACCTCCCAGGGCCCCAGTCCTGACACCACCTTAGGGCTGAGGATTCCACATACAGATTTTGGAAAATGCAAGATTTCAGACCAGAGAACTAGATGACTGCTATTTTTCAGATGTGGAAGTAGTTTATTATTTTCTCCAAGCATCTTCATTTTGATAATGTCAACCAAATGGCAGCAGTTCTTTGAAGTCTTGGTAAATCGGTTGCATTCTGCCTAGTAATGTGGCTCACTCTGGGTGATCTATGGATCTATACCCCCAGCATCACCCTTTCAACTCATCTAAGAATTTGGTTCGTATTTCCATATTCAGGTGTCTCCATTTATATTATATATGATGTGAATTTTACACATCTGATAGTGCCTTGAAATATGATGGTGGGAAAACAATACAAATTCAGTAGAAACTGTCCCCCAAATTTTGAATTTTGATCTTTTCCTGGGCTAGGGAAATGGAGTACAATAATATCCCACAACGCTTATCAGAAGGTTACTGGTGGGGGGGAGGGATTGGCACTTTACAGGATATTTTGTTTTGCTGAGCTATGGTGCTTTATAGGTTCGTGCATTTAGAGAATTGTGTGTGTGTGTTTACAGGAGACTGAACCCAGGCCCTTCCTGCTGAGTTACATCCCTAACCAAGTTTTTAAAAAGTTTTAAAGTTTAACAGAGCACCTTTGTAAGTCGCCAAGTTGCCTTGGCTGTGTTTGAACTTGAGATCTTCCTGCCTTAGCCTTCCAGAGAGCTGAGCTTGGAGGAGCATACCACCCTGCTTGTCACTAATGCATTTTTTACTTAATGATGTTTTCAGCTTGTAATGAGTTTATAGGGATCCAACCCCATCCTAAATCGAAGAACTACTGTATTTATTATTTATTTATTTTGGTACCGGGGATTGAACTTGGGACCTTGCACTTTCGAGGCAGGTGGCGGAACCACTGAGCTAAATCCCCGGCCCTCCTGTACTTATGTTAATTCTTATTTTTCTTCTGTGCCTACGATATAGTCACAACTTAACTATTTTTGCCCTAAGTTAACTTAGAAAAGGGCATTGCTTTTATGGGATGATACAGATCTTACTGAGAAGTACTGTCGACTTACCTGATTTTATGTTTTCATTAAACCTCCTATCTTTTTCTTTATATAACATGCAAGTGTACATGCACATTATGAATAACGAGGATGCTTATTTTTTTCTTTCTAGTACTGGGGATGGAACCTAGGGCCTCCTACATGCCAGGCAAGGGCTCAACCACTGGGCTACAACCCAACCAGAGTTACTTTTTATTTATTTATTTATTATTATTATTTCTTTGGTACCGGGGATCGAACTCGGGTCCTTAGCTTGCAAGGCAGGCGGTGGAACCACTGAGCTAAATCCCCGGCCCTGTTACTTTTTATTTTTAAGCAGGGTCTCACTCTGAAATCCTCCTGCCTCAGCCTCCCAGAGTGCTGGGATTAATGAACACTTCACCACCCTTACCTTGAGTCTCTAATCTTTCCTCTCTAAACGTTTCTCCAAAATATTCCCTAATTCAGGCCAGACATCACTCTTTGTAATGCCTACATTATTGCATTTATAATATAATGATAATAATATTAAAGTACTAATGCTGTGCCACGTCAAGAAAGCCCTGCATGTTCCTCTCTCTGTGCAATCACCGCATCATGTGCTAAGGCCTCCGACTTATTTTTTTTCCTGGAGAACAGCCAGTTCCGTTGAACCCTCAGTGACAGATGGCATGAACAAGAAAATATTCCATTTCACCCTTGAGCTGAAGACAGAGCCTAACCTATTCTTGATCAGACCCCACTGGGTAAAAACTTGCTCGTGTTCATGAAAACCAAGGGTGGAAATAACTTCAGCACATACCATTTGCTAAGGAAAGAATGAGACCAAAATAAGATTTCAAGGCCCATTCTTTCCTCTGCCACCCACCGCAAATCGATCCAATCGGAATGTAACTTGGCGTCTCCAACGCTGTGAACCTCGTGGGCTGCGACATCAAAATAAAGACCCCCAGAATGGCAGATTCTGGGACAGATGCCTCAGGAATAGATTACACACCTCGGAAATGTGGTTGGTGCCAGCAGCCACGAGCGGCTGGCTCTGCCCATGCCTCTTGCAGAATGCTGAATCACGGTCCAGGCTGTACGGGGCTTAGGTGTGGTTTGCTCAGACACATGCATTGTCTGACTTTATGATATCATGAACACCAGTATCAGTGAAGGGCGGAGGCCACATTGATACAGAAAGACTCGGTCGCTGAGACTGGTTTTGACTCTTTCCCTGCCTTGCCTTTTGTGTGATTTGTGGCTATTTTAGTTTCACGACAGTTCCTTGGATAAGACTGTTTCTGGCCTGCATCACCAGGGTGTGAAGCCCACAGAGGCTACAGAAGACTCAAAATTGTTCCAAAAATTGGGACACATCCATGGAAAACGTAAAACTGCAGATTCCTGTTTGCAGACAGCAATATCAATATGCAAAGGAAAATTCATTGACATGTTCCAAAAGGCTGCTGTTACTGTCATGGAGCATTCCCCAAGAATGCTGGTTTCCCAGGGAGAAAACGTTCCTGAGTTCACAGTCATGACACATTTCTTATCTTTGTCAAGGCGGTGTTGATGAGGGTGTGCGGTAGTCAGGTTTTGTCTCTGTGGCATATACTTGAGATCCTCAACTTTAAAACAGTAAAGGTTTACTTTGGTTCTCCGTCATGGAGGTGTAAGTGCAGGATTGGCTGTCTCTGTAGCTTTCGTCTTGTTAGGGTTTAGATCTAGATGTCGCCCAAAGTCTCCTGTGCTCAGAGCTGGGGCTTTGGAAGGTGATTGGATCATGGGGTGCTGTGCTCATCATGGATTCATCATGGATGAGTTCATAGCTGAATATGCTGTATGAAGTGGGGCCTGGTTGGAGGAGGTCACTGGGGAGTGACCTGGAAGGGTGAGTTCTTGTCCCAGCTCCTCCCTGCTCTCTCTGTTTCCTGGAGATCATGATGTGAGCATCTTTCCTCCTCCACACCCATCCACCATGATGTTCCTGCCTTGGAGCAGCCGACCATGGACTGAACCCTCTGAGACCACTGGAGCAGCCGACCA
>NW_004624834.1:1648313-1665151 GCF_000247695.1 Heterocephalus glaber | reverse complement strand
GGGTTCAGTCCATGGTCGGCTGCTCCAATGGTCTCAGAGGGTTCAGTCCATGGTCAGCTGCTTTAAGGCAGAAGCACCATGGCAGATGGGTGTGGAGGAGGAAAGACGCTCACATCATGGCATCCAGGAAGCAGAGTACAGAGCCAGAAAGGAAGAGGGTGGCAACAGATAGACCTTTCCAGGTTGTGCCCAAAGAGACTTACTTCCTCAAAAAAGACCCCACTTTCTAATAGACCATTCAGGTAATGGCCTCACCAATGGGTCAGTCCACTAATACATTTAGAGCCCTTATTATCCAAGCACCCATCTAGACCCCATCTCTGACAACTGCCACAGTGTGGACCAATCCTCAACACATGAGGAGGACACTTCATATTTAAGTGTGACAATTTTCCTTGTAAAAAGCTCAAAAACAGGCCGTTTCTTACACTGACAGTTTATTAGTTTGGTACCCTGATCTGTAGGACACCCAATGAAATTGTTTTTCTGAACACCTGTTCTCATGCCTTGCTTACTTTACAACACGAATGTCTTCAGGCAGTGGATTCTTCAGTTGTTGGTGTACAAATCTCCACTCTTCAAGCTGGGCATAAAGAGGTCTTCTTCATAGAGACTTTATGAGTTCACCATTGAGGAATCTCTCTCTCTTTTTTCCTCTTTCCCCGTTGTGCACAGGGAAAAATATTGGTTGCTAGCTTATAGCATAGATGCTCGTTAATGTATGATGAGGTCCCATCCAATAAAGCCATCACCAGTTGAAAAACATTATAAGTCAGAATGCATAGGGTAAACTTAGCCTGATAGCTGATTAGCATAGTTTAGCTCAGAACCCTCCCATTAGCCCACAGTTGAACAAAGTCATCTAACAAAAAGCCTGTTTTGTGCCTTGCAACCACAAGGTCCCAAATTCGATCCCCAGTACCAAAAAAAAGAAAGCCTGTTTTGTAATAAAGTGTTGATGGCCTCAAAATCATCAAATATTGCAGTGGTTGTGGAAAACAGAATGGCCAAAAATATCATGAAAGTAGAACCCTAATCAACCGGGGAGTGCCTGTCCTCATTTGTGGCCCTCTCTTCCCAACACGCTGTTAACTCCGTGTACACAAGGAAAGAGATGGCTCTAAAAGTTGTTGAAACACCAGTTGAATCCATCGAAGACATATCTCACGTTTTAAGAGGGGCGTCGTGAACACCCGGTACCCAGATGTATGGGCAACGTGAGCTTCCATTTTTACAATTTGCTACGAGTGTGGAAACTAACCTCCAAATGTGTGGAGCTTATGTGAGGCCTATTTATAGCCAACAATTTGGGCTCAGTATATTGGGGGATGACTTCACTCGCTAACCATATACATATCCAGCACAGAAAGCAAATTCCACTCGGGCTGCCTCTAAATCGCTCCCTGGTGGTTTCCTTTCTGCCACGTGGAATCTCCTCTTTGACGTGCTCTGGCTAATTTATTATATATCAAAATTCCCCCTGTATATCTATGGCAAAACAACAAAACGTTCCTTCTGGTTTATCTTTCAGGTGCTCCGTGGATTTTGTATTAGGTTGATTCATGGGGATTTTTTTTTGGATGGTCAAATCCTAAATGTAAGGTGGTGTAGTGTTTACACACAATGTACACACATGCTCCAATGTGCTTCAATAGATGACTTATAATACCTACTGCAATGGGAGTGCTATGAGAGTGCTATTCTTTAGAGAAGAAGTATAAGAAAGAAGTCTGTAGCTGGACTGAGATTACTGCTACACAAAAATATATCACCAAAATATATAGGAGAAAAGGCATGCTTATATCAAATAAAATAGTGTTCGTACAAGTGCAAAAGGAAATTTCCTTTTTTTGTGACCCCGAGAACAAAACCTGCAATATTTTGGTGCGTGCTAAGCAGTCTGATTTTTATCCGGTGAATGTTTCCTGCCATAAACTAACGAAGACTGATTCACCGGAGAAAAGACCCGTGTGCATGTCGCATGACAGGAGGCAGTCGCGTGCTGTAACTGTCCACTTCGCAAGAGGATTCTTCCCATCCACGCTCCTCTCGCTAGAAGGCACAGTGAATGTAGGAGATGTGGGTGACTTAGGAGCTCATGCACGGTCATTTCAGCAGCTCACTGGTTCTGAAGGTAGACGGGAGTACTTGGTCAAATGATTCTCTTTCGAAATTTAAATGAAACCAAAGGAAAGATGCTATCTTTGTGACAGTTCATCCTGACTTGACTGGATTGGCTGGGGAGATGTCAGGGAGGTCAGCAATTCGTAGTGGGCTGTGGATGTGTGACCATGGGTTGACATCTTCTCCTGGTCCCTTTCTCTCTTTTCTGGGTCCCGTGAATTATGCATCATTTCTTCTGCTGTAGTTTCTGCCCCAAACGTCTGAATCTCAAAGCTAAATAAACCTCCCTTCTTTTATATCGTGAGCGGTGGGTATTTGGGGAAATACCGACGGGCAAGCTGCCCAGTAGAGTCCTTCTGGGGGAATTTAACCCAGCAATGATCCTGTTGGCACGTCTTCCTTTCTGACCCACATCGTGAGGTTTCCAAACCGGGATGTGAAGGGATTGTGTTCTCTTTCAGGGTTTGATGCTTGTGCCAATGAGAAAATTCCAGACAACTTCGGCAGGTTGGAGGTGAGAGGAATAAGACAAAATTAGAAGGATATTCCTCGTGAGCTTGTTTTTTGAAGACTTTTAAATTTCCTTTAAATCTAATTGCTCAACATGCACCAAACAATATCTTTTGGGGCTTTGCTTCTCAGAGTTCCAACCTTTGTTTAAAGCTGGTAAATGTTGGGGTTGGTTGTTAGGCAGCCATCGACAATGCACCTTTAGTAACAGGTCATGTGGTGGAAATTTCAAAGCTCCCACCCACAAGCTTACAATTTATTCCCACACCAAAGAGAAGCACACCAGCTCTGGGCATGGTGGCGCCCGCCTGTGATCCCAGCACTTGGGAGGCTGAGGCAGGAAGATCGCCACGAGTTCGAGGCCAGCCTAGACTACATGGTGAGACCCACATCTTCGGGCGTTCACTGAGCTCCTCAAGGTCTCATTCATTGGATTTCCCAACGAAGGTCTCAAACTGGCCACAGTCAAGATTTCTTCAGGTTTTGACTTTTGTTAGGAAGCTTTGTTCCGGGCTCTGAGGTTTCCAAACATTTCTCTGCTGGTGACAGAGTCCGTTTCCGCTGATCTTCCGGCTGCTGTGCCTTCTATTCCTAGAATTTAAATGCTTCTGTCATGCAAAGGCAGATGCACTCTGTTTCTGATTTATTTTCTATTAACTCACTCAGTACTTTTTTTTATATGTACAAGAACTCTTCTGAGACCATTTAATATACTATTTTGATCTTTCTTTCCTAAAAGCATGAAGCCATATACATATATACCCCCCCCCCCCACTTAGGGTAGAGATCTGGAATAGATTTACGTGATGATCCAAACAGCCAACTCATGCATTTTGAATGGTACCTAAACTTGGAAAAAATAAATCCCCTAGACTTTTTTATTTTCTTTAAGAGAAAAATCTGATCTTGACTCTCTGGCCTCGCTCAGAATGTGCTTTGTGTTTGTTTTTTCATCATTCCAAATAAGCTTCAATATTGTACAGTACAGCATCCCTCCCACCGGTTATATTTAACCACTTCGAAGCTTTTCCAAAACAATGAGAATGAAGCTTCTGCGAATGGAAATGGGAACAAGACTTGGAGAGAGCAGGAAGGGAGGAGAGGGAAAGAGACAAAAAATCAAAGAATTAAGGTGTGTAATGTACATGCACCAAATCCACACACAGACTGAAATCATTATGCAGTGCCAACATGGACTGAAATACACGTAACCTAAAATGTAAACATGGGTGAGTCGTCTAAATGATAATTGTGATCCCCCAAATGGCACAGGGAAATACTAAAAATATCATATATGATTTGAACCTGGTGATAATTTTCTAGGAAAACTTGGTCATGTTGGGAAGTGGGAGGGGAAGGGGAAAGGAAAGAAGGGAAAGGAAAAAATATGAGAAAAGGAAAAATGGAAACCAAGTCTCTGTAAATAGGGAAGGGGGGAGGGGTGAAGGGAGGGCTAGGAATGGGGAAAAAATAAGAACCAAGATCCATCATGTAAAGGTACAAGATCCCAATGATGAATGTAACTGTACTGTATACCTAAATTAATTTCCTTATAATCCTCTGCCTTGCTTTGGACACAGTTGGATAACCAAGATACATCATGTAAAGGTACAACTTCCCAGTGATGAATGCAACTGTATTGTATGCCTAAAATGCACCAATAAACTTAATGGGGGAAAACAATTAAACAAATGAAGGTGAACACAGACAGAGACATGAAAGGTGGGATTATATATATCGTCAGTTGGGAGACTGGTTGCGTCAGTGGTACAAATCGTCCCCTGGCCCCAGAAAATATGAGTAAAATTCCTTCAAAGCGCCCCAGCTCCGATATAAGCGTATGTGCATGTGCAAGAACCATGACGATAAGACGCTTAACTTCCCGTGCCCTGAAGTAGAACCAGATGCCCCGATGAAAGAGCAGTAGACAAAATCTGGCAGGACGACCCCTATTGTATCGCACGTTATGCTAAAGGGAATTCGAGGCATGGGGCACCTTTCACCATCTTGGTTTTTCCAGCAAGTTTCTGGAGCTGGAAGAAAGGAACCAGTTTGGCACCTCCCCTCTGATTTCCTGGATCGTAGTCTGTAGACGTCAGCACTTTGATCACCTTTTTTTCTCACGTGGCTGCCAGGAAAGGAACGAAGTAGGAGGACTGTTCGTTTTAGGAAACATTTACTCAGTGGCACCGGCTGCCAGATCGCACCAGGTGTGTGTAGGGGGGAGGGAAGGTGCTGTAGGTCTCAGCCTGCAGGGGCTCAGAGTGTGTGGGTGAAGAACTGACGCTCTTGAGGGGATCCCAAAAGAGGGAAAAGACAAAGGGATGCTCTCCTCGGAAATGTCCCCTGGGAACCATGACCTCACTGTCTAAATCAGGGTGAATAAAATGTAAATAAGGGCAATGTCTGAATGTCTGTGCTTGCCGTGTGACTCGTTTTCTCAAAAATGCCTTCCATTGTAAATATTTGTTCATTTTATAAATCTTTCATTCTCTCCCTGTATCTATCAGTATGTATGGTATGATGATAAATACACGGTAAGAACAAAGAGAATAGAGAGAAAATAATATATTAGAAGAGAGCATGTTTAGATCAATCAGAGAAATAGTGTCAATAAATGGATAGAATTCATGGATGGATAGAATGCATGGATGGATGGATGGGTGGGTGGCTAGCTGGATGGATAAATAGATACAATAGATGAATAGATGGGTGGATGGATGCATAGGTATGTAGATGGATGGATTGATGCATGGATGGATAGATGATTGATAGATTCAACAGATGATGAATGGATAGTTGGATGGACAGATAAATGAATGGGTAGATGATCCAACAGATGAATATATGGATGGATAGATATATAGAGAGATTCAATAGATGGATGGGTGGACAGAAAGATGGATAGATTTAAAATAAGAATGGATGGATGGGTGGATGGATAGATAGGGTCAATAGGTAGATGAATAGATGCATAAATAAATTAAAAGGTAGATAAAAAAAATCTCAGTTTGCTTTCTGAGCATAACATTGATTTTAGACAATAGGGGAGTTTCTGAGACCACTGAGTAATATACCATGTGTATGATGCCATGCTCCAGTTCATTTCTGTTTTAATAATGAATTTATTTTAATTGACAAAATTTGGATGTATTTATGGTATATGACATGATCTCAAGAAAGATGCATACATTGAAGAATAGCTAGATTGAACTAATTAACATATGCATTACCTCACACACTTATAATTTTTTTCTTTGTGGGGAGAACACTTTGAATGTACATTCAGCAGTTTTCAAGAGCCCAAAATATTGTTATTAATGAAGTCATAATGTTGGCTCTCAACTCTCTGGAACATATTTCCACAGTGCACCAGTGAGCCACACACACACACACACACACACAAACGGTACTGTCTCAGAATAGCCATGGAACTGTGAATGAAAAGTCCCACATTTAATTATTCTTGGGTGCATTTCCAATCTGAAATTCTATATTTTGTACGAAGGATGAGTGTATTTGGGGGCAGGAGACCAAATAGTCTTAAACATACACTCACACCAAACTCACCCGCCGAAATGACAAAATTGCCTGTAGTAAGATCCTATTGTTTATTTCATTATTTTAAAAAAATTTTATTTTTATTTTATTCATTTATTTATTTTGGTACTGGGGATCAAACTTGGGACCTTGCACTTGTGAGTCAGGTGGTGGAACCACTGAGCTAAATCCCCGGCCCTAAGATTCTATTGTTTCTAAAACACTTGCTACACATTTATCTGAAAATCTTAGCTGACTTAGAAATTGTCTTTTGAAAAAAGTTTCCAGTTTTATCAGCAGATGACTGCAAATTAAAATTGCGTCTATTTAAGGGGAAGAAAGTGTTTCTTTCATCTCTCTCTGCCTTGTGGAGTGATCACTCAAATCAAGCAAATTAGTATCTCCATCACCTCAGATAATTAATTACCACTTTTAAAGATGAGAACATTTAATATCTACTCTTTCACCAAATTTCAAATTTATGGTACAGTATTATTCACTATGGTTGCAAAGCTGTCTACCCAGCATTCAAAATTTGCTCATCTTAAAGAGAACTGAAAGTTTGTACCCTTTGACCAGTATTTTCCTCTTCCCCTGATCTTTGAAAAATCATTCTATTCTCCCTTTTTCTGGATTTCCATGTGCCACAGAAGGAATCTGGACCCCTTCCTATCTTACGCCGTATTAAAAAAAAAATGAACTCAAAAGGGATGACATACTCATAATGTAAAACCTGATACTACAAAATTTCTAAAAGAAAACAGGAAAAGAGCCCCTTCATATATCCTGGGCAATGAATGCTTTTTTCACAGAGAACAAAAGTAAAAATAAAAAAGTAGGACTACATCAAACTAAAAATCTTCTTCACACCCAAGCAAATAAGCAATGAAATGAACAGACAGCCAATAGAGTTGGACAAGATATTTGTAAATTACATGTATTCATGAATATCTCACCACTGGGACAGCCACAATATAAAGGAGGAGAAGTTTATTAAGTTCATGGTCTCAGAGGGTTCAGTCCATGGTCGGCTGCTCCAGTAGGCTCAGGGGGTTCAGTCCATGGTTGGCTGCTCCACTGGTCTCAGAGGGTTCAGTCCATGGTTGGCTGCTCCACTGGTCTCAGAGGGTTCAGTCCATGGTTGGCTGCTCCAATGGTCTCAGAGGGTTCAGTCCATGGTTGGCTGCTCCACTGGTCTCAGAGGGTTCAGTCCATGGTTGGCTGCTCCAATGGTCTCGGGGGGTTCAGTCCATGGTCAGAGAGAAGGGAGGAGCTGGGACAAGAACTCACCCTTCCAGGTCACACCCCAGTGACCTCCTCCAGCCAGGCCCCACCTCCTACAGCTCATTCACCAGGAGCTCATCCATGATGATCCACTGATGAGCACAGCGCCCCATGACCCAGTCACCTCCCAAAGCCCCACCTCTGAATACAGGAGCCTTTGGGGACATCTAGATCTGAACCCTAACACCAAATACATACCGGATAAGTGGGTAACACTACTCCTACAACCAAATAGCAAACAAACCAAAACCAACAAAAAACCCAATGAAAACATTGGGCAAAGGACCCTAATAGATTATTTTCTAAACAAGATACACAAATGTCTATCAGGTATTGAAGTGGTGTTCAACGTCACTAATCAAGAAAATGCAAATCAAAAACAGTGAGATATCTCCTTATTAAAAAAATTAAAAATACTATCAAAAAGTCCAAAAGAGGGCCAGGGATTTACCTCAGTGGTTCTGGCACCTGCCTCACAAGTGCAAGATCCTGAGTTCAATCCCCAGTACCAAAAAAAAAAAAAAAGTCTAAAAGAATTCTCTTACGCTGAAGGAGAATAAAGCCGTATGTGTTTGTGCTAGGATGAATGCTTTACAGATATCCTTGTAGGAAGGTGAGCTGATAACTCCAAACTATGAAGAAGGAGAAAACATCAGTCAACCTAATGTCTTTGCCACTGGTGGAATGGGTTAGGGTTAGAGTTGATGTTTGTCTCATATGGATTTGCAATAAATGACACCCAACATTCAAATACTATCAAACTGCATTGCTGTCGAGATTTTTGCCTGTGGGATTGTTTTTATCAAGGATGCAGAGGTGCATATATGTAGGAGAAACATGCCTAAAGATGTAGAATCCTGTCTTTGTACAACTACAAAGATGAAGATGGTGGATTGTATTCAAGATTTTCCCAAAATATGTAGATTGGAGCTGCCCGAGATAGGACAGAAGATGAATACATAAGTGAGGTGATGGATATATTAATTTCTTTTACTACACTGTTTGATTATTTATGTGCACCTTGTAGAGTCATGTTGTATATCTTAAGCAAACACAATAAAATTTATTTTTAACAAGCTTCACAATTCAGAGAACTATATCACTGATTTGCATTGCTTCTGGTTTGTACATTGTTTAAAAAAAATTTGCCTTTCTTTTTCTTGCTGGGGAAGGAATCCAGGAGCTCATGCTGGCCAATGTGAGCTACATCCCTGGCCCTTTTTTTAGGTAATCCTCAATGCAAAATAGACTGAACAGATGTGAATGTTTGGCTCCTATTTTTGGAAAGGCTCTTTTTTTTACTGATAAATTTTCTTTCCAAGTAAAATCTTGCAATCCAAAGGCCAAGAGAGTTCCAAGGATGTTTATTTTTCCATTTTTCTCTGTCATCCCCCCCTCCCACAAAATCACATGGAATCATAATAGCACAATTCCAGATGCCCACCTTGACATTTTTTACAGCAATTCCTCAAGTGGTTTTTAAGCTTCTCACTGTAGGACCTAATAAGCTGGGCAAAACCAGATAATCACCAAGGGAAATACTGTGTGTAGTTTCTCCCTACTTCTGTGGCCTGGAAATGGTACTGCCTTAGGCCTCTCTTCCGACATTCCTTGTGCCAGCACCACGTGGGACAGAAAATCAGGCTTGCAGGAGAGTTTTCTTGCATCATCCTGAGTCCGTCCGTCTGTTTCCTCGGATTTCGAGAGTCCTGTGATTTATTAGGCAGCAGGCCAAGGAGTCAGTGGCCTTACACACTCAGGGCTGAAAACCCGAGGGTTCAGTCCCATGTCGGGAGGAGGAAGCAGAGTGTCCTGCTCTTGGGGATTTGAGAAATCGGCCGTGTACAGTTCTCTCTTCACCGTAAAGACTGGGTGAATAGGTTAGGGAAAGAATGAATGAAGGGGGAAACAGGGAGAGCAGCGGAAGTGGGAAACAGTTGTGTTCTCCCCACGAGGGCGTTAACGAAAAGCCTGTGCTGATGAGGAGAGCACGGGGTGCTCTGCAGCAGGCTCCAGGTTTTCCTAACAAAGCCAAACCTCACTTCTTTTCCAGTAAAGCTGTTTAAAAAATGAAGGCATGGAGGTCTGATCCTTGCTTTGGGGAGGAGGAGGAGGAAGAGGAGGAAGAGGAGGGGGAGGAATTCTGCCAACGCCAGGCTGTGTGAAAAAAGCCAGACACCCCAGACAGCCTCCTATCTGATCGGGCTTACAGGAGGGACTGGAATTCGTAAATCCACAAAGTGATAAGTGGCTGCCAGGGCCTGGGGGTGGATAACAGGGAGCCAATGCTGACTGCTATCGGGGACATGCCCTGGAGCTACGTGCTGAGTGTGAGCAATGCCACACAACTGAGCTCTTTCAATGGGTGCTTTCTGGCTTAGGTGAATTTCCATCCCACTCCATAAAAACCAACCAACCAACCAACGGGTGCTTCTCTTCTGCCTCCATGAAGACTTTTAAGACAAAATTGAATTTCGACACAGGTTCTTGCTAAATCTCTAAGCTGCCCGGGCTGCAATGGAACCTGCAATCCTCCTGGTTCAGCCTCCCAGAGTCCTGGAATGACAGGCGGGTGCCAGCATGCCTGCTCGAAGCTCCGTGTTTGTATCTGTGTCTGTCTATCCACGTGTGTGTCTGCACGATGCGTGTATCTCTAGATATCTATATCTCTGTACTACATTCATCCATCTACAGCTATTCCATATTTACCTATCTGTACCGGTACTAGATCTTTATCTCAATCTACATGTTCATATCTGTAAAGATATTCAATCTATACGTCTATATATTTGATATATTTATATCGAATCTGCTTATGTCTATACATTGATATCTATATCTAGACTATATTCTACATATACATTTGTGCCTGTATCTATATTTTTATCCATGTCTATACATTTATTTACTTATATGAAAATACAACATAGATATACATAGTATAAATACAGATGTAGATACGGTGTAAGTATCAAAATATATAAAATACATAAATATATAGAGATGTATAAATATAAAAGAATAAACATATATACATAGATATAAATAGGGAAATATGGCACCAACATAGATATATAGATCAGTAAATATTATGCATGTCTGTATATCTGTATTTATAGCTGTCTATATCATATACTACATTTATCTATCTATATGTAGACCATATTTACATATCTGTATCTATATTTATACTATAGCCACATCTGCATCTCTATATTTATATCTACAAATATTTATATATTTATATCTAATATCTTTATATCTTTGCATGCACAACTAATTTATCTATATTTATATTTATAAATCTATGTCAGCATGTATATCTGCATATTTACAGTTATCTATACTGTGTAGACAGTTATCTTACTATGCTTATCCATCTGTCACCTCTCTCTCTCTCTCTTCATATATATATATATATATATATATTTTTTTTTTTTTTTGGTACCGGGGATCAAACTCGGGACCTTGCACTTGCAAGACACGCGGCAGAACCACTGAGCTAAATCCCCAGCCCTCCCACTGCTATATTTAAATCTATACCATATTTACCTATTTATACCTGCATCTTTATTATATCTACAATTGAATCTGTATCTGTATATTTATGTTTCTCTCTGTATATCTATTTTGTATCTGTAATTTATCCACATCTATTACTATCTATAGTATATCTATGTTCATATATATTATATATAGCATATTTCCTGCTTGATACATTTATTTATAACTATATCTATATCATATCTATAGCTGTAGCTATATGTTTGTATCTATGTCTGCATATATCTATATGTTTTTATGCACTATATCTGTATCTATAGCTATCTATATTGTATCTGTACTGTATATATATCTGATATATTTATATCTTTGCCATATATGTATACCTACCTATATATCTCCATCTATATCATATTCATCTATCTATATCTATTTCATATTACACCACTTCATTGACCTGTATCTGTATATATATTTATATAGTTATATCTATATCTGCATTTATACTATATATATTATTTTCATAGAAGTAAATAGTATGTACAATATTACTGTATGTACTATTGTATATAGTGCATTTATCTATATACTATACATATATATCCTTATATCTACATTATATTTAGCTCTATCAAAATATCTATATTTATTTGTATCTACATTTCTACTATATTTATCTACATTTATCTCTATATATGTATTGTATTTCCTTATAGGCATAACCCTACTGTGCTTATCTATGGATCTAGCTATATCGTATGGTCACTCTCTATACTTATGCTATTTTTATCTATGTCTGTGCCTACATCTATATCGTCTATCTATATATCCACATCTATGCCTGTGTCTACATTTATATCTACCCCTGCATTGTTCCATACCTGTATTTATAACATGTTTCTGTCTGTATCAATATCTGTATCATCCATCTATGCCTACATCTTTGTGTCTGTATTATCTATCTATCATCTATGGATCTGTAATCTACCATCTCTCTATCATCTGTCCACCTCTACCTCTCAATGTGTCTACCTGTGTGTGATCTATATCTTTCTGCATCTGTGTCTGCGTTCTCTATATCTTTATCTATACCCATTTCATCTGCTGTCTCTCTATTTCAGTGTCTATACATCACCCATCAATACCTGTATCATGCTTATCTCTTTGTCTGCATTCCCACCCTCCGAGTTCCTCTATGTCTGCCTCTGCCTGTATCATGTCTGTCTCTCCCTGTCTACGTGTTTCATCTATTTTCTCTGCATCTGTGCAACCCATTTCTCTCCATATCTGTGTCTGTTTATGTCTCTGAGTACGTGTCTCACCCACATCTCTGTGTCTCTCCTCTCTCTCTCTCTCTCTCTGTCTCTCTGTCTCTCTCTGTCTCTCTCTCTCCCTGTCTATGTAGGTGTCTCTCTCATATCGGTCTCTCTCCATCTCCATCTCTGTCTTGAACGCGTCGCTGAGCTGTGCCAGCCTTTGATGACTCTTCTTGCTGGGCTGAGGTGGAATCTCAGCATTGCTTCAGTTCACATTTCCCTATGGAGACTCCTCCAAACAACTGCAACTAGAAATTCCACTGCACCCAGCTGTTCCGCTCCTAGGTGTCTTCCAGAAAGAGTTAAGGACATCATGTGACAGTGATCCGTGGGCACCTGTGTTTATAGCACCACAACTCATGATAGCTAAATCTTAGAAGCAGCCTCAGTGTCCATCAGCAGGTGACTGGATAAAGAAAGTGTGGTGTTTCTACACAATGGAGTACTACTCTGCCACGAAGAAGGATAAACTTCAGTCATGTGTGGGAAAGTGGATGCACCTTGAGGCCACGATGTTAAGTGAAACAAATCAGACACACACCTTTCAATATCACACAGTTTCTCTTATAGGAGAAACCCAAAGTGGTAAATAATTTACAGAGCAAAATAGAGAGTAGGAAAAGGAAGGCGAGCGACAGACAGATGTAGGGAGCGGAGGAAGCAAACACTGCAGCTGCGTTCAGGGCGCGCACCAAGTCCCCACCAGAGCTTGGTCGTCATGTGCTGAAAACGTGGACAAATCAAAATAAAGAATCATAAAAACCCACCAGGCCCCGTCCTCTGCTGCTGGTGCCTTTCCCTCCGTTACCAGTCCCAGGAATTCCTGCCAGACCTTCAGAGATAAGCAGACCAAACATGATAAATCAGAGCGTTTGAAGAAGCAGAGTTCCACCATTGCCTAATCCTCAGAAAAAGAAACCGTTGACTTTAGCCGCGGGACGCTCCACCCCTTCGGTCACTTGCATGCCATGCGAGTTATTTGCTGAGGGTGCTAATTGCGGTCGTGTGGCTTGTTAGGCAGCTGCGATGCATCCAGTGACAGGGCCGAAGGATTAGGTGGCTCCCCGACATCACCACACGCAGCCTCGGAAGACGGATTCCGTGGCAGACGCCAGTGGGTGCCGATCTTGGTTTGCAGAAGGTGCGGGGCTGCATTCTAGGACGCTGTCCCCGGGGAGGCGGGTGCGTGGGTGTGTGCGTGTGTGCGTGCGTGCAACAGCTTCTCTGTGCTTCCAGTAGAACTTCCCAAAGCCAGGCGTGGGGGCACGTGCCTGTCATCCCAGCATTTGGGAGGCCGAGGCAGGAGGATCGCTGCAAATTCAAGAAAGAAACACAGAGTTCTCTCAAAAAGCCCACATTGCTTCTCAACCAAAGCTTGTGTTTCCTACGTGACGGACCCAAAGTGTAAGTCATTTTAAGACCGAAATAAAAGCTGATCAGAAGCAGGGAGGTGGACCTTCTGTGGATAAGGAGGGAGGAGGAGGGAAGGAAGGAAATGAAAACAGAATGAGATGACATGAGTGTACGCATGAAATCATTAAGTACTACAAACGTACACTAATAAAAATGGGGAAAATTGAAAAAAAATCGTATCTACGAGGTAGTGGAAGAATCTGGTTACAAAACAGAGTATACACAGTCTCCTTTTTCCTTAAAAAAAGAAAATAGAAAGGAACCAAAAGTCCACCAAAAGCCGAACAGCAGAGTCTTGGTGAAAATGCGCATTTCAGATGGTGTGAGAACGTTTGATGTTCAGCTCAGCTCGTGGGGAATTTTGTGATAGCAGTCTTTATCTTCTTTACACAAAAGCTCATCTATGCCAAGTATAGCTATGGTAGGTGAGAAAAGTTCAGTCCTGGATTCCAGAGCATGTGCGAAAGAAGAAATGAGTTATAAAACAGAACGTGAGTTATATTTTTCTATAAAACACACAATCGTACGTTGTGAGGTATAAATAAACAGAAACAATCACGCTGCCTAGGGAGAGTTTTTTTGTTCTGTTTTTATAAAATTTGTTTCTTAGATTTTTGAGACAGGGTTTCGCTATGTAGCCCAGGCTGACCTAGAACTTGAGACCCTCCTGCCTTGGCCTCCCCAGTTGGTGGGATATCAGATGCATGCCATCACGCGATGGCCCGTGTGCTTGTTTCTAAACATCGGATCCCCTGGGCTGATAAAAGCTTCGAGAAATGTCTCCATAGTGCATGAGGTGATGGTGAGAATCCGTGGCACAGGGTGAAAGGCTTCCTTGTTACTTTTTGGTTATTTGTGCCAAACAAAACCTTCAATTGATTGCATGCTGTGTGATTGAATATGTTTGGCTTGGTGGAACCTCTGGGTTCCTGGCCATGACTCAGTTTCCAGCTGTTTCCTATTATCCATCTTTATCTTGCTCTTTATTTATGTATTGGAGTTTTCATATAAGAAAAACCGTGTGATACTGAAGTTTGTGAGTCTGACTTATTTCACTTAGCATCATGATCTCAAGGTGCGTCCATTTTCCTACAGGTGACTCAAGTTTCTCCTTTTTCATGGCAGAGTAGTACTCTGCGGTGTGTAAACCCCACATTTTCTTTATCCATTCATCTGCTGATGGACATAGAGGCCGCTTCCACAATGTAGCTCTTGTGACTTGTGTCGCTACAAACACGTGTGTGGCCGGATCACTGTCATATGCTGTCTTCAATGCTTTTGGGAAGAAGGGGAATCGCTGGGTCGAAGGGAATTTCTAGGTGGAGTTTTCTGAGGAATCGGCCTGGTGATCTTCTTGGCGGACTCATTTCCTTCGCTCCAACAGCGCAGAAGGGTCCTATTCCCGCAGCCTGAGCCGCCCACTTTCTGCAAAAGACACAGTGCTCTTCTTGTTGCTGTCAGATGCCCTGTTTTTCACGCTAAATGCTGTCTCTCACCTGGCCCAGGGAAGTAGAGATCTGAAGCTACCGGTCCAGGTTTCACTTCATTCCCAAACACCGAATAAAACTCTGTGCGTTCTCCTTTCCTGGGACCCATCCAAGTGGATTTTACTTCTCCACCAAGATGTCCAGCCAATCTACCTGTCCTCATTTCAGGTCTGCTTGCTCCTGCTACTTGCAAAGCATGCCCTGCACGTTCTCCTTCTAGATAACACGCTGCAGGCGTTCCACGGGATCCTCCTGGCTATGGTCATCAAGAGCCAACATCCATATTCTGGGAAGAGAAGGAGGCTAAGCCTTGTGCGCATCTCACCTGCGAAGTGCCCGTGCTGGCCGAGACCCTCAGCCGTCCCGGCCCCGGCCCCTGGCTTCTGCCAGTGAAATAGCTTAGCGTCTTTAACTCTTGAGAGCTCACAGATTTAACGTCACTGGCTGGAGATGTCTTGCGTCTTCTTGTAAATTGCATTTTTTTTTTTTTATTTGTTAGCAAGCGTCATTTTGTCACCCACACTTCTTTGCCTGGAACTTGACAGCATCGAGGTTACATGTGTCTGCACTGATCTCTTGTGGATGCCTTTTTCTTCAGGTAATGTCCCTCGCAGATCAACACAGCCCGACAAAATGCTGGCCATAACCTGAATGCCAGACAATGAAAATATTAAGGGGAAACAGAAGAAGAAAGAAACTCACTGCAATCCTGAGATTGTAAACGGAGATTGACTTGTGACAAGGAAATGTGTTTCCACTTTCTGCTGTTGGAAAATTGGCCACATTCCCCAATCTGCCTGAATTTCCATTCATTTAAACATAATGTGCAGACAATAGGCAGGTGTGCTGCTGGCTTGTAATTCTAGCACTCTGGGAGGCTGAGGCAGGAGGCTTGCCAGTTCGAGCACAGTCTGGGGGACTTGAAGACTCAGCAAGAGCTTCTCTCAAAACTAAAAACAAAAGGGCCGGGAATTTAGCTCAGTGGTTCTGCTGCCTGACTTGCAAGTGCAAGTTCCCAAGTTCGATCCCTGGTACCAAAAAACCCACAAAAACCTCCCTAAAAACAAAAGAAAAAAGAAAAGAAAAGAAGAGAGCTGAGGATGTAGTTCAGTATGAAGACCCCAGGTTGAATCCCAGTACTGCAAAAGAAAAAAGATAAAATGATGGTCACAAATACACCATAGTAGCGTTGGGGACAGTGGGATGTGATATAGCTGAAAAGCTCAGTACTTTGCTTTGGAAATATAAGGGAAACCCAAGGTGTCACGGTGAAGTTGGATTGTGTCAACCTGATCGATCTGAGAGACACCCAAGGAACACATGCTGCACACTTATGGCGTGTCTGGGTGGGTCATGGGGTCTTAACTTTGGAGATTCTATCTGATCCCTAACCCCTTCCTCTCTGGCACTGTTTTACTCTGCTTCACAGCCACCATGACTAAGCATCTTTCCTCCTCCACACCCATCTGCCATGATGTTCCTTCCTTGGAGCAGCCAACTATGGACTGAACCATCAGACACCATTAGAGTAGCTGACCATGGACTGAACCCCCTGAGACCACTGTAGCAGCTGACCATGGACTGAACCCTCTGAGACCACTGGAGCAGCCGACCATGGACTGAGCCCTCAGACCACTGGAGCAGTCGACTATGGACTGAA
>NW_004624834.1:1598992-1614683 GCF_000247695.1 Heterocephalus glaber | reverse complement strand
GCATCCACCCGTCCATCCATCCATCCATCATCCACCCATCCATCCATCCACCCATCCATCCATCCACCCATCCATCCATCCATCCATCCATCCACTGTCTCTATATATCTATCTGTGTATCCATCATCTATATATCTATGCATCTGTCCATTTATGTCTATCTATGCATCTCTTTGTCTGTCTGTCTATCATCTATCTCTATTCATCATCCATCTCTCTGAAAGTAGTTGTATCTATCATCTATGTGTCTATGCATGATTGTTTATCAGTTTATCATCTATCTATCATCTTCCACGCATCTTTTGCCTATGTACGAGTCACCCACCCATCTACCCAGGATCTCTCTCCTCCCTATCATACCTTCCCATTTCTCTCTCTCTCTCTCTCTCTCTCTCTCTCTTCCCTGCCCCTGTACTACTGGTCCTGGTTTCTGGATCTCCACCCCTCCCCAGGCCTCCCCTTCCCCCCGGGACACAGGTGACCATGTCATGGCACCCACACCGTGGAGCCAGCCCTGGGGCCTGGGGCCCAGAGACCCGCAGGGTCCATGCTGGGGCAGGGACACACGTGGCTGCTGCAGACCCCCGGACCTCCTTCGGGCCAGCTCTGACTTACAGCTGATGAGTCAGGCCGCTGCAAAGCTCGTGCGATTTCCTGTCGGGCCCTGCTTGCCCAGCACTCCAAATATCTGTGAGGCTTCAGCAGCGAGGGCAAGATAAATGACTCTATTGAGCAGCCTCAGACGCCAAGGCCTGGGCGGGGAATGACATCAGGTCTGGGCTGCAGGGGAGACGTGGGGCGTGGAGACGCCAGGCTTCAAGGTGGACGGAGGCAGATGGCTTTGCACCCTCTCAGCTGGAAGAGCTTGGAAAGCAGACAGAAGAAGGAGGCGTGACTTTCCAGGGGTGCTTTCTTTGTGCCACATGCTTCTCCCCATTAGCAGAGCGATGTTCCACCCAGCTGTCATCTGTGCCCAAGGACGTAGGCAAAACCTGGCAAAATTAAGCATCCTTTTTCATTCTCCTTCCAGCGGTCCTGAGAATTGAACTCAGGGCCTCCACAATGAGCCAGCATGGTCCTCCAGCTCCTCTTACTTTCTATTTTTTTTTTTTTTTGGTACTGGGGATTGAACTTGGGACCTTGCGCTTGCAAGGCAGGCACTGAAACGACTGAGCTAAATCCCCGGCCCTCTTACTTTCTATTTTAAGCCAGGGTCTCACGAGTCTGCTGGTCAAGTTACCCAGGCTGCGGTCCTCCTCAGGACCCTCCTGCCTCAGCCTCCCAGAGCGCTGAGGGAAATTACGGATGAATGCCACACAGTCGTGGCCCTGGGCTCAGCTCATTTAGAGCTGCAGCCCTGTGTCCCTTGTCTATGGGTCCAGTTAGGATTGCATCAAAAATATTTGTGACCATTGCATGTGTACTGGGCATCTACAGAATCCTCTGCTGACTTTTTCCCTTAAACAATGCAGTTTAACAACTATTTCCACAGCAATTATACCGTGTTGGGTATATACGGGGGTGGGGTGTCAAACAGCACCTCATGAGTTTATATGGAAAAATACTTATTACATGGGCTGGGGATTTGGCTCAGTGGCTTCACTGCCTGCTGCGCAAGTGGAAGGACCTGAGTTCGAGCCCCAGTACCAAACAAACAAACAAACTTATTACAGTAATAGACCCATGGCCATGAATCCCCCTTGAAATCCCCTTACTGTAAACCCTCCTCCCACGGTCCTAACTGCATCCCGCAGCAGCTCTGGGGTCCTCTTTCCTGAGGGCATCACCAGGTGTGATCACAAACATGGTGACTGCTCTGCTGGGTGCCGTCCAGCGGAAAGGCAGCTTGCAAACACACGGCACTGTGTCCTCCTCCACCCGAGTCACCGCAGCCAGCACCGTGCAACTCCTGGCTCCTCCCCAAGGTCAGGATGACCAGGAAAGGTCACCGTTTTGAGTCCACTCAGGACATCGAGGCAGCCGGGATGGGGCAGCTAAAGACCCTCAGGAAAGAGGACTCCAGAGCTGCTGCGGACAGTGGCAAGAACCTCATAAATATGGAACATTTTTGTTGTTTCTAAGTTTCATTGATTATGAATTAGCGTGGTGTAAGCAACCATGTGGAGGTTACCACATAGGCAGAAGATTTTAGCTTCTTTTGAACCAAGAAGTGTAATTGCTAGATTACCTGGTGCACTATGTATGGGAGCGTTCAGGTGTATTTTTCTATATAGCTACAAGATTCTCGTACTCGTTGAATTTATGTATTTATTCAATATCCCTTTTTAGGAGTCACATTAAAAATAAGGCACAGACTGCAAGTAAGATATTTTTTACTTTTTACTTTTCATTTTTCTGAGTCCATGTTCTGCAGAGCAAAACGATCATATTCCTCGTGGGGAGCTGGTGCAAGCACAGGATGCAGCTGCGTTATTTTTTCTGTCCCCCCCCCCTTCGCTCCCTCTCCCTCCACGGCTCGATCCCCTTTCCTTTTGCAAAATGTCTGTCTCGCTCAGTATTAAAATAGAAGCAAAAGAGAGAGCCGTGTACGTGCGCCTGTGGGTACTGTTGCCCCTAAACGCTGCATTTGTTGATTTGCAAAACTCCCCTCCTCGGCAGCTACTGACCCATCACATCCCCCTCTCCTATTTCTAAGCGTTCATCTATTCCTCAGGAGGCAACCAAGCAGCCCTGAATATTCGCAAATATTTATATACCTCACCCCTGCCACACTCCACCTCACCCCTCAGGAATTTCTCTACAGCTAATCTCTTCATACAAAGCCCAGCATCAGGGCCTCACCCACCTACTGTTTTGGAAACGGTCTCTCGGTGTGAAAGAGCGAAGCTCGCCAACGTTCATACTTTCAGACTCGGCTCACACGGCCCCATCCCATCTGCCAGGAACCGCCTGGGACTCGCCCCTGAGGCAGAGAGAAGGCAATGCACGGACGGACGTCCACGGCAGCCCAGCAGCCGCGAGCAGGCCGATACCTTTGCAGAGCGGGCTGCTGAGAGTTGTTGTAAAGTGTCCTTCGAGGGCTCCAAACTGGCAGCTCCACCCGTGTCTCCTCGTGCTGGAACGTGCCTGCAGGGGCTGCAAATGCAGCCGTCCCCTCTCGCACGCACCCCTCTGCCCGTAGGTTGCTCGTCTCATTTCTGAGACGGTGCCCTCCAACACGTATCCGTGATTGCAGCTCAAGACTGACAGGTCGGGGGTGCTTGCTGCCCGTAGCCTGTGGCTCTGCCCTTTTGAAGATGAAGCAGGGTGCTCGGGGTTGGACCCCCGTTCTGGAAGTGATGGGGCCCCGCTTGCCTCCTGAGGCCTCGTGGGCTGGCGTCAGAACCAGGCGGGAACTGAGAAATGCCTGAGCTGCTTACAGAGGAAAAGGGAGAAAAGGGAAAAGCGACAGCAAAGCAGGGGCCGATGAGCAGCAAAGAGAAAACTCTCCGTAGCACTGGGGTATATTTGAAGCAGGGCACCGTGCAGGACTTAGAACCAGGCTGGGCGTGTTTGCACTTATTATTTGAGAGCTTTGGCTGAGCATATACACACACCCCTTTGTGCAAAAATAGAAGGACTACCAATCTTTTTTCTTCTTCAGACGTTCCTGTCTCAGAACAGCCCCATGCTCTGTACAGTTGCTCAAGTAATAAATATTTGAGATGAGGGAAAGCGAATCATCCTAAATTGATCACCACATGATGTATAAACATACAAAAGTGGCACAGCGTGCCCCATCAAAGATGCACCAACACGGGTGGATAAAGAAAATGTGATATTCACACACAATGGGGGACTACTCTGCCACGAAGGAGGATAACCTTGAGTCATGTGTGGGACAATGGATGCACTGTGAGACTCTCATGCTAAATGAAATAAATCAGACACACAAGCTTCAACATCGCATGGTGTGTCTTCTATGCGAAACCCAAAATATAAGTAAAGAGCAAAATAAAAGATAGGAAACAGAGAGTTGGGTCTTTTGCAAAAGTGAAAGGGACCAACAGACAGAGGCAGGAGAGAAGGAGATGAGGCAAACAGGATGGAAAAAGAATGAAGATGTGTTATGTGCGTGGACCAACTCCCCACGATGCCCGCAATCACGGTGTGCTGCCAATCTGTGCTAATGAGACGAAGATGCACATCACTGTCTGTCAGCAAAAACAAAGAAAACAGGCGAGACAGGGAATCTCTCTCCTTTCCCATCCAGCCGACAACAAATCCTACAGAATCTACCAAACTCCAATAACGAGCTTCGAATCCTGTCCCCAGCTGTCCAGAAAGACCCTAAATCGCTCAAATTCTTGCTCTGGAGAGGGAAATTGCATCTTCCTAACTGGTCTCCCAGCTTTGTGTTTCTGGCCTTGGTCCCAGTTTCTAGGGCTCATACACCAAGAGCTCAGTGGTGCTTGCTGGGGTAAACCAAGTGTTATCTGACTGTGAGCCATGACGGTCGTGGGCGTCATGAACTGAGCCAGCCATCTGCCACAGGAATTCTTCCCCCTCGTTATGTCAACATCTGGTGGTGACCGCTACCAGAGACCGCCCCGGTACCCACTCTTCTGGCCCCCAAATCAACCAACCTGGCACTCGGAACCTCAGGTCCAGAGAGACAGAACCAAGCTGCAAAGCAGGAAAAGTGTGATTTTTCTCATCAGCTGTGAAGGTCTGTCCAGTGATAAACCATCTATGAATGTGTCTCTCAAGCTACGGGACACTGCCCAGGGCAGGAGCACTTGGGAAACCCACATAGCTCGACCATGGAAGTGTGTAAGTCCTACATCAGCTCAAAATGGGCTGGAGGCTCTGTGTGTGTGTGTGTGTGTGTGTGTGTGTGTGCATGCACACATTTCTATAGGTGTGTAAGAACACAGATATTTATTAGTCTGGGTTTTCCAAAACTTAGAACCCATAGGATCTATCTATCTATCTATCTATCTATCTATCTATCTATCTATCTATCTGTCTCATTGATCCATCCACCCAACCATCCATCCATCCACCCATCCTCCACCTATCCACCCACCCACCCATCCACCCACCCATCTGTCCATCCACCCATCCATCCACCTGTCCATCCATCAATCCATTCATCCATCCATCCACCCAACCACCTATCCACCCACCTGTCCATCCATCAATCCATACATCCACCCATCCATCTACCATCTGTCCATCCGTCCATCCATCCACCCAACCACCCATGCACCCACCCATCTATCCATCCACCCATTTACCCACCTGTCCATCCACCCATCCATCATCCATCCATCCATCATCCACCCATCCCTCATCCATCCATCCATCCATCATCCATCCATCCATCCATCATCCATCCATCCACCCATCCCTCATCCATCCATCCATCCATCATCCATTCACCCAGCCACCCATCCATCCAACCATCCATCCATCATCCATTCACCCAACCACCCATCCATCCACCCATCCATCTAATCTATGTTTTGCCTATCTATTCACCATCTATCTTTCATCTATTTTCATGTATCTACCTACCTTTCACCTATCTATCTATCTACCTATCTATCATAAGAAATTGACTCACATGCTTCTAAAGCTAAGAAATTTCTAGATGTACAATTGGTCCACTAGAGATGAAAAAGAACCAGTGTTGAGAGGGCCAATCTGAATGCTGACACCCATCATGGCACGAAGCCCAACCGGAGGGCCTGGAATGCAGTGTTTTGGCTGGAGACATGGATTGTGCATCTGTGACTCCATATAGAAAATGGAGCCTGCAAGAGGTGTGGTGACACACAATTCTAAAAAAGGCTGGGTATGTAGGTCAGTGCAAAGGCCCTGGGGTCAAACCCTAGCCTTTCTCTCTTGCTCTCTGTCCCTCGCAGCTCTCTGTTTCTCTGTCCCCAGTAGTTTTTGTATCTTTGATTGACGACCATCTGGTCACTGCTTCTTCTAAGGTATTTGGGGACAGTGCACAAGTGCATGCCTCAGTGAGTCCGCAGGGGTGCAAGGCAGACTCAAACCAGCTCACGCTTCAAATGAGGAAGGAAACATCTCTGGCCAAGGTGGTGCTCTTGGATTCAGACAATCTTTGCCGTGTGGCAGGGTGGGATCCCCCGTCTCACCACTCGAGCAGCCGCTGCTAGGCCCCGGGGAGGACGAGGTCTTTCCATCCACCACGAAGTGACTGGGATTGCCATCAGTGCACGGCGGATTCTGAGTTTCCAGGCCCAACAAGGAACCTTTACCGGCAGAAGTCGGAAGTCAGAAAGATCCCAGTTAACAGAGACAAAAGGCACGGGTCACGAAGAGTCCTTAAGCAACATCTGCACGTGCCGGGGGTTGGGATCAACACGCACAAGTGAGCCCTTTGGGCTGGGCCTGTGTAAGACAAGCGGGCTCCCCATGACCCTGGTACTTCAGACCCAGAGGGCCAGACGCCTGTGTCTGGGGCCCCTGGGGAAATCTTCTCCATCCAAACTCCACAAAGCCAATGAGCAAGGCAAACCCATCACTGGAGGACCCGAGCACGCATGCATCTTTCTCACTAACACATCCCTCCTTGCATCTAATGCATCCTTATCCTGGAAATAAAGAAATGCCGTAGTAACACCGGCCACCCGATGATGCGATACGGCTTGTTCATTTTGCCATCGGGAAGCCAGCCATTAACTTCACTTACAAAATGCTGCATCGAAACCTTGCTCGAGGCCAGCTCCACCTCTGAAACACCTTGGACAAACGCCGTTTGGTCCTCCCTCGAATACCACGTGCATCTCCGCTGCCTGAGCTTGGAGCCTTCGATGAGCCCAGGTGACTTCTAATTCTTCGAAGGAAGAACTGGGCCCGGCTCTAAGGGGCTTCTGGCTCCTGGCTCCGTCACTGGCAATGGGTACTAATATATGAGGAGGCAAAGGGCTGTGGCCTGTCTACAGCTCAGTCTCCTCGGGAAACGTTGCTGGGTCTTGCTGCTAAGGAAAGGGCAGAGTGAATCTGGAAAACGCTGGGGTGAAGGAGAGCTGTGAGGAGGCGAGGAGCAGCAGCCATTGTTCGAACCGACTCTGTTTTGCAAATGTTTCCCAGATTTATTCCCTCTCTTCTCTTCTCTTCTGTATCTTTAGCTGCACTGTCCTGGCTGCCTCGATGTCCCCAGTGGACTCAGAACGGTGACCTTTCCCGGTCATCCTGACCTTGGGGAGGAGCTGGGAGTCGCAGGGAGCCAGCTGCGGTGACTTGGGTGGAGGAGGACACAGCACCGTGTGTTTCCGAGCTGCCTTTCCACTGGACGGTCCCGGGCAGAGCAGTCACCGTGTTTGTGACCACACCTGGTGAAACCCTCAGGAAAGGGGACCCCAGAGCAGCTTCGGGAAGGTGGGAGGAGGGTGTGCACTAATTGTCTAATTGCTGCAAAAGAAAACCTGAGGTCGTTGGCCTAAAATGCCCACCAACCCCTTCTACACCCAGAATTAAAACCTCCTTAATTCATTCAGGATAACAAAATTCCAACTAGGGCCGGGGATTTAGCTCAGTGGTTCCACCGCCTGCCTCGAAAGTGCAAGGTCCTGAGTTTGATCTCCAGTACCAAAAAAAAAAAAAAAAAATTCAAGCTACTTCTCAGCTCAGCCTGTTTGCATTCTTCCATCTGTCTGGCATGTTTTCCGGTCTGTCCTACACCCCCTCCGCCCCTGGTTGGGTGGACTTCAACCCCCACTGGTACCGGGATTTTGTCTTTCCCAGGATTCCTGGCTCAGCCAACCTTTTCCGATTGCTCAGTTCAAAGTCACCCCACACTTTATTGTCTCAAGTATCATCCCGAGTTATCGGGAGCCTATTCCGGGAGGCTTGGACCCTGCCTATGTGTTCAAGTATTTCCCCTACATTTTCCACCAGCAGTGGCAAAGTTTCCGGGATTATATTTAGATCTTTAACCCCTTTGGATATGTGTTTCGCTCAGGCTTGGAGATAAGATCTCGTTTCAGTCTTTCCAGTTTTCCCAGCAACATGTGTCAAACAGGCTGTGTTTTCCTCAATGTGTGCTTTCTCCCCCAAATCTCATGGTTGTATATGCATGGGATTCTTTTGGTTTTCTCTGGCTAGAAAGTGTATGAAAAAAGCTTCAGCGTCCTTGGCCATTTGGGAAGTGTAAGTCAAAGCTATGTTGAGATCTGTATCACAGGTCACAGAGAACTCAAAACAATGCATGCTAAGGATGCAGGGAGAAAGGGATCCTTCTCCACTGTTGGGGGGAAGGAAACCATACAACCAGTGCAGATAACAGCAAGGAGAATCCTCAGAAACCTAAAGATGGGAATTCCAGCTGACCCAGTGATTCCCCTTCCAGGCATCTTCCCAAAGGAATTAAAGACATCCTATTACAGGGATCCATGCACACACATGTTTATAGCAGCACAATTTATAATAGCTAGGTCTCGGAAGCAGCCTGTATAACGATCAACAAACAAATGGGAAAAAAGTCATATATATATATATATATATATATATATATATATATATGGTATACGATTTATATCATATATATGCACAATGGAGTATTATTCAATCATGAAAAAGAATGAAATCAGGCCAGGATTTAGCTCAGAGGCACTGCACCTGCCTGTCAAGCGCAAGGGCCTGAGTTTGATTCCCAGTACTGGAAAAAAAAAAAAAATGAAAGCACATCTTTTTCAGGAAAATGGATAGAACCAGAGACCATTATGTTAAGCAAAATAAGCCAGACTCAGAAGGTTAAAAACCACATGCCCTGTCTTGTATAAGCGATCAAAGACTAGGTGTCCTTCTTTCTTGTTTCTTTTCCTCCTCCTCTTCCTCCTCCTCCTCCTCCTTTTCCCCTTTTTCCTTGTTCTTCTCCCCTCTCCTTCTCATCCTCTTCCTCCTCCTCCCTTCTCCCCTCTTTTCTTCCTTTCCTCCTCTCTCTCTCTGATTTTTGCAGTCCTAGACATCGAACCCAGGACCTGCTCACTTTTTATTTTTTTCTTTAGAAATAGAGCCTCCTTGTGTGTCTCAGTCCTTATTCGGGGGCGCACTTTACACCCGGCCGAGCCTAGCACGTGAGGTGCGCGTTCTACTCTGCCAGCACGAAACCCACGGAGCTGGGTGACCAATGTGCACTCACTCGTTACAAGTCGTGGGGGAAGAAGAATTTCCCACGAAGGAGGGCCACCCTACCAGGTTTATACTGCAAAAGAAGACTGGAAAATAAAAGGGGCTCCCGGAGCACGCTCGGAAAGAGCAACCAGTGTGTAATGTTGGCCACGTCGGGCGCAAGGGAAATGCTCCAGTGAGCGTGGAATAGACTCCTGCGTGGGCCACCAAAGCATCGCGGCGCATCTGAACGTCCAGAGATGGCGATCAACAGCCACTGCTCCCAGATGAACCAGGCCCCACGCACGTGTTTCATGTGCGTTTTCACTTCCACGTGACGTACACATTCCCATCGTAAGAGGAGCGCTGGGCTACGAATCTCTTGGAAAAGCTGCAGCCCCTCAACGGAGACCCACACCAACTGCAAGCCTGAGTGAACCCCACTTCTCCCCCCCCACCCCGGTCACAGGGCTGTCGTGGGTATCAGCGATGTTCTCAGCAAACCCCACTGAACCCACACCGTGGGCAAAGACAGCAAATTGCGCAGTGCACCCCTTCTTCATCGTTTGTCCACAAAACAACTCCCCTGGCCCTCCGCTCCGGGCCAGGACTTCACAGCACGGGATGCCTTCCTCCTAAGGGAAACCCTGGGCCAACGTGTGGGCAGGTTTTCTCCTGGAAGCAATCTCCCGAGCAGTAGCGTCTGGAGGAGATCCACCCATCACGATTTCATAGCCGTGCCCTGGCAGAGGGGGCCCCCTCACACTGGCACGCCCGTGCCTGCCGGGGTCGGGGCCGAAGTGCACGTGGCTCATGCCGCAGCTCGGCGAGGCCGGTTCCAGCCACAGCGCTGCTGATTTATTTGTTTGTAGAGCTGAGCTGCTCTCGGGCTGAGGGAGGCGACTGCATTGTCTCGACGTCCGGAGAATCTGAATACTGGGAGCCGGTGCACACATAGAGAACGCAGCCTGGATGCCTGGGGTGGGGCTCGTGACCCACAGCCAAAGTTCCGGTTCCCGTAGCTGGGCACAGTGGTGCGTGCTTGTCATCCCAGCACTCGGGAGGCTGAGGCAGGAGGATCGCAAGCTACGAGTTTGAGGGCAGCCTGGGCTACACAGTGAGTCCCATCTCAAAAAACAAACAAACAAACACCCTCACAATGTCCCCCAAAGTTCCAGTTCCTCCAAGTCAGAAGTTTCAGAGCCTGCAATCCTTAGACTGCATTCAAATGTCACTGCTTCAAAACCACCCCCCTGAGCCCATCATACGACATTCATGGTCAGCAGCTCACATCCTCCTGCTGATTTCGTGTTTAACTCACCTCACCTTTTTCTGGTGAGGACAAATGAGGCTTGGCTCTCAGTTCCCTCCCTTTTTGCTTTTTATGGCCCCTTCTCCCACCTCCCCTCTGCTCCCTCGATCCCATCTCCTTTTGAGAAAGATCTCTCTCCCTGTTTCCTATTGCCTGTCTTTTATTTGGCTCTTGATTTACAATTTAGGCTTCTCATATAAGAGTAACCGTGATAAAGTTATGCTTGTGTGTCCGATTTATTTCACTTAACACAGCGGTCTCCAGGTGCACCCATTTTCTTATAAATGACTCAAGCTTATCCTTCTTTATGGCAGAGTAGTACTCCAAAAACCTTAATTCTCATTAGCTATTCTAGACACTTCTTCCTCAAGGAAGGATTGAGAAGGAAAATTACAATGGTCTCTCTCGACCTGTGGATATGATACCAGTGCTAGGCAGACTGCTCTGGATTGATTCCTTAAAATCCTTGGAAAGGTTAATTCTCTGCATTACAATCTGGAGAGCAAATGAGATATAAAGGTAGATGGGAAGATCAAAAGATTACAATAAAATAAGAATGAAAAAGGGAAAAAAAAGTGAAAACATAATGTGAAAAACATCATGCTCTACCTGGAAGATCCTAAACTTTGTGTATTTCCTTGCTAACCTGACATCTCCAGTTAAGAGAAGAAGTCAAGTTTCAGTCTCTAGCACGTGGGTACCCGGTGTTCTTAGCAGCATTTGTTAGAGTCATTCTCACCACAGTTAGAATGACTAATATTAAAGAAAAAAAATTGCCGAGAAAGATTTGAAGGAAAAGGAACTTCTCTACACTGTTTGTGGGAATGTGAAGTAGCACAGCTACCATGGAAAACACTATGGAAATTCTTGCAAAAAATTAATAAAACTATCGCCTGATGCAGCTCTCCAACTCCTAGGTATATTCCAAAAGGAAATGAAGTCAGCATACAGAAGAGATAAGTGAATGGCTATATTTGTAACAACTACATATGGAATCTCTGAATGTGGACATCAAGGGATGAATGAAAAAATATGAAATATATACACAAGGGTGTTACTCTGCCATAAATAAGGAGATCCCACCATTTGCAGCAAAACAGATGGAACTGGAGGACATCTTATTAAGCAAAATCATCCAGAAATAAAAATAATAAGTATCATATGTGCTCTCTCATATAAAGAAAACTAAAAGAAAAAAAGTAGATGGGAAAATAGAAGAAAGATGGCTAAGGACAGGGGTGAAGAGGGTCCAGAGTAGAAGTGTGGATGGATATGATTAATATACACTGTGTGTGTACATAGAGCCATCACCGCAAATCCCATTAATATCTACAAATGATGTGTGTTAACAACATAGATTCAAATAAATTAGTAATGATAACAATTTTTTTTTAAAAAGGTCTCTCTCTCTCCCTCCCTCCCTTCCTCCCTGCCTCCTCAAAATTCAACTTTTAAATCTTGTGTCTTGGAATTTTGTATTTATACATCTTTATGGGATAAAATGTGATAATTTAATACCTACGCATATTGCATAATGACCAACGAGGTCAACAAACATTTCCGTCTCCTCAGACATTTACCTTTTCTGTGTGTTGAGCACTTTGGTTCTCTCCCATGTATCGTGAAATATACTACAGATGGGAGTAGACAGCAGTCACCAAACACGAGATGTAATTTCTCTAACCTAACCCTACTTTGGTGCCTGTTCACTAATCTGTCTTCATCCACGCCTCCCTGACCTTCCCAGTCCCTAGTGAACAATTTTCTTCTCTGTTCTTTAATGAGGCCAGCTTTTCAGTTTCCACACAGGTGATATTTAGCTCTCTCTTTTTTTTTTTGGCCTGTGTATTTATTTTACTTAACAGAATGCCCCCCATTTCCATCCACTTTGATGCAAATAACTGGCTTCCACCCATTTTCATGGCTGTATAGTATTCCACAGCATATATCTATATATCTATATATCTATCTATATATATATCTATATCTATCTCTCTATATAACACATTATCTCTATCCATTCAATGGAAATTTAGTTTAATTCCATTTCTTGGTTGTTGTGAACATCAGTGCCATGAACATGGGCCTACAGATGCCTCTGTGACACATTGATTCCATTTCCTTTGGCTTTTGACTCGAGAGTGAGGTACCTGCCACCATACGGTAGCTCTGCTTATAGATTTTAAAGACAATTTCATGCTACTTTCAAAAGTGAATACTTTTTAAAGAGGTTTTTTCTTCTTATCATGAGGTAGTCTTTATCCCTGCTGCTCTTACTCTAGTTTCTACAGCTTATTATGATCTGCGATTGGACAGGAAATACAAATGGATATTACAATGATTCTCATTGCTGTAGGAACTTGGATTTCTTTTACTTTGTTAATAGAATTTTACTCTTTTCTCTAATGGAGTAGAAGTGTTCCCTAAACATAAACTCTAATTCAATAATTGAAATGTTTGGAAGGGGAAGGGTGTAGGGCCATGAAGATCTGGAAAAAAATGACCCCAGACCATGGTATGAGACAGCAATTCCCATCCAATGAAGTCCACAATGATCCAACTGATACTCATACCAAGTATGAGTACACCTGTCTGTAGTTGTGCTGCCCCGGCTGCCTCGATGTCCTGAATGGACCCAAAACAGTGACCTTTCCCGGTCATCCTGACCTTGGGGAGGAGCCGGGAGCCGCACGGTGCCCGATGCAGTGACTCAGGTGGAGGAGGACACAGCGTCGTGTGTTTACGAGCTGCCTTTCCGTTGGACGGCCCCTGGCAGAGCAGTCACTGTGTTTGTGACCACACCTGGTGAAGCCCTCAGGAAAGAGGACCCCAGAGCTGCTGCGGGACGCGGCCAGGACGGTGGGAGGAGGACTTTGAGGGGATCCATGCCCATGTGTCTTTTATTGTAATATACACCTTCTCTTAAATGGAAACCTCTTCCACAGTTTTCAGTCACCTGTTGTAGAAATTGCTTTCCTAACAGCCATCTCCTTCGACTGCATTGCAGTAGGAAAATGGCATATAATCCCTGGTGAGAGTTAACAGGGCTTTTCCTGTGAAATTCCCAACAGATGGGAAAAATAAACTCGAGTTGGCAAGTATCTCTGTATCTTTAGGAAAATTAACGACTGTCAAAAACATGGTTTATTGACTGCAAAGCAGAGAAAACATATCCAAAAAACCAATTTCCCCTTTGATGGCAAATTTACTGCCTGCTGCCTCCTCTCTACTGTCTCCTTGTTTATGGACTATCAAGTTCCTCCCTGATTCTGCTCCAGGCAGAGATCGAGAAAGCAAAGAGAGAAGGATTTGTCATCGATGCTTGCCCTGAGATGCAAACCTAGCCCTTGGGGAGCTTCATCAACAGCATTCTGATCTTCACAGCTCTCGGGGTGCCTTGATTTCCATTCTGAGGAGAATGAGGTGGGATGTCCCTGTTCTCCTTCTATCACTACGGTGTTGTCAGTCGGGTACAGGCTCTTTCGATGGAACATATGACTCCACATGTTCACAGCTCAGAAATCGGAGCTCCGTGCTGTGCATGAAGATCAACACCCTTCCCTGTGATGGATTTGACAGAACCAAAGATGTGGACACCAGGCTGAGGTTGTGAGTAAGAAGACACAGATGGCAAGCCAAGTGTTTAATCATGAAAGCAGAGGAGTAAAAGTTTCCAAAGTCCATAGCTTCCAGCAGTCACAGCACCCACATCCTCTTAATTCCCTTTGGATGGAAAGCTTGTGCCCACAAGACAATGGGAAGAGGTGCCTGTCTCAGTTACTACCTCACCACCACTGAGACAAAATACCCAACACTCACAACTTAAAGGAGGAAAGGCTTATTTGGCTCTGTCTGTGGAAGTTTCAGACCACAGTTGGATAGCTCCAAAGCAACGCTGCATGGAAGAGGAGAAACAGTTCATGGCATGGTGACAGGAAGCAGAGAGATAGATCAAGGGAGGAGGAGGGAGGTAGACCCTTGTGGGACACACCCCCAGTGATCCACCTCCCCCCAACCATGCTTCATCTCCCAACATCACACCCAGCTACAAACTCATCAGTGGACTCATCCAGTACCACATGGCTATGATCCAGTCACTTCCCAAAAGCTGAATGAGGGGATAAAGGAAATATGGTATTCATATACAAGGGAGTACTACTCTGCCATGAAGAAAGATAAACTTGAGTCATTTGTTGGAAAATAGATGGACTTTGAGACGATAATATTGAGTGAAATAAGTTACACACACAAGCTTCAGTATCATGTGGTTTCTCTTATATGAGAGACCCAAAGAATAAATACACAGCAATAGACAGAAAATAGGAAGAGAATAGATAATGGGAAGAAAAGATAGATAATAGGAAGTAGAGAGATAGATCTTTTCCAAAGGGAAGGGGGGCCAAGAGATGTAGGAAAGAGAGACAAAGGGGATCAAAGAAAGAATCCAGACCTGCTATGTACATGAACCAACTCCACACAGGGAATGTAACCATTGTGTACTGCAAACACGGGTTTGTAAAAAAAGAGGAAAATAACCCATTTAATTGTCATGCAATAATTACACATATTCACGGGGTACAGTGCGACCTATACACAAAGTGTGACCACCAGATGAGAGTACTTTGCATGTCCTCCCTTGGCGTTTCACATTCCTACCGCATGATCTGCCTTGTTAGTTCTTGGCTTTGCCTACTGGAAGAGTTCCCTCACCTTACCGAACTTGTCAGAGAAAGCAGTCATCTCTGGTATTTGGATGAAGAAGTTGAAGGCGACCAATACCCTGGAACTTTCCCAAGACAATGCAGGTACAAAGCAGAAGAGGTGCCAGAGTTGGTTGAAGCCTGGGCATGAAATAGCACTAGAATGTCCACATTTGGCATAGCTCCTCTTGTTATCTGTATTTTAGGAAATATGGGACACCCATACTTCGAAGAAAAAATATATACTTTCTATTTCAGGGTGGCTTTGTGAAGGTTCATCTTGATTTTAAACCTGATTGGCTTGGTGGATGCCTAGTGGATTAGTAAAGCTCACTCTGGATGAGTTCTCTGGTGTGAACTTCGGTGATGTGTGTGGTCCCTGCACCCCTCCTGTCAGGCTCCTCCCTTCTCTCTCTGCTTTCTGGCCACCATGATAAGAGTCTCTTTCCTCCTCTACACCCATCAGCCATGATGTTCCTAACCTGGAACAACTGAAAATGGACTGAACCCTCTGAGACCATTGGAGCAGCTGACCGTGGACTGAACCCCTGAGACCACTGGAGCAGCTGACCATGGACTGAACCCTCTGAGA
>NW_004624834.1:1539800-1587318 GCF_000247695.1 Heterocephalus glaber | reverse complement strand
AGCATTCTAGGAGGTTCAGGTGGAAGGATGGGAAGTTTAAGCACAGCCTAAGCAATTTAGTGAGACCCATTTCAAAAATATATATTTAAAGGGCTGAGGATGTAGCTTAGTGTGAGCTCCAGTACCACCAAACAACCCAAAACCACAAAACAAACGGCCACTAAATTAAAGGCTGGATTTGTGATTTTCAACACACATTCCGGGAATATGACTTGCACATGATTTTCTCGATCCGACCACCTTGCAAAAGCCCCAGCCCCGAACACTCGGCCCTTGGGGCTCATTCTGGATCCAAACCACACAGCTGATGGATCGTCAGTGTTTGAAGGTGGGTGTTGTGGATGGGATGAGGGCTTCGTTCATGGGCCGAAGGGAACAATTTTCCTTCCCCTGTGTGAGGATGCAACAAGATGGCCCAAGCCCTCGGTGCACATTAGCCCACAAAGCCTTTCTCCTTCCAATTCTCGTTCTGCAGATATCCTTTCTTCTCTTTAGAAAGCGCCAGCTCAGTCATTTTGTTATAGCAGCAGGAACAGACCTGAGCTACGTGAAACGCTCCCAGTTTAGGGGCTGCTCTCTAACTTTCTTCATCTCTCCAAAGCCCTGCAGAATCCACAGTCCGCACAGTGCACCTCCTGTGAGCTGTCTTACAGGTTTAAGAACCTATTCTACCCTCTGGGCTGTATAAATGTCCTACTTTCTTTTGTTCATTGTGTTTTGTAAAATTGGCTTCCAAGCTGTCAGGCTGAAATCATATTTGTGGCTCCCTGTGCTACATAACAATGGACCTCACTTAGGATTGCGGGCCCCAGGGATCACGTGGTCATAGCCACGCTGGTTTGCATGTGTGCACTCGGTTATGTTCACACGATGCAGAAGTTGCCTAAGATGGCATTTCTCAGCACGCACCCTGTCATTAAGCGGTGTGTGGCTCTGTGTGGTTGTGGTACATGCATGCATCATGGATTGACTTAATTGAGCCAATTAACACATGGGTGCATTACCTCACAAAAGTACCATCGTTTTGTGGTAGGAACACTTAAAATCTACTCTCATTGCCAGGTGAGGCGGTGCACGCCTGAAATCTCAGCATTCAGGAGGCTGAGGCAGGAGGACTACCATGTGCTTGAGGTCAGCCTGGGCTACACAGTGAATCCAAGCCCAACCTGGACTACAAAGCAAGACTATTTCACACACACACACCAAGAAAGATTAAACATCACGACCCAGTGCAATTCATCCCTGGCATGCAAGACTGGTTTAACACAGGCAAATTAATCAGTGTAATACATCAGGTTAGCAGAGTGAAAAACAAACGCACAGAATCATCTCAACAGAGGCAGAAAGTCTTGGATGGGATCCAACCTCCTTTCTTGATAAAAACTCTCAATAGAGTAGTTTAGGGGCAGAGCGAAAGTTCTTCCACACGATAAAGGCCATTTATGAAGAACCCAGTTCACGTTAATGATAACCCGTGGAGAAAACCTCCCTGTTTTCCCCTAAAATCTGGTGCAGCAAGTTAAGACTGTGTACTGTGACTGCGTCTAGAAAACACAGTCAGACATTGCTGTCATTTCCCACCAGTGTCCCGTGGTCCAGGTGGCCCTCCTGAGGGTTTCTGTCTGTACCCCAAAAGGATGTTCTCAACTTATCAAGCATCTATGTACCTAATTATATCTCTATGCTTCCATGGATCACCTGTCAGTCATCTATCAATCTGTTGATCACCTATCTATATATCTACCTATACATCTGAGTTTTATCTATCATCTATCAATTTGTCAATCAAGCTTCTATCGATTTACTTTTTCTCAATCCACTCTGTCACTTATTAATCTGTCAATCAATCATCTATCCATCCACCCATGTCTCAATCATGTATGCATTATGCATATGTGTGTCTATCTGTATCTATCAGTATCTATCCATTCATCTATCATCTTTCCATCTTATCCATCTGCATCCGATATTTCTACCGATCCATCCATCATCTACCTACCTACCTATCATTCTATCATCTATCTATCTAACTATCATTCTATTTTGTTTTGTTTTGTATCAGGGATCGAACTAGGGTCCTTGGGCTTGCAAGGCAGGTGGCAGAACCATGGAGCTAAATCCCCGGCCCCTCGTTCTATTTATCTGTCTACTCTCTGCAAGGAGAGACCTTCTGTATGAAAGAGACTTTCTCCCTGGAGCACAATGTGCCCTCCCGCCTCCCCGAGGATTTAGAGAACCAATTTCTCTTTCCAGCCACAGCTAGGCTGGGGACTGGGGCAGAGCCAGACTGCAAAGCTCAGCGGACATCCTGCGGATGCAGCGAGAAACATCCACTTCAGCCTTGTCATTTCCAAACCCTCTGCCCGGGCACAGGCTCACACGTTTCAGGAGCCGCTCTTGTGTAGCCAAAGTCGCCCGGGCCCATTCGATGGCTCACATCCTGTGCTCACACTGACGATCGCAAACTGGCTCAGCCTAACCAGCACAGGGACAAATGCACCCAAATACCAGCCCACCTGGCTCAAGGACCAAGTGTCTTCAGTACTCAGCCAGGGGTAGAAAGTGTACACAAAGGTTCCAGGAGGAGTCCTCAGATGCTTACTGACCTGGGTCTCTCTTCCTCGGAAATGTAAATCATGCCCGGGAAAGAGAGAAGTCATGGAGACAGCAACAGACCAGAAGCAGGGGAAGGGGGCAAAAATGAGCAAATCCCTTTGATTCACAGAGCTGTGAGGCAGAAGGACGGGGAAGTTAGAGAGAGAACTGGTCTTGCAAGGGATGGATTTGGACTCCGGTCTGCAGGAGGCTTCTGTCATCTACAGAAGAGGAAAACATGAAATATCTCAGCGAGCCGGAGACTTTGCGGGGAGCATTCATATCGTTTGGGGGGCAGCAGGTTCTGTGTATGAGGCCGCAGCAACCACCCTGGCAATAGCCCGAGCTGAAATTTCAGGAAAACCTTACATCCCCCAAGATAGATCCCAGGGACATCCGCAGAGGGAGGAGGAAAAACCCCTCAGCCATCGCTTGCTGATTTCCCAAAACTCTAGAAAGGATTATGGAAACAGCTTGGAATGCTGACCCGCACTTCCAACTGCTCCTAACAACGGCCAGGACCGATGCTGAATCAAGGCAAGGAGACAAAAGAAACGAAGGGATGATCAAGCCCGGCATGGAGTGAGGATGGGCTCCCCCACGGCGGAGAGAGGATGTTAGTCAGATGTGGTGGGTCTCAGAAACACAGGCAGAGGCTACAAAGGGGCAGTGTCAGAAAACGAACTTCCACGGAGGGCTGATGTAAAAGAGGTGCAAAGAAAGCAGAAGAAAGAGAAGAAAAGAAAAAAGAAAAGGAAAGGAGGGGAAGGAGGACGGGGAAGGCAAGGCCAGCCTAAAATCCCAGGGTCTGGGAATTCTGAATGCGACCTTCCCTCCCCCTGCGATTCCAGAGGTGACCTTTGGCTGTTGCAGAGAGATCTCAGGACACAGCAGGCTTTGTTTTCTGTGGCCCTCGGTATATATTTAACTGTGTTCCCCCAAAGGCATTGGCCTAAAAACATAGTTATTTGCCTGGAAGATGGTGATATGCTGACATTAAATAGCAGGCTGCTGCTTCCTGCAGGGGAAACAATTCCTGCAAAGATCAGAAAGGTCGGCCCGCCTGCCCGCCTGCCCACCTCCCGATGACGACGGCCTGGCCGGGTGCTTGCGGCAGGAGAGAGACAGTGGTGCGCAAGGCGCCGTCCCTGCTCATTAGTCCCCTGGGTGGGTGATAACCGGGCAGCTGAGGCTGGGGCCCAGGAAGTTGATTCCCCGACTGTGGTTTGGAAGCTGGGACAACATGCCCTGCGGATCTGGTCACAGACACACAGAGGAGGCAGGGCCCGGGGGCTCCAGAGTCCTCACCACCCTGTGCACCCGGGAGGTCTGCTAGGATGAAGCCTGCCTGCAGCCTGCACCCCAAGACCACTGCACCCCTGCATCTGGGCATTTGGAAGATCTAATCGTTGCACGCGGCGGCACTGCGGGCTCTCTTGGTAGGTGACAGGGGAGAGGGTGGAGACAGGAGGGGAACAGATGGCAGGCAGCAGACAGACAGGGACACTGGAGGGTGGGGAGGTGTAGGTACCACGGAGATGATAGATAGATAGAGGATACAGGAGATGGGTGGGTGGATGGATGGATGGTGGGTAGATGGAGCGATAGGATGGATGGATGGATGGATACATAAATGGGATGGATGGATAGAAAGATGATAGACAGATGACAGGTGATAGATAGATCGTTAGACGAGAGACACAGAGATAAGCATGTGCATGGTAGCTAATGATAAAGTTAGAAGACAATGATAAGTGACCGGTAGCTGGGGGATGGGTAACAGGTGACAGGTAAATGACAGATGGATAGACGATGAATACAGAATTAGGTAACAGTGAGCCATGATAAGTGATGATAGATATCGAATCAGATAATAGATAGGTGAGAGGTAATGGTAGAAAGAAGACAGACAGATGCTCAGATACACAGATCGATAAGGGATAGAATAGATGGAGAGATATATAATATCTCTCTCTATAATATTCTACCTAACAGAATAGAATGTTAGGTATAGGTAGGTCATGCATAGGTGATAGATCGATAGATTGACTGATTGGAGAAATAGAACATAAGCAGAATGTATAGACAGGTGATTGATGTGATGAACAGATGGCATCTGGATAGATATATGATAGATGATACATAGAACATAAAATGTATAGCTAGGTGATAAAAGATAGATAGATGTGACAGAAGAGATACAGACAGACGACAGACAGGTATAGGCTGATGGCTAATAGCTAGATGACAGACAGGTGGAACAACAGATAGATAAGAAGGTGGGTGGGTGGAAAGGCAGGCAGCGTAGACGGAACTGGATCAGTGATTGGTGGCTCATAGAGATGAGTGGAAGAACAGGCGGGTGGGTGTAGAGGACAGATAGACGATTGCTCGCCATCACAGACAGACAGACAGACAGACAGACAGGAGAGAGAAGACGGAAGATACACAGGGAGCCGGGCCCAGCCCCCAGCAGCGCGGTAGCTGTCGACAGCTACACTAATCACCGTGCCATTGTGCTCTACGTGTGCATGCGTGTGCATGCGTGTGCGCATGTGTGGACCTGCCCTCCCGTGTCCGTGTCGCCCGAAGCCCCTTCTGTGTCCTCTCCGCTCTGCACTGTCACACTCTTCCTCCCCCGGACCAGGCTCCCGAGCAGCCCGGTGACTCGCGGCTCCTGACCCCAGCCCCGCGGCCAGAGGCATCGCTTGGTCATGAGTGGCCGCTCCCCAGCCCGTGCCCGACCCCTGCACCTCTGTCCTGTACTCACCGAAGAGGCTTCCGGTCAGATAAGCTGCACCTTCCAACAGAGAAGGAACGAAATTCGAGCCGGGCATCGAGACGTGTGACGGGATGCTGCTCATCTTTCCCTGTGAGGACCTGTCCAGCTGCCGGGGGGTGGTCTCGCCTCACAAGCACTCAACAAACAACTGCGCTGCAGTGTGTGGTTCCCAGAAACGGGACAGGACGGTGGGCGAGGAGTCTCACTCTAGAACACGAGAGTGCTCCAGGGTCTGCATGTCTCGCACTGCAACTCCGACCCCAAAGAACATGCTGTCTCACACATGCACACGCACACACACGCACACACATGCACACGCACACACATGCACACACACGCACACGCGCACACACACACACACCTCACAGTCTTGAAGTCCAAATTCAACTCCTCCAGACAAAATTACCCTCAACCTCACCCTAATGCCTAAAGACCAAAGAGAAAAAGGCAAAGCAAGAAAATGTGATACACTGGACCCTCGAGTTACGACCGGTCTGGCATAAGAACAACTTGGATCATGACCAGATCCTGGGTTTGACTTACGACCAAAGTCTTGAGTTACGACCCAAATACTGGCCGCTTGTGCTCCCAGATTGTCTCCGGTACAGACTGAACCCTAAAGAGCTGTGAAAGGAACAGGACAGCACCCTGTCCTGCGTGGGGTTCACTGAGAAATCCTGAGCCAGGGTGTCTCCAAGGACACTGAGCTCTGCCTGTGGACAGGAGAGAGACTCTGAAGGCTGTGTGGAGGAGCTGAGCCTCCACTGACCAACTTGAGTTACAACCCACTCTCAGGCATGGATTGAGTTCATAAGTCAAGGGTCTAGTGTATTTACACACAATGGAGTACTACTCAGTCATAAAGAAGGAAAAATTTGAGTCATTTGTAGGAAAACAGACGCACTTTGAAACCACAATGTTAAGTGAAATAAATCAGATGCACGAGCTTCAGTATCACATGGTTTCTCTTACATCAGCAACAGAAAGTATAGATAAATAGCAAAATAAAAGAGAGGTAATAAGAAGTAGAGAAACAGGTATTTCTCAAATGAGAAGGGGACAAAAAGATGGAGAGGAGGAGAAAGAGAAGTAAAAGCATTAAGCTGCATTATGCACACCCCACCTCCCCATGAGGAATGCAATCGTTACGTGTTGTAAATATGCACTCCTAAAAATAAAAAAGAAGCGAATAGTTGCTGGCTTCCAAAGTTTACACCAGCCTGTCACAGCCGATAGGGAAATGGATGTCTCTCTCCCACGGACAGAAGCATACAGCTTTATTTTGTTTTGATTTTTGTTTTGTTGAGACAGTCTTGCTACACAGCCCAGGCTGACCTCAAACTTGCAGCAATCCTCCTGCCTCAGCCTCCCGAGAGAGTAGTGGGCTGACAGGTGTGGGCCACCACACCAGCTTCCAGGGAGAAAAATGTGGCATCTGGAAAAGAAATAAACAAACCTGTAGCTTCTAAGAAAAACTGTAGCTGTTAGAAAGAACATGTAGCTTCTAGGGGGGAAAAAAACCCAGCTTCTAGAAGAAAACATGTACTTCTAGAAAATAGCATAGGTTCTACAAAAAGCATGCAGCTTCTAGAGGAAACAGCTTCTAGGGAAAAATGTGGCTTTTAAAAATAACATCTAGCTTCTAGAAAACAAGAATTTCTAGGGGAAAAAAAGCATGTAGGTTCTACCAGAAAGAGCTTCTAGAAAAAAATGTAGCTTCTAGAAAATGACATGCAACCGCTTAAAAAAAAAATGTAGCTTCTATAAAAGAAATGTACATCATGTTCAGGTACAAACACCCAATGATAAGTGTAAATGTATTGTATACCTAAAATGTACCAATTAATATATAAATAAAAAATAAGAAATTAAAAAAAAAAAGAAATGTACGTTCTAGAAAACAAAGCGGCTCCTAGGAACAACTTGCAGGTTCTACAAAAAAACACAGTTTCTAGAAAAAAAAAAAGGTAACTTCAAGAAAACCATGGAGCTCCCATGGAAACAATGTAGTTTCTAGAGAAACAATGTAGTTTCTAGAGAAACAATGTAGCTTGTAGGGGAAATTGAGTATTATTTTGCAAGCACAGGCTTTTGGGAGGAGACTTTGGCAGCCACAGATGATATTATTTTTGCAAGCACAAGTTTTTGGAACGAGGAGGAGGGTCTTTTTTTTTTTTTCACAACGGTACTCACCAAGAATCTCATGGAGAGGCCAGATGTATGAACTCCTCCGTGGGAAAGCATTGAGAAAAGATAAGAATAAATGAAAAATATCTGCTGGAGAAGGCTGGAAGTGAGCCAGCCAGGAGCCTGGGCTCAGCTGGCCCGGGGCGTATCATGCTCCTAAGACACATGAAATCCAGGAGCTCCTACCCGTTTGTGATGAGCATACAAGTGCTTTTTCCCTCTCAGGTAAAACACTCTGTTTAGATGCAGTTTCCTTTGCTCACTTAGCTTTTCTGATTTTTCTTTTCTGCAGAGGTGATCATGAAAAAAACACAAACGCAAATTGTGCATTATGCTCAAATTTTCCCTTAATATGTCAGCGTGGTTGGCGTGACATTGAACTTTCAACATAAGCACTGCAGAGTTGACTTTTTAGTGCATGTGTGCCATGTGTGAATTCTAGCCACTACCGATTCCCTGCCACATCTCGGGGATGGTGTGCAACACAACACAATGGCGCACAACACCACACCATGCAATGCAAACAGCACACTACACAGCCCTTAATTCCCAGGACAGAGCGAGATCCTCTTTCCAGTTCAGTGGGGTCTGTCTTTGCCTCCTAAGAAAGTGTGGATGCACCCTGCACACTGACACTCACACACACACACACACATCCGCACGCTGGCAATACACTTACCTAGTTTGCACCAGGGAGAGAATGCATTGCTTTCCAGTGTACGCAGCACTGTTGTAGAAGGCGCATTTTGCCACATGCCTAATTCCTGTTAGGAGCAGAATTGTGCCCTCCCTCTGCAAATTAAAGTCCCCTCGCCTGGTCCCTTCAACTTCGGACATCCCGGAGCTGCAGGCCCCAGGCCCAGCGTGGGCAACGCTGGCTCCCCCCAGGCTTCCTGTGTCCTCACAAGCGCGTCCCTGTGTGTGTCCGCGTCCTCCCGCTCTCTTTTCAGGAGGACCCAGCCCTGGGCTCGGGGCCACCCTGGGGACCTCATTCCATCATGTCTATGAAGACGCCATTTTCAAAACCTGCCGCATCCTGAGATCCTGGAGTTAGGGTCCCAGTGCCTGAACTCAGAGGAGGCGCCGAGTCGGAGCTGGGAATGTGCCGAGAACGTGTCCGCCGTGACAGTCCCACGTGTGCTGGGATCCCAGGTCTCGGCAGACACCCTGAACGTGTGCAGCTTCTCCCTCTCTCTGACAAAGCGTGCAACCCTTGCTCTTGTACGCAGGACGGGGGAGTCAGAAAAAGACCCGACAAATGCCGAGCGAGACCGAAAGGATCTTGCAGTTTTTTCCTTCTTTCTTAGCACTTCCTCCCAGAGAAGAGAAGAGAGGCGAGGACAGAAGCCTCGGGAAGGGGCCCTAACATGTCCTCCCGGCCCCGAGGCGTATTTCTTTGTGTGTTTATTTTTCCGTTAAATGACTTGGCTCGGCTGATCCTTTGCGTCTCACCTGGGCAATGTGGGTATGAAACCCTCTTCTTCGCTTCTCCATTCTGCTCACTCCCGAAAACTTTCTCCACTCCCTTTGTTGTCCTTTGCCCCTTCTCCATCCCCTGTCACGAGACAGTCCCCTCCCAGGCTCTGCGGATCTCCACCTGCCCGGGTTGAGGAACCCATCCCAAATGCACTGTCTGAGAAGCGCGTCTCCTCGTCGGTGTTTCTGCGCAAGCACCCCCGGTCTTACCGTCTCACGACATGTGACATACTTCGCAGCCGTGTTTTAACATAAAAGCAGCAGTTACCATTCATTGAGGACTTCACCGGCATCAGGATTGTCAGAGGTGAATGTTTTGTTTTGCATTAAGACCTGAAGAAAGCAAGCGGCCCAGGAATTCGATGCAACCATTATTTATCACACACGCACACACACGCACACGCATGCACACGCGCACACGCGCACACCGGAACGTGGAAAGCACCACCCAGCAAACCCTAACAGCAGAGACGCAAGTTCGTGTTGCTGCTCGCCTATGACAAGGACATTTTAACAAGCCCCACCCAGGCCCCGGGGAATAACTGCAGAACAAAATAGACTCCAAATCCGCCACCTTGTTAGGTGCCTGGGTTTCCACACCTGAAACCCTCCTAATGTCTTGCCCAGTCTTGACCTAACCTGAGCCCCATCATCACCACCACTTTGAGGTAACTGGAAATTCTCTTTTCAGAGCCAAGATGCCTCGACTTGGGCAGACCTGGGCCCGCCCGGGGTCCACCTTCTCCCGCGTGTTCGGATTGGCCTCCCTTCATCTGACCTAGATCAACCTCCCCATCCTAGGCCAAGAGCGCTCAGCCAGCCTGAAAGAAAGAAGAGAACACGAGCTTTGGACTTTTTTTTTTTTTTTTTTTATTACGGGGCATCTTGCTAGCTGCAGAGACCTGCATACCGCATACCGGAACGGCACCTTCGTTTGCCATTTATGTCAAAATGCAAAAGGCCACCCTCACGCTGCAGTCTGTTTCTGCTACTCTGCACGCCCGGGGGAATTCCTGGCAGAGTTCCAGCTCCTCTCGACCCTCCAGGGAGCTGTGGGCTGCTCTCTCCTGCTCCAGGTGGGTGGAGGGAGCCCAGGCCCGCGGCTCAGTCTCCTCGGGGAGCAAACAGCTGCTTCGCAGATTGGTACGAACACGACCACCCCAAGACAGCAGGCTCCCACACACCTACGATGAATGAGGACAAGATGAATCCGGACGTCTTCGTGGCAACTCAGAGCTACAGTGATTCCGCTAGGCGGAATCCAGAGTCCGTTTCTTGGTGAGGCAGGGAGGAAGCTTTCTACTCATGCCCGCTGCTTCTGGCCTTCTGTGACAACAGATTTATCACCCCTGATGTTTCGCTTCCTTTTCCTTTTACATTTTAAGGCTTTACTAAAAACCAAAGTTAAAAGCACAAGCACAGGTCCAACATAGGGAAATAGTTGCACATCAAATCGGATGGTATCATTTCTACACGATATAAAAGTAGGCATGACACACTCATAAATTATGCATTAGACATATAAAATATAAATATACGGGAGAATTAAACTATAAATCTCTTTAGTGTGTCTTTAACGTTAACTAGATCTATTCAAATAACAACCTTTGGGCTCATTTACGTGATCTGTCTGGCAATCATTTTTTTCCTATCTTTTTTTGTGTGAGGGTCTTTGCACTAAGCTACATCCTCAGCCCTTTTCCAATGTCTTACTTTGAAACAAGATCTCGCTAAGTCACTAAGTTGCCTAGGCTGAGTTCAAACTTTCGATCCTCCTGCCTCAGCCCCCCAGAATGCTGGGATGACGGATGTACACCATCAAGTCTGGAAAACCCATCCGTTTTCCAGTCACCAAAGAAATATCTCACGCTCTTTCAAGTGTAGTATATGCTTTTTAAAAATTGTCTTTATTCTCTTGAAGCAAGATCAACATAGTCTTTTACAGTAAGCATATGGCAAAAATTGTCACGGCAGATTCATTGATCCCCTTTGCTTTCTTTAAAAAATGTTGATTAAAAATCCATTTTTATCCAGCTGCAACACGAGTCCAATTCCTGTAGGTTCCTGCCAAACAGCACAACAGATACTTGAAGCTCCTTCTGCTGGTCAGCATAGACCTCTGCCGACACGTTAAGGGGTCACTGGCGATCCGACATCTCTCACTCCCTACCCACTCGGAATTTGCAACAACCCAGGTCTCTAAGACCCAGTGCGGGGCTGAAAGGTTGCAATCAGGCACGGCACCGTCTTCCCCTACAAAAAATCTCAGCGTCTTTAAAAATTCCTCAAACACAATAACCTTTTTGCTTTTTCCCTGACATCCCTCAGCCAGCGCTATGTCATATCCGCTGCAAAAAAAGAGACAAATTTAGCATCAGAGAAACTCCCCGATCCAAATGATTCCTGAAAAATCTCTCTTCTCTTCTCCAAAAGTGGGCCACATGGGTGTGGGAAAATATTGAGTCCGTGTAGGGAAAATAACAGTTTGGCTTTACCAAGTGATATCAAGACTTACGCTCTGCAAGATCCATCCTGCGCTTGCCATTTACGAACGCTTCATTAAGGGCTTTCGGGTCCTCGATGTGGGGAGGGAAAGGAATTCCAGAAATGAGACTTCATCGGGTAAAAGCATATACTAAGGTGGCAGACCAGAGCTACACTCCTGCAACTCACCTCCATACGGAGCAGCGGCAGTAATTCTCTAGCTAAAAGGTTCAAGCCAGACGTGCACACTCGTGTGGGCACACACACACAGCATACCTAGCAGGAGAAGAAATAGGAGGAGCCCCGGGGAGGTTGCCTGAACACTATCTTGTCACGCCATCCCTTGTACATGTGGGTAGACACAAAGCTTCCAGGGGTGGTGGGAAACATCTCAGGATTCCTGGGGCTCCCTCCACGCAGCAGGTTTTCTTAGGTGACCCCTTTGGTTTTCTGGAACTCAGACTAGAGACAGGAGCCAAGCTCACCCTGGAAGAGTGCCCAACATTCTCCGACCCAGAGGAAATGGGTCTTCGATTTTACATCCGGCCACCACTTCAAGGTGCTTGGCTGGCTCATTCCGTACAGTCCCTGAGTCCATGGGCTTCCGAGGCCAGGTGCCACTGTTAGTGAGGAAGGTGTGCAAAGTATAGGCTCATGTGTTGGCCAGTGCGGTAGGAACGTCCCAAGCTGGAAGGGTCCTTGCTAGAGGGAGACCAATGCCAGGCAAATCTGTTCCTACCAACACTTACGGTCAGGACCTGTGGGTGCATCTGGATGGCTCTTTTTTTCTGGAATTTGGTTACACGGGCCTGAGGGGAAAAAATATAGCTGGTTGACTAAGGACCCCACTTGGTGGTTTTCTTTCTGCAGAACAAGAAAGCAAAATTCATAGATGGAAAGGGACAAGGACCCACGAAAGCTCAGAGTGCATTTCCGGACACAACTGCTCAACACCAGGGTGGTCAGATGCCCTAAGAGAATGTGTCAGTTTCAGAGCATCCCGCGGGGAGGTTCTCAGGCTGATTCTGAGTTTAGCGACACACAAGGGGCCGTCAAAATACACAGTGAATATTGCAACTTTAAAACTATTACAGTAAAAGACACATTGCCTCCCACTGGCTTTGACCTCATTAAACCCACCGCCCTGGCTGCGTCCCGCAGCAGCTCTGGGGTCCTCTTTCCTGAGGGCTTCACCAGGCGTGATCACAAACGCGGTGACTGCTCTGCCGAGCAACGTCCAGCGGAAAGGCAGCTCGTGAACACACGACGCTGTGTCCTCCTCCACCCGAGTCACCGCAGCTGGCACCGTGCGACTCCCGGCTCCTCCCCAAGGTCAGGATGACCCGGAAAGGTCACCGTTTTGAGTCCACTCGGAACATCGAGGCAGCCGGGAAGGTGCAACTAAAGACCCTCAGGAAAGAGGACTCCAGAGCTGCTGCGGACAGCGGCCAGGACGGCGGGAGGAGGGTGTGCACAGCTGGGGAGGAGCCGAGGGGATTTGTGGCAAAGTGTATTTTAGGGTGAGAATTTTTAAAACTGAAAACAGTCACCATGATTTCCCTCACACCGATAGATCACTTCACCTAAAGCCTTGTGTCTTCTCAAATCCTCACTGCTGCTGTAATCATGGAATTTCTCTACTTATAGACAAGCATTCATCTAAGCTAAGATCCACACACCCAGCTTTGTTCTCTCTCTGAATGAAAAATATTTTGAAAGTCTGTGTTTCTCTGAAAAAAAAAATCGAAAGTATTGAATTCATGTGCATTCGTTTATGGGAAATGGAATTCAAACACTGAATGTTCATCATTCCCTCCTGCTCTTTTTTAGCTTCTGGCTTCGCTTTTGCTTTTTTTTTTTTTCTTTTAAATTTTTTTGTCCCAAAAGCACATCCAAAAACAACAAATAGAAAATAATTTACCAAGCTCTCTCTCTTTAGGTATTTTCATAATCTAAGGTGTTGGGCAATCATTTAAAATTTATAGATGGTATTTTTGCAAAGGAAAAATATATAACCTCTTCATGCACGTAAAAACGGACTTAGAGCCAAATCTTAAAGTGTGTCTGTTCCGAATGCCAAAGGAATGAAAAATCCAGGTTCTTCCCTCTTGGCTAAGGTAGAAATGCATTAAATTATTTTTATGGGTTTTGCTAGCCACACTTAAAATGAGGGTGTGTGAAAGGTATCTGACTTACCCAATTAAAATGCTAATTTTAGGAGAGGGGATTTTAGATTAAACCCAGGATCTTCTTCCTGAGCTACACCCCTCGCTCTTTTTTAAAAATTTATTTTTCACTCTGAGATGCGGCCTTGCCCAGTCAAAGACTTCCCCAGGCTGTGCTTGAATTTGTGAGCCCTAACCTGCCTCAGCCCCCCAGCCTGCTGAAATTACTGACAGGTAAAACGATGTTTGGCTTACACTTGTCATATATTGCAGTCTATAAAACTCACGTGTGATGCCCACCAAATAATTTTTCCCTTTCTTGCTTTCACCTCTTCCCTGCTTTAGTGCTACCCAAATGCCTCTCCATCAATGCCACGTCCGAAATACAGAGGTTCCCTGAATTAATGGTTCAATTTGCTTTTCCATTTTAAAATGACACGAAGACGTCCCAGAAGGATCATCTGTTTTTCGCGTTGGCTACACTGTCTCAGGAACAGCACGAGACATTCCATGCAGCATGATAAAATAGGCTTTGCAGTCCATGGTCTTGCCAAAGTGCAGGTTAGTGGAAGGTAGGCAGGCTCTGTTGTTTAGTGCATGGGGTCTCTCACAGGCGTTTCTGACTTGTGGTGCTTTCGTGTGGACGTGACCTCATTATCAGCTGAGGAGAACCTGCAGCTGCTTCCAGCATTCACCACAACACAGGGTCATCGTAAGTAACTTTCCCTGGGGTCTTCAGTGCCTGTCGTTGGGGCACTGAAACATCAACCTACTCTGTTTATGTCCAGCACCAGTACTCACTGCCATGATTAAAACATAATAATAGCTTTAGAAACATCCTTAGCTCACCCCCTCTCTGACAACGAGACCCAGCGTCTTCTCCTCTTCCACCAGGCTTGCAGCTCTCCTGATCCAGATGCTACCAGCAATGAACCACATCATGCCTATCAATTTCTGTCCATAGCTATCAATTTGTCTCCCTTGTCTCTAAAATCATTATTTTACATCTCCCCAGGTCTTTCTACAAAACCCAGCATTCCTCCTCACTTTAAGCTAAGCTCCACTCCCTTCTTCCCTGATTCTTCCCTTCTCTGCTTCCTGATCACCATGAGGTGAGCTTGAAAATTCCACACTGGTCTTAGGTTGGCACACTCAGCATCTTCAGCTCTGTTACTGCATTCTCCACTCCGAGTTTTCTTTCTTACCTGTTCCTTCCATATCCTGTGTGTCTCATTGGCAAGTTGGATAATTTTCTACTCCAAGAAGGCTGTGTGTGTGTCAGATAAACTTGTGTGTGTGTGTGTGTGCATGTGTGTGTGATTACACAGCTTTGGATTGATCCCAAGTTTTCCTAACAAATGTCTACTTAGTGAAGTGAATCTCAAGATGCTTTATTCATCACACTTTAGCAGCCAGGACTCTTCTATTCCCTTGCAGTGTGTCGTGTGCATAGATACGTGTGTGTTCCTGCATGCTCCATAAGACCTTGCCTGTTAGCCAGCAGGTCTTGGGAGATGTCCAGTGCTGAATATTTAATAACAATCACAAGCATATAAATTCATGATTAAAAATAAGGAAAAGAGGGGGAAAAAGAAATGAAAATTACGCTCCATGAGACTTAATCCTCAAATCCTAATCCCCTGGGAAAAAACCCAAAAGCAAACACAAATATCTCCATTTCTTAAAAACTGAACTTGAGGCTCACGATGCATATACACATTTAGGAACTCCTCAACTGCTCAGCAATTGGAGCAAGATGTGAACCGGGTGTTTGGGATCTGACCTCTTTCGGGCTGTGTCACCTGACACCTATTGAGCTCCGAGGAAATAAATGGGATTACAAGGGCCAGGAAAACTACCATCCTGAGAAAAGGTCAGGGCACTTTTCTGAAAATGGACACTTGTTCTGTGTCCTAAGATTGATGAAAAGGAGAGAAAAAGTAGGTGGAAGTTGCTATGGTCTGAATCAAGTGCTCTCAAAATGTATGTGTTAAAGCTCTGACCCCGGCGACCTCAGAGTATGGTTGTTTCTTGGTCTCAGCTTCATCTATGGATTTGATTTCCACAGTTCCAATGACTGTCAACCAAAGTCTGAAAATATTAAATGGAAAATTCAGAAAGAAGCAACCCATGTTTAAATTGTGCGCCATTCTGAACAGGATGATAAAATCTCACACTGTCCACTCACACCTTGCTGGCAATGTACGTCACATTTTTTGTCAGGCGTATCCATGCTGTATATGTTACCTACCCACTAGTTACTGTGTACCTTTCTTACGTATCAAAGTGTCCATCATGGTATTTGTGTACCTGTGTTCAATTCACCCTTATTTTACCTAGTCATGGACCCAAACTGCTGACTGTTCAGATGTAGCAAAGACACGACTTCAAGTTATTTTTCTAAATATCATTTCCTGTCATCCTAAGAAAGATGAATACAGTGGTACAAGATATTTAGAGAGATGAGACGGAGAGGAGAGAGGTGACCTTCACATTACTTATTACAATATGGTTATAATTTATTATTCTGTTTTATTATCAGTTATTGCTGTTAATCTCTTCACGTGCCTAACTGATGACTTAAACTTTATCATAGATGTTCGTGTGAAGGAACATATAGTAATACAGGCTGAGAAATAGTATAGTTTCTATGATTCCAAGCCCTCATAGAGGTTCATGGGATAAATAATATCTACAGTGGAAAAATGCAGACGAGGAAGTTGCATTTGGAGATGGGGTCTTTAAAGAGGTAAACTGAGTCCCCAGGGTGGCCCCGACCCCACAGGGCTGGGTCCTCCTGAGCAGAGGATGGGAAGACTCGGACACACACAGAGGGACGTGCGTGTGAGGTCACAGGGAGCCCAGGGCCGAGGCCTCGGAGGAGCGGGCACTGCCCACGCTGGGCCTGGGGCCTGCAGCTTCGGGACTTGGGTACGTCCAAATTATCTGAGGGACAGAGTCCTGGTAGAGACGCGAACGCTGGATCCTGAGAAGCTAAAACAACCCAGCAACCAACCCCCCCATTTTTATTATCATTCTGCAAACGGAGTTAGTTAGCAACGATTTTCACCCCAAACCTGTGCAGAGCGCACTTGGATATTCAATTTAGTAGTGAATACTTTGCTTGTTTTCTTTTTCTCTCGGCTTGAATTTCTGTCCCCCAAAACGAATTTCCATCCGAGGCGGGGGATGGTGGAGAGGCTCAGGAGCATAGCGACCTGCACACCTATCTTTGGCACGGTAATTAATTGAACAGCCCGAAAACGACTTTTCCACATTTGCGTATTTTCCCCCCTGGCTACGAAGTGCTCCGAGGAATGCAGAAGAACCCGTGCGTGCCTTTCATCCTATGGACTTCCCGCTTTGCCAAAGGATTGCCTAGGTGTGGAGGAGCTGGAATGACTCTTTTCAGGGAGGCAACAGATGCATCTCATATTTATACGTTTTTCTCGCCAGCTGTCAGGACTTCACGCTTGTTCCTGCTTTCCCGGAATTGATGGGGAGTGGAAATGGTTTCACCGCGAGGTCAGGGGCGGTGTGTCCGAAAGAGCCAGTGATGTTCCTGCTCGGTGAGCGGGGACATTCCTCAGGACGGGCCCCGCACCGGGCTCTGTGGTCCGCTGACCTCGTGCTGTGAAAGACTGCTAGGGTAGGTTTGCAGGCGTCTGTGTTTGCAGGACCTAAGGACACGTTTCTGTGGGGAGCTGGCGCATCAGCACGCTGCACTTCCATTCCTTTCCATCTCCTCCGCCTCCTCTCCCTGCCTCCTCTCTTGATACCCTGCCCATCGGAGAGACAGCTGCCTTCAAATGGTGACGAAGTGGTCATCCGGTCTTTAGGGTCGGTCAGTACCCAACCGGACCGGTGGCTTGCGGGAGGGTTTGCCTGTTGGTGCTTCCTCACATCAGCAGATGGACACGCTGGCTTCCTGGGATTCCGATTGGGAGGAAAGATGGTTACAGGTGATGAGATCCGAAGGGTGGAGCCTTGTCTATTTCTTTAGTCTGTGATACAGGTTCAGAGTTTCATAGGTGTTGCGTATTTAAAAATATCACAGATCTCCTCTTCAAGGTTTGCTGGCTGTTATGATCTGGATATTTCGGGCCTGCTAAATTCCTGTGCTGAGTCCACGCCCCAGGGTGGTGGTGTCAGGAGGTGCTGAGGTCCTGAGGGTGGAATGTCATGGATGGGATCCGTGTCCTCCTCACAGACTCCAGAGAGCCCCCCGCCTTCCACCAGGTGAGGATCTTGGAGGCCCAGTCGTGGGGGCTGAGGTCCACTGCACTGGTCTCTCCCTGTCTCAGTCCATCGGGGCCGCCATATGCAGTCCCACAGCCCGGGTGGCTGACAGACAGCAGAGCTTGGTGCCCAATCCTGGAGGCTGAGGTCCGAGGTCCAGGCATGGCAGAGCCCGTGTCTGGTGAGCCTGCTTCCCGGGTCACAGGTGTCACCTTCCTGCTGTGTCCTCACCTGGTGGAAGGCGGGGAGCTCTCTGGGGTATGTGAGGAGAACACGGATCCCATCCATGCGGCTCTACCCTTAGTACCTTGGCACCTCCCAGGGCCCCAGTCCTGACATCACCTTGGGGCTGAGGATTTAAATACAGAAATTTTAGGGCCCAATAAGCATTCAGTCTGCAGCACACACACCTCCCCCCACTGCACACATGCACACAAGTGTTTTTATAAATGTAAACGTGTCTATATATATTATGCACATAAAATAAATGTTATGTGCATAACTGCATATATGTAAAATAAAGGTCATGTACCAAAGCATTCACAATTTTTTACATAACATAGTTAACCAAGTCTAAACAATTTTCTTCTTGTTTAGCATACATGAAACGCATCAAAATTAGAAAATGTACCGGTTAATTAATTCTAAGTAGCAAACTGCTCCCCAAAGAGGAGCTCCATGCATCAGACGTGAGAGTATGGGGATACACACATGCTGGCCACACTGCTTTCCTCTCCTTGTGGACCCCTGGGACCCCAGTCCCACGGGTACTTGGTCTTGGTGTCTTGCTCATGGATTCCCTTTAAAACTCCCTTCCTAAGTACCTTTCCTTCAGGTGGGACATGTTGGCCATCTGTATTTCAGTGCATTCTCATTATAAAATTTTTTCGCATAGCTCCATTACCTTATTACTTATTTCTGTCAGCCACTACGAATTGCTGGTGGCTTTTGCTCCCATAAGCCGTATTCTTGCCACTCTTAAGAGACAGAAAATATATCTTTTTTTCTTTTAATAAAATATCCTGTTGAAATCCTTCTGAGTTTGGCATGGTGGCACATGCCTGTAATCCCAGCACTCCGGGAGGCTGAGGCAGGAGGATCACAAGTTTGACCTAGCAACTCAGCAAGATCCTGTCTTAAAATTTAGAAAAAAAGGGCCTGGGATTTAGCTCAGTGGTTTCGCCGCCTGCTGCACAAGCGCAAGGGCCCAAGTTTGATCCCCGGTACCAAAAAAAAAAAAAAAATTTAGAAAAAAAGCATTTCAAAGATGTCTTAAAATTACATATATATATATATGTATTTAAAGGACTGGGGGTGTAGCTTAGTGTTCAACCATCAGAATACACACGTTCACCCAGAAAAAGAGAGATTTCTCAGCTCATCTGTTATTATGTCCTCAAAAAACCCTGTGCCCTTTGGATCCAATGCAGGATCCTTTCCTCGGTAGAGTTTCCAATCAATCAGAGATAACGGCAAGTGATATTTCCTCGACACGGCATTTCAGTTTTCATTCTCACCAGAAGTCCCAGCCCTCACTTTGCTTGCAGACATTTCATCAGTAACCAGAACTTTAAGTTCTGCCTGAAGAACTGAGCATGGACATCATTCTCCACAAACCCGAATCAGAATCCACGGTAAACCATGCTGCTCTCCAAGGATTCTGTGAAGGACATTCGGTCTCCTGGCTCTGTGTCTACCCTAAATTATAATTCTCACTGACATCTCACAACATGGGAAACAAAAAAATAAAACCCAGAATCTAAAAATCTTTAGATTTCAACTTCCGTGTTTCTGAGGCACTCTGACGTGGCATGACAAGCTTCCAAACTTCAGCTGGGTTAAGCTGGATGGAGCCTGTGAATCTCGGGGTGTGTGGGTCGTTGTCCTAGAATGTGACCATGGAATGCAGGATGGTTGCTGAAGCCGGCATCAGACATCGGCAGAAACAAAACATCTCACCCAAACCCTGCAAGGACAGTGGCTTCCGCTTGAGCAGCAGGAATTCCTGTGTTGCCAGAATTCACGCAATTATCCCACTCAGTTAGACGGAGGGTGGCAATCAGCTCAGACCTCAACACTTTTCTCAGGCATGGTTACCATCTAGAGTCCCAGGCACAAACTTTGAGAATATCCTAATGCCGGGAAACCTTGGGGTAAAGGTAGCTTCTTAAAATCTTAGACCGTGTGTGTCCCTGACCCCCACCAATACAGCAGAGACTTGAGGCTGTGGTTGGCTTCCTTTCTTTGAGAAATTTTTCCTCACCTCTGCAGATCTTACTGGGTTTTGGACAGCATTACAGCAGGCTGCTGTCTGCCCAGGAATGGGTCCAAAGGGTATATATATTCACATATCATCCTTCCAGCCACACGTGTGAGACTCTGGAAGGCATCCTTGGCTCTACGACATGAAGCTATTCATGCGTCCTCACGCTGTTTCCAAACCAAATATAGAGACGCACATTTATTCTGAGGTCAGCAGCATTCCATGAGCAAGACACACACACACTCTCAGACACACACTCCACACAGAAACACACACTCACATGTGCATGGTTTCCCTGTACTTGTTCTTTCTTTCTTTTTAGAGAAAATCTTTATTTTTTGCACGTAATTAGAAGGTACAATGTAAACGGATACAAAGAGAAAAACTTACATCTTCCAGTTGCAAATACGGAAAGATATCAGATACTGAATTAGGCTGTAGAGGTTATATAAGCTACGGGGAAAATAATTACAGCGCACCCTTGACTTAAGAACTCAATTCGTTCCCAAGGCCTGGTTGTAGCTCAAGTTGGTCAAAGCAGGCTCAGCTCCTCCACACAGCCTTCAGAGTCTCTCTCCTGCCCACAGGCAGAGCTCAGTGGCCTTAGAGGGACCCTGGCCCAGGATTTCTCAGTGAACCCTACACGGGAGAGGATGCTGTCCTGTTCCTTCCAAAGCTCTTTAGGGTTCAGTCTGTATCTGAGACCATCTGGAAGCACAAGTGGCCGAGATTTGGGTCATAACTCAAGACTTTCATTGTAAGTTAAAATGAAAATGATGGTCGTGACCCAAGTTGTTTGTATGTCAGGCTGGTTGTAACTCGAGGCTCCACTGTAAATCTATAATACCTTGTAGGCTGCAGATGTATGTAGCTCAGTGGTGGAATACTTGCCCAGCATGTCTGAGGCCCTGGGCTGCATCCCTAACACGGGGGCATCTAAAATTTATGTGCTTTATTGTAGACTAATATGATCTAGCTTTAAACCAGAATGATGCATCCAGTGGGAAATAATTAACTACAGAAGAACACATGATAAGCGTCTCTGGAGGGACTCTGCCCGGAAGCCTCCCCCCGTCTTCGAACACGGAACAACTGCACAGGAGTGGTTCGTACAGTGGTGTTTCTGCAGCGGAGCCTGAGTGTGAGGACAGACACACGCTGAGGCAGAGCTGGGCTGCAGGAGCTGCCTCCCAAGCCACTGTCTGCAGACCTCTGCGTGGTCAGCTGTGGAGAGAGCACATCCTGTTGCAGCCTCTCAGCCAAAGCCTAAGGGGCAGGCAGCTCAGCCGCTGCGCTTCTGTGGGCGTGCGGGGTGCACACACCACGCCACGCACGCGCCTTTGCGGGTGTCCATGCAGCCGACTAATCACGCGAGCTTGCTCTTGGGTCTCACAGCCTGGAGGGGCACAGATAACCAAGCCAAGATGTTCAGTGGCAAGAGGTGTGGTGGAGAGAGAGACCAGGAGAACCAGAGATGACGGCCGGTGGAGCAGGTCAGGGGTCCCTGTGGTCCAGAGAAAAGACTCTGCGTGTCCAAAATGTCCCGAGCAGGTGGAAAAACCCGCATGTTCCAAGGGATACACCAAAAGGAAAGAGGGAAGGGACTCAACTGGGGAGAGGAGAATGGACCTAGAGCAGAGAGTATTGGAAGCCCCATGAAAGATCTCATTCATGTTGAACACAGTGGAGATCAGTTAAAAAGAGGAAGGTGGGAGGAAAGATGAAAAACAGGTACATAGCGCACACAGTGGAATATTACACAGCCCTGAAAAGAGGGTGCCCCGTCATCGGTGATAGCAGGCATGAGCCTACAGGGCATTACACCAAACAAAAGAAGAGAGAAACAGAAAGGCAAACACCACTCAATGGAGAAGCTAAAAACGTTGATTTCATAGAAGAAAAGAGTAGAAGGGAGAAAACTAGATGCTGGGAATGGTAGGAATGTAAGGGATAACAGGTACAAAATACAATTAGGAGGAGGGAGTTCCCGTGTTTTAAGGCATAAAGGAGGGACTAGTGTGAACAACAACTGATTATGCATTTTATAGAAGACTAGGATAGAAGGTCATGAAGGTTCCCAACACGAAGAGAGACTATCTCAGGAGGCAGAAGTCCTGATTCACTCAACCTGATCATCCCGCATTGCAGCCTTGTGTGGCAATGTCACGGTGAATCCACGAACAGACACGATTACATAATCATGCTTTTTAAAGGATGAAGAGTGTGGAGCATGCCGTGAGTCCGAGGGAATTTTGGCAACGTTGCATTGGTCCAGGGTGGAGAACGTGGAAACAGCCCATCCCCAGTGGGGCACTCAGGGAGCAGGGGCAGGACCCGGGGGAGAAGCCTGGTGGTTTCCCCACTGTTGGGGGGGAAGAATGGACGCCCCCCCATGAGTGCATGAAGTGTGATCACAAACACGGTGACTGCTGCCGTCCAGCAGAAAGGCAGCTCGTAAACACACAACGCTGTGTCCTCCTCCATCTGAGTCACCGCATCTGGCACAGATTCGTTTTCTTGGGGTGCTGTAGTCATGTGGTAGCCAGGGTTTGCAAGGGAGTAGATTTAGTACAGGATGCATAATTTATAGGGTTATTTTATAAAAGTCACCCAAAAACTCAAATGCAGAAAAGTGCAAGAGATTAACTGCACATGAGAGACCCAAGGAATCCACTCGAGGAACTGCATCCCACGGCAATATCCCACACGAGTCCAGCTGAAAGAAGCCGGGATTTAACTCAGTGTTTCTGCCGCCTGCCTTGCCAGCCCAAGGTCCTGAGTTTGATCCCCAGTACCAAAAAAGAAGAAACAAGTCCAACCGAAGGCCTAGAGCCCACGGCAATGTCTCATGCCTGTCTGTACTGAGGATCTGCACCTGGAAGGCCCAAGGCCAGTGGTGGAAGCCAGAAAACCTATGCTGGTGGGGTGAAGGATTTGTGCCCCCAGGCTGAGGGATCCACACTGGAGCCAGGAAGTGAGGCTCACGGTGGAGTTCAGGGGTCCCCTGATGAGAACAGCAGCCATTCCCAGCAACAGCGAGGCCCCGAGCTCCTCCTCCGACACAAGAACAGCCGAGTTTGCATCAGGAAAACCATGCGCAGAAAGCTTCTCCTAGAAAATCAACAGGCCCCATCTTCCCCTCCAGCTCTCTTTTTATGTCATTGGCGACAATCCCCAGGTGGATCCTCTGCGCCCAACCACGCAGATTCAGTTCAGCCGGGCGTCCCGCGTTGCCCATTAGTTAATCCTCCACAAGTGAGACACGGAGACAGGCAGCTTGATCAGCACGGATACAGTGTCCGGAAGCCGTGTCTATTCTTCTCACGAGGAGTATTTTAAACTATCTCGTGAGGTCGTGAATTAACTGGAATTAATTTAAATTTCCCACGAGATCAATAATCCTTCACCTATGCACCTTATCCAAAGATGGAGAAGACGTAAGTGACATTTCAGGAAAAAAAAAAAATCCCATACATATTTATGTATAGATGCGGGTACACATCTATACATACTCCCTTTTTATTCCAAGTAGTAAGCTTAAACATCAAGAATGTTTATCAAAAGCATTGGGAACGCAGAAAATAGACGCATTCATCTGCTCTGGTTGCTGCAATAAAATCCCATGGCTTGCGAAGTTTAAACCTCGGATGATTCCTGTCCATCCCGGAGCTGCAGGCCCAGGCCCAGCATGGGCAGCGCCTGCTCCTCCGAGGCCTCGCTCCTGGTCTCCCTGTGTCCTCACACGCGCGTCCCTCTGTGCGTGTCCGCGTCCTCCTGTCCTCTTCTCAGGAGGACCCAGCCCTGTGGGGGTCAGAGCCACCCTGGGGACTCAGTTTACCTTCACGGCTCTTTAAGACCTGTTTTCCAAACAGCCATGTGCTGAGATCCTGCGGGTCAGAGAGTCAGTCAACAAACACTCAGTCTCCACACACAATCTCTTTGTCCTTAGCAGCAAAATGAATCTCTTCACGCCAATGATTTCAACTCCACAGAGCGATTTGGGAAATACTGGGACACTAGCAAATCTGTAAGAAAAGTGAGCTTTTATTATATTCCTAATAAATACCTCCCAAGTTACACGTCGACTCCTTCCTCATCATAGAGTTTTTCTGGCTGGAGCTCTGCAGATGGCTGTCTTTTTGGAAAAGTTCCAAAGCAATCCTCACATTGGCTAACCTTAAGCCTCTGCCAGCATCTGTCTTTCTGTCAGGAAAATGAAAGAGCTGGCATATGTGCTGGACTGGGAAGAAAATAACATCACTGTGTTGTTTCCAGTTGCCTAGGTTAATATTAGCAAAAAATAGAATTTGCATCATCTTGGAAATGAGGATTCCTAAAAATCATGTGGAAAGCTTTCCTTGTGAGTGCATGAGGGCCTTATCTAGTCTAAAATCAGGCTGTTACACTCTGATTTGAGAATACGGCTCCTCTATTTCCATTTGAGCAAGGCAGAGGCTCCTCGTTCTGGGTAAAGATTTTGGTGTTTGTGGAACAGAGAATTAGAAACGCTTGAGAAATACTTACAGAAGCAATTCTAATTGGGCCAGTTCCTCTTAACTATCACAGTGGCTGGATTACAGATGCCTGCAAAGACGCTGGATCATAACAGTGCTACCCGCTTCAGTGAATCGATCCACTTGATCTACTGATTGTCACAGCTCAATGTGCTATAAGGAGATAGGACTTAGTTGGAGGAGGTTGAGATGTGACCTGAAGGATGTATTTTTGTCCCCAGCCCCTTTATTTCCCTTAGGATTTCTTGTTCTCTCTCTGCTTCCCGGCCTCCATAATGTGAGCGTCTTTCCTACCCCAGGCCCATTGCCATGATGCTCCTGCCTTGGAGCAGCTGACCATGGACTGAACCCTCTGAGACCATTGAAGCAGCCAACCATGGACTGAATCCTCTGAGACCATTGGAGCAGCTGACCATGGACTGAATCCCATGACACCATGAGCCAAAATAGACCTCTCCTTCTCTAAATTGCATATGTCCATTATTTTTTCCTACAAGGTGTTGTTTAGAAGCAGACCAAAAGAACAGACAAGTAGGGTAATACACACAGACACACACACACACACAGACACACTCAATACTCAGAGGAAGTGTGAGATTTTAGCTATCCAAGGAAATAACCTTGTAACACCAGCACGGTGTTTTGTACATTAAAATGAGTTGCCCATTTCTCCTGGAGCTCCAATATGGTGGGTGGCCTCCAGGGCATGAAGTTTGTGGTTGGCCACCCTACAAAGCTGTGGCTTGGGATCCAATCAGCCGATAATGTCCACGTCTAGACGGTGCATTAGGACTGGCAAAGGCTGTGCTCGTTGAGATAACCTCGGCTGGCATGGGCGACTGAAGGTCTTTGGCCGCAAAGCCAAGGAGGCAAGCCCTGTTGCATAACAAGAAAAATGACTTCTGTCACACAAGTGGGCTTTTTGGATTTCAGCGGATATCTTCATCTAAGAAAGTCTCCCACACACACACTGCTTACCTACAGCACTGCCTGCTGAGCTCATTGTTTGCAAAAGCCACGGGTCATAATAAATCATTCTTGCTTAATCCCTACATTGTTGGTAATTAATATTGCGCTTATTATTTTTGCATGTGTTTGTCTACAATGCCCCAGGGGTACTGTGACATCCTCCTGGCTCCTTCGGTGTGCCAAGCGTCACTGAGCTGCTGCTTCTGGCATCGTGACTGTAAGTGGTACGTCTGGCACAGTGAGGGGGGAAACAAAGGGCTGATTGTCCAGTTCAGGAAGAACTAAAGAAGCAAGACTGGAAGGAGTATTTTCTACAGAAGCAAAACCATATATATGTGTGTGTGTGTGTGTGTGTGTGTGTGTGTTCATCACAGTGACTCTTGTTGAGTAGAGTGCGCGTGCTCTGGGTGCTGGACTTTTTGCTAATTCCTCTTCAGGAAACTGTCTTTCTTCAACTCGTGAGTCAGAACAATGGTGTTTATTCATGTGGGAGCTGGACTCTGAAACCCAGGATCTGGCTTTCAGCTTTCCTGCCCTGCGCCCCTATACAATGGTGCACTTTGGGACCTAGGGTAGTCGCTGCGTGTGGGTGGCTTGCTTCCCTCTCTCTTGCTCTCTCTTCCCTGGGAGAATCTTGGAGTTCTTCCAAAATGTAAATAAGGGGAGATCTTTTTTTCTCCCTCCTCCTCCTCCTTTTCCTCCTCATCTTCATCCTCTTCCTCCTTATTGGTGGTACAGGGAATTAAACCCCAGGCTTTGGCACTGTGCAGTATCTCCGGTCCATTTTTAATTTTCATTTAATTTATTTTTTATTTCGAGGCAGCGTCTTGCTACATTGATAAATTCCCCAGACTGGGCTCAAACTTCCAATCCTCCTGCTTCAGCCTCCTGAAGTGCTGGGACTATTGCCATGCACCACCAAGCCCACCTTTTCTTATTAGTCTGAAAGTCTCGTAGGTTGTTGCAGGGAAAGGTTATTGGATAGAAAACAGCATTCTTCCTCTCTCCACATGTTTTTGTCCCCTTATTTTATTTTCTTTTATTTTTGGTACGGGGGGTGGGGGGGATCGAACTCGGGTCCTTGTGCTTGCGCAGCAGGCGGCAAAACCGCTGAGCTAAATCCCCGGCCCTTCTCCCCTTCTCTTATCTCTTTCCCTCTCCCTTACCAAGACAAATCCCACACACTGTCATTTACTTCTGCAGGCTAAAAGTCAATCACATTAAAGAACAGTAGCTGGGAGTGGCCACTGCAGTATTTATTTTTATCAATCAAGATTCTTCGGAAAGATGTTTATCTTGATTGATAACAGATAAACAGTGAAGAAAAGCCAGGTACCAAGATCGGGGAATCAGTGGAGAGGGGAATGGTGGATTGTCCTGTGAGCCCAGGCACCTTCGAAGAAGAGTACCAGATGATCAGGAAGAGGTACACATTTTTGTGCAGATCCGGGTCTTTCAACCCTGGCTCTACAACAGCGCCCCCGGGGAGAATTAAAAATAAATCCAGAAAACGACAGCACTTCTCAAAATGTGGCCACCGAATGCTACACTGCACCATGGGCACCACCGGAAATGTAGAATTTGGTAAATGATCACTCCACCGGGGAGACAGGTCGAAGGGAGAGAGGATAAAAGATCATTGACAACACCAGAATCTGAGTTTTAGTCAGACCCACGTGCACCCTGAAGCTTGGGGTTTAGGATGATTTGTAGATCTTGAGCATCGGAATTTTCTTTTTGAGGAACATCACACACAGGCCCATGAAGCCTGCAGTGAGAAAGTGCCCTCGGGTACTAAGATGCCTCTTACCCGGCAACCCACCCACAAAACACATTCACCACAGAACACCCTTCCCATGCACAAATGCTACAAATACACTGTAATTTTAAAAAATATTTCTTTAATAGATACTCACTGGCAAACCCTTTAATTTCAAGCTGGATAAATAAAGAGCCAGAAAGGAAATTTAAACCTTCTTCAGAGTAAATGGTTTTGGGAGAAACTCGCCTCCCTCCTGCACTCATCAATTTATGTTTTGTTCCTTGAACCAAAGCTGGACCTCAGAAGAGCTTCGATTCCAAATCCAGGGCACCGTGTGGTATTTCAGAGAAAAGACGCACGTGAATTCCCACATGGTCCAAAGGTGGATGAGTGGGTATGACCTAACAAAAAATAAAGAAAGAAGGAGATTCTTCTGTCTCTTTGGGCAAATGGTTTATTTTTAAATTTGGAAACTGACTTCCCTTTTGCATTTGTTTTCCAAGAGGTGGGGAAACTTTTTAGATGGAGCCCAGCCATCTGCTCTAATCCATTTTAAACTCCACTCAGCGTAGCATTTGATGTTTGTTTGTTTTTTTTTGATGACTGCATTTTCCTTCCCTCACTAAAGTACTGACATTTAAAAAAGTACATTTGCACAAAATAGTTGCAAATGTCCAGGTCTTTGCTAAAGCCAAATAAGTACATCCCACTGTTGCTTTTTATAGGTCAGTTTTTAAGAATCTTTAATAATCACAATTTACTCTTTTTCTTTGACCCACCTTCCCCTTAAAGTGAAAATTTATCTTTTGCATACTGACTTAAAATATGCCGGTTTGGCATGGGTGGGATGTCCCATGGTAGTGTAATAATTGCAGAGATTTTTTTCCTGTGCTATACTCTGTTTAAGTAGAGTTCAAGTAAAAAAAAATGTCTAAACATGTCATTTACTTTTCCTTTACAATAGAGTTGGATTCAAGATCCAAGGGATTCACTAACCTTCTTCTGGTTCCAAAATGAAGAGGAAAATCTTGCAATTGTTTGAATCCGTGCCTGTTTTATTTTGCCAAACGCTGGTCATATAATGGGTTGGAAATGCGAAAGATGTATTTTTACAAACACTCAGAAAATATAAAGCTGGCTGTCATCAAAGAGGAAAATGTTAGGATCCTTCGTGTTGGTGAATTTTATAAAACACATCGTGTCTGTGTTGCTACTCCCCAAGTACAGCGGATGCTTCCTGCGGACACCATGGCGTGTGCTTGTCCCTGAACACCTTGGACCTGCAGGGGACGGATGTCTAACCCATGTGAGGTGACATGGATGGGGAAAATACACCCCAGAGGTAATCAGCATCCATGTAGCGTGAGTAGAAGATACAGCGAATGTTTCGATTTTAAAAAGCTTGTTACAGTCAAAGACACATTGTCACCACGAATCTCTCAGAATCCTCCCCGGCTGTGCACACCCTCCTCCCACCATCCTGGCCGCTGTCCGCAGCAGCTCTGGAGTCCTCTTTTCTGGGGGTCTTTAGCTGCACCGTGCCGGCTGCCTCAATGTCCCAAGTGGACTCAAAGTGGTGACCTTTCCGGGTCATCCTGACCTTGGGGAGAGGCCAGGAGTCACACAGTGCCAGCTGCGGTGACTCGGGTGTAGGAGGACATAGTGCCGTGTGTTTCCGAGCTGCCTTTCCTCTGGACGGTGCTCGGCAGAGCAGTCACCGTGTTTGTGATCACATCTCATAAACACATTCAGAAGAAAGATAATCAATGTGCACTTATGACAGAATCCAATATTTGGGTTCCTATCAAATGGCTTACATTTTAGTTCCCCTGATCCAACCGGCCTCTACCAGAAATATCAAATTCGGAAAATAAAAAGTAAAGAATGTGCAGTTAAAGGTGGGTCAGATTAATGATGGGTAATTCTTTTAGTATAAGGCCCATGACATACTCTAAAATCGTTTTTTTTTAAAAAAAACATTGTTTATCTGAAAGTCAAACTGCACTTAAAATTCATATTTAATCTGACCAATCTTTTTATTAGTAGCACATGTTTGTGATAGGTAGTGAAGACTTACACGGCGGGGAGTTGGTACCTATTTCTCTTTCATCTTATTCCTTTTCACTCCCTCCCCACCTCCCTGTCTCTCTCCCTCTCTGTACGCCCATGCCATCTGGCAAATGTCTGCCTCTCTGATTCTCACCACATATCTGCTATTCTGCTCTTTATTTACACTTTGGGTTTCTCGTATGACAGAAACCGCCCAGTACTGAAGCTTGTGTGTCTCTGATCTATCTCACTTAACATTGTGGTTTCAAGGTGCATGCATTTTCCTACAAATGACTCAATTTTTTCCTTCTTCACGGGAGCATAGTACTCCATGGTTTGCAAACACCATGCTTTTTGTTTGATCTGTTCATTTATTGTTGGACATAGAAGCTGCTGCCAAGAGGTAGCTGTTGTGAGTTGTGCTGCTATGAACACGGGTGTGCACGGATCCCCGTAACACGACGTCTTCAACTCTTCACAGAAGATACCTAAGAGGGGAACAGCTGAGTCAAATGGAATTTCTAGCTTTAGTTTTTGAGGAATCTGCACACTGATTTCCACAGTGGTCGCACCAATTGACATCCCCACCAACAGCGTAGAAGGGTCCCTTTTCTCCCGTACACCCACTTGCGTTTGGTGTTTCTTGAGTTTTCGGTGAAGGCTGTTCTTTCTCATGTAAGATGGAATCTCAGGGTTGCTTTATTTGCCTTTCTCCAAGGGCCAGAGATGCTGCAGGTTTTTCCACGCACTCCTTGGAATTCTTACCTCTTCTGAGAAGCGCCTGTCTATTTCGGCCGGCCCTGTGGCGATTGCATCTGTAAGCGGGGATGGTCTAATTGCTGTGTGTGAGTTCTTCTGTGCTTGCGCACGAGGCTCTGTTTCTTCCAAATCTCAAAAGCAGAAGAGAGCGTGGCAGCACCGGGAAACCAGAGCTGCAGAGAGGGAGACAAGCGTTAAGTGCAAGGCCTCGAGCTCAGTCCCGAGTGGCCCATACCTTGGTCTGAACGCTGCTGTTGCAGCTGAAAACCAGACATCCGTCTGTGCCCTCACTAAGGGAACATCAGCGCTGGCCTGAATCAAGGGGGCCATGCTCAAGAGTGCTTCGCCTGTAAAACAAAATAACCAAAGAAGAACAGAAAGCGCAAGGCTTCGATGCTTATGCACGCCCCCTGCCTGGATCCCCTTTGGCTCCTTTTTGCCTGGCTCTCTCTACTGTCTCTCTCCTCCCACGGTCTAGGAGAGCACCAACGTCCTGAATCCCAGCTGGACTAGAGGAGACATCAGCTCTGCCCGAAACAGGAAGTTCAGTTCCCGCTCCCTCCAGTGTGGACCTCGAGGTCCAGCGGACGGTATTCAGTGTCAGGCACACGATATAGCGCTGTGCTTTAATGGAAGCGGTTCCTGTCATCCATCCATCTATCTACCATCTATCTATCTATATCTATCTATGTACTATCTATCTATCTCTGTATCTACCTCTGTCTATGTATGTGTCTAATTTCTCTATCAATCTAGGATCCCTTCATCAATTGATTCATCTATCATTTCTAGTGTCTATGTATCTTTGTATGCATCTATGTATCTATTATCTATGCATCTGTGTAGCTATCTATGCATCTGTCTATGTATCTATTGTCTTTGGATCCGTGTCTATGTAGCTATGTATTTGTGTCTCTGTCTCTGCCTCTATTTATCTCTGTATCTCTGTATGTCTGTATCTCTCCATTTCTCCGTCTATCTTTTGTGTCTACACATACTCACACAAACGTACCAAGCCATTCTGTTTGAACTAGCTTATGTAAATAAAGTGGTACAGTAAAGAAGAGTCAACCATGCAGCATCTCTTATGTGGTGGGAGAGAATCATTTCTCCCCTCTCTATATAAAGTTGAAATTGTCTCATTGAGCTCAGACCAGAGATATGGATAATTCTTTGCTACTCTATGGACATGCACACAGATATGTATAATTACATATTCGCCTCCATCTGTCCATCCATTATTTCATACATACATACATACACCTAATCTACATCTCCTCAATCCTGGTTCCCCTCTTTCATGCAGTTGTGCATCAGTTATCATTGGTATCTACTTATCTATATGTGTCTGCTCCATTCATCACCTGTCATCTGTCTACCCATCTCATGGACACCTGCATAGGTGCATGCTGCTTCCGATCCATCCATCCCATCTACCTACCACCTATCATCTGTGTATCTCACATCTGAGTACAAACCAAATTAAGCATGTGAATTAAATTTTCTACCATGGGGAAGCCTCACAAATCTGGAAGGACAGCACATTTCACAGTTGTCAAGCGTGCTACGAAAGAAATGAACATGAGCATCGTATGAAACATCAAACGAACCGAGACTGGGAATTGGAAAATCCAACACAATTCTTAAAGTCTGAGGAGCTGTGGTGCATGTGTTGGAGGGAGCCTCAAAGGTCACAAAAGTCAGGAAAATTAAACCGACAGCACACACACAGGGCCTGCTCTGAGGTGGGGAGTGACGGGTGACAGTGGTTATCCATTTGCTGGTTGCCAACTTTCAGCCAGTACCTTGTGCCTTGGAGCTTCACACAAGAACAAAACAAGGTCCTAAAATGCAACTGGAAGTAGGGTGCAAAGGATACAGGTTATAAAGGGAAATAGGAAAACCTGCATGGTAGTAAAGATCGAGAAGAAAATAGTAGAGACCCTGTAGCTTAGATCTAGAATGACCTTCAAAAGTCTCCTGTGTTCAGAGGTGGGGCTTTGGAAGATGAATGGATCATGGGGCGCTGTGTTCATCAGTGAATCCATACCTTCACGCATTCATAGCTGAATGTCCTGTGAGGAGGTGGAGTTTGATTAGAGGAGCTGGGTCATTGAGGATATGACCTTGAAGGGTCTATTTCTCTTTGTCTCTGTCTCTCTCTCTCTCCTTTCTGATCACCATGATGTGAGCATCTTTCCTCCTCCACACCCATCCACCATGATGTTCCTGCCTTGGAGCAGCCGACCATGGACTGAACCTTCTGAAACCATGAATCAAAGTGAAGCTCTCCAACTTTAAGTTACGGATGTCAGGTATTTTGTCCAAGTGATGAGAAAGTAGTATAAGGGATGAATATAGTTACAAAGCATCTCTGCTTTCTGCCACTCTAAATAAAGATGCAACACATCACCAGCAGCTTCCATGTGGAAAAGAAGGAAGTATGTCGGTGTTTATGAGCAAGCATTTCCTTTCCTCCTATTGTATTCCTGCTTTCTTGGAGCCTTGCATGGGGAGAATTGGTCAAATATGTGGGCATAGCCTTGACAAAAATTTCAGCAGCTGGTGTAACCATCAATTTTCCCTGGGTATTAATCAGCACATCCTTCACTAGAGCTTGCTGGCAGCTTGCAAAACCACAACTACTGAGGCATGGCCATAGTAATTGAATTACCTAGCTCAATTTGGAAAGTGCTGATACTGCAGCTTGGTGGGAGGTTAGGATGCAGAGTGTGCACAACCAGGAAGGAATTAAACACTGACGATTCCCCAGAAGTTGAATGTCTACTGGATGACACGCTATATGATCAAAATATACAGTGAATGTTTAAATTGGATAAAAAGGTATTATAGTAAAGGACACATTGCCATGAATCTCCCTTGAAATACTCTCTCTGGTTTCACTGTGCACACACTCATCCCACGGCTGTTGCCCCTTTCTGCAGCAGCTCTGGAGTCCTCTTTCCTGAGGGTCTTTACCAAGTGTGATGAAAAATACAGTGACTGCTGCTGCCCAGCTCCATCCAGCAGAAAGGCAGCTGGTAAACTCAATAAATAATGGCAAGCTTGGAGTTTCTTTGTCTTTGCTGTCTGGATCAGCACTGATCAGGCCCAAGACCCAGCCTTTTTCCATGTCTCATTTCCTGTCTTTATTCTCTAGTTAGCATTGTGCTGTCATGGCTCACAGGGGATCGGGGCCCACTGCAGGGGTTTGGCTAATGTCCCCTTTCCCATTCCCTACGTGGGGCTACTGCTGCATCATGAACTCTCTTGTTACGAGGCTTCCATCTTCTTAGAATGGGAAGCTCTGGGGTCCTTCATCTCTCCAGAGAGCTCACGGACATTGTGGGCTCTCCAACCTGACCCTGGGGGCTCATCTAATAAATACTCTTGCATAATTTTATATAAACCCTAGCCAATATGAGAGACAACTGGCAAGACTAGCTTAGATGGAGGCTGCCTCCCAAACCTCCTTCCTGGCTCCCTGGATTGCTTGCTCCGGCGGAACCCGGCTTCCATCCTGCTCATTTACAATGGAGAAGTCCACGGGAGACACAATGGAGATATCTCCTAAAAAACCACACCTTCTCCAACAAACAGAAGCCAGCAAAAAACTGAGTGTACCCAACCTCACAGGAGCGAGTTTGGGACCAGATTCTTACCTACTTCAAACCCTAATGCATTCGCAGCCCTCACTTTCACTTGATTAAAACTCCCAAGATCAGTTAAGTTCTCCAGTAAGGCCCTCAGGATGCTAAGCTCCAGAAAATCTGACATTTGTGCGTCATTTGTGTGTTATTATGACACTCAGTGTGGGGGTATTTTGTCATACAGTTTTATAGTTTGCTTTTGGAATGTTTCCAAGGTGCCTTCTGTTGAAGGTTTGGTCCCCAACACAGCAGTGAAGGCATTGGAAGACATTGGAAGGTGAGGATACAGAGGTGAGGACACTGGAAGGTCACTGGGTCATGAGCACTGAGACCTTATCTGTGGATTGACACATTGATGGATTCATACTTTGGCATTATCAAGAAGTGATGGAAATGAGTTGAAGAGAATATAGTATGGGGTGTGAACTTGGGGACTATATCTGGTCCCTGTCCTTTTCTCTTGGCTCTTTCTTGCTCTCTCTCTCTGCTTTCTGACCGCCATGCTGTTTCTGCCTTGAAGCAGCCTGCCCTGGACTGAACCATCTGAAGCCGTGAGCCAAAACAAACTTTTCCTTTTTGAAGTAGTTATACTCAAATATTTTGTCACAGCAATGTAAAGGTGACAAAGACAGCAAGATTGTGAATGGCCCACAGGATAAAACAGTCACGGGCCCATTTATGACAGGACTATCTTGTGAGAAAAATGTCTCAAGGCAATGTTGTCTTTGTAGGAGCCACAGAACATACTTCCAGGAATCTAGGTGGCTCCAATGTCACAAGATTCTGTAATCTAATGGGACCACCATAGTGTACATCATCTGTCATGAAATAAAACATTATTATGCAGCATGGAAGTATGTGCTCAACATTTCCACAGTATATCTGATGGTAGCATTTGCTTAGCATGGACCCACTGGTGAGATTCTGTGGACAGCATACCCATGTGGAAATGCTACTCCAGAATGTGAATCAGGTCATTGCATCCTGGGACAAAAATAGAAAGTCAACAGGAATTAAAAAAAAAAAAAAGCAAACCCATAGCAACATTCCTAATAAAACCAATTATTGATGTTGGTATTTATATTTTGTATGCTGTGGAAATCTGTTATTTGACACTGTATCACATGGTTGTTGTCCACCTCATCAAATGCACCCAACATTTGTTTTTATTCCAATCAACTCTGTTCCAATAGTTTCACCAGAATTCCTTCCAAATCCATCTTGGTTTTTGGTTTCATCTTGGCTCATGGTTTCAGATGGTTCAGTTCATGGTCAGATGGCTCCAAGGCTGATTTTACTGAGCTCTCCCAGGATAACCTGAAGCTTTCTAGAAGTCCTGGGCAGAAGAGATCAGAAATTCATCCTTCACCAATAAGAGATGTGAGGAGATGCCCGAATAGTTCCTTCCAATTGTCCTCTTAGTTTGGATATTGTTCTAAAGCCCTCAAAAGGTCTTCTGCATCACGTATCAGCTGCCAGCACTGGAAGCTCATCCGCCCGTACATCCTGCAACTCGCTTTCCTGCCCCTCCAGTCTCAAATCCTGGTCTGCTCACTTCCTGAATTCCTGCTCCTGGGAATTCCATTCCCGAATGGAGAACCCTTGGCTACATGTTCCACAGAGTTTCCATGAGGCCACATTTCCTGCAAAATAAACTCTCAGATGAAGGTGGAGAGTCAGGGACACACAGGACATCCTTGGAAATCAGCCAATTGTATTTTGGTGACGTGAACACACTGATGTCATTATAACTTTCAAAGTAATAATTGGTACAATCTTTCCAGTGATTTGGTTCTCTAATAGCCCCAGATGGCAATAATAGAAAACAAAGCACAGCCAGGAACACCCTGGTTAAGCATTTCAATTTTGAGAAGGAATGTCTTTAGAAAAGCCTGTCAGAATTGCATATATGCAACTGTGTTGGGAGGCTGAAGAGGGAGGATCGCCAGTTTGAACCCAGGCTGGGCAACTTTAGTGAGACCCTGTCTCAAAATGAAAACTCAAAACAAAAACAAAACAAACAAATAAATAAACAACAACAAAAAAAACCAACCTAGGGGTGTAGCTCAGTGTGAAGTTCAGTCCTCAGTACTGAAAAAAAGGTACAAAAGAGGAAGGAAGGAGATAACAAATAGAAAGAAAAAGGGACAGAAGAAAGGGTCACCAAACAAAAAAAATGGGGTGGGAGGGGGAGCAAGGGATGAAAAAAATAATTCTTAGAAGAGGGAGATAAAAGGGTTAAAATAAGTGACCTTCGCCCAAGATCTCCCTCCCTAATCCTTCAGCCTGTGGATGTGCCATGCTGCAAAGGTGAATGCGGGGTGCAGGTAGCACTGACATCAAGCCTCAGCTGGTCTGAACACGGATTACCCTGGGTTACCCACGAGGCCCGGTGTAAGCACAGGGTCTCAAATGCAGAAGAGAGAACCGGGGACTCCGAGCGTGGGAAAGACTGCCTGCAACAATGCTGGCTTTGCAGACGGACATAGGATCCAAGGAAGGTGGGCCTCTCCTACAAGCTGGAGTTTGCAAGGAAACGGATCTGCCCCCAGAGACTCCGGAAGGCTCTCAGCCCGGCCAATAGGTTGCTTTCGGCTCACAGAGACTGCGTGGGACTTACGACCTCTAGACCTGCAGGAGAACTAAAATCCATTGTTGTAGGAGCCCAGGCTCGTGGAAATGCATCCGGAAACTCAGCTTGAATAGGTGCGAGATGCATGTGTTGAGACATTAATACTGACATGAGAAGATATCGGCCTGTCAGGAGGACACTGAGTTCAAGCCTAACACGGCCAACTTAGTGACCTAGAGAGATCTTTTCTCAAAAAAAGTTTGTAAAGAAGTAGTGGGCTTATAGTACCTGGTTTGACCCCCAGTACTGCAAAAAGGGTTGATAGATTGATAAATAGATGTGATGGATGGATAGATAGATGATAGATAGATAATAGATAGCTCTGACGAATGGAAACACGTGGTGAATTTCATTTCCTTTCAAATGACAATCCTATCTTTCAGCACAGTGGTGCCTTAAAACCACATTAAGTGCATGAGGATTGCTCTATGCTTTTGATCACGCTCCTAGTGGAAAAATAAAAGGCAAAGAAGGATTCAGTTCATTTGATTTGTTCTACATCCACTCAGTCCTCTCTCCAGTTTATGTTCTTTGAAACACTTCCGTGTCTTCGCTTCTAATTAGGCCCTCAATGTGCATATCCAGATTCCAATTCCCTTTTGTGGAAAATATGCAACTTGATCTGTCTGCTTTTTAAAAGGGGAGATGGTATTTTCCAGGTGCTTCTCGGGTGTCTAGGCCCTGGGCGTGCGTCTCTGTCTGAACATGCTACTTGTGTATGGCTCACTTCGGGACTCTGAGAAACAATCTCCCTTGGAAACTCTTCCCCAACACCCGCAGGCTGCGAGCTGCTCGTGGAAACAGAGGGGCCTGCTGGGTGACACAGCTAGTTGGTTGGAGACAGATTTGCAAAGCTCAAAGACGTAATGCGAGTGCCTGGGGCCACCAACCTCAGAGTTCAAGACTCTGATTCATAGACACCTAGCACCTTTTCCCCTAAAGCTGCCAGAGAGCATGGGATCAAACTCTGTTGCTCAATTCACATATTTTTAAAGTAGACCTAGTAACGCTACTTAACGTGCAAGGCGTAATTTGCAGTAAGCAGTTTCATGCAGTCTAACTTGAAGTAAGAACTTTTTAAAAAAGCATTGCTAGAGATAAAGAGGGATTAGTGCTGACAGGGATTTGATTCCAGTTGAATTGGCAGGACAGCCCTAAAATGAGGAAGATAATGAGAATATCGCTGATAATCAAGAGAACCCTCTCCAAAACCTCTGAGGACAGTCACCTTCAGAATGGGAGCTCGCCCACAAAGTGAGTCTTTGCAGATGTGTCAGCGAAGCATGTTAACCGTGTGCTACACAGTCTCCTGGCCTCAGAATCACCTTAAGATTTGGATTTAACAAATGCTGGTGGGGGTGTGGGGAGAAAGGAACCCTTCTCCATTGTTGGTGGGAGTGCAGACTGGTGCAACCACTGTGGAAGTCAGTATAGAAATACCTCAAAGAACTAGGACTGAAAGTCCCATTTGACCCAGCTATTCCCCTGCTGGGTATCTTCCCCGAAGAATTAAAAGAATCATACCACAGTGATATATGTGTCCCCATGTTCATAGTGGCACAGTTTGTAATAGCTAAAGCTTAGAAACAGCCCAAGTGCCCATCAACTGGAGACTGGATAAAGAAAATGCGTTTTGTTTTATTTTATAAAATGGAGTACTACTCAGCCATAAAGAATGAGAAACTAGAGACATTTATAGCTAAATGGATGCATATTGAGACGATACTCTTAAGTGAAATAAATAGGACACACACGTGTAAATATCAAATAGTTTCTCTGGTGTGAGAAACTGAAAGTGTAAATAAGGAGCAAAATGTAGACTTGATAATGTGAAATAGGAAGAAAAGGTCTAAAGGGTTAGGGGAAGTGGGAGGGGAAGGGGAAAGGGAAGAAGGGAAAAGAAAAAATATGAGAAAAGGGAAAAAATTGTAACAAAGTCTTTCTAAATAGGGAAGTGTGGAGGGAGTGAAGGGAGGGCATGGGAAGGGGAAAAAATAAGAATCAAGATACATCATGTATGGGTACAAGATCCCAATGATGAATGTCACTGTACTGTGTACCTAAAATGTACCAATAAACAATGGGAAAAAAAGATTTGGACTTAAAAAAGTAGACCCCAGACTCCTAAGAGCCCCACGCTGGCGATTCTGCCCAGGTAGGTCTTCCCTTCCTCCGACTCTTGGCTTTCTCCTCTGTGTCCTTCCTCCAATCGCTGCCCAAATTCTCATTTGCACCTCAGCGTCCCCAAACCGATCCAGCACTTCCTGACCGAGAGATCTCAGTACCCACAGGAAGGCCAACAAACTGAATGCACGATCACATGGACAGATCCGGTGTTCAACTCCCAAAGGCCTCCGTTCCACGAGGAACTAAAGAGATCAAAATTATGCAGGAAAATTCACTCACCCAAGGAAAAGGGAACACGTGGTTGCATGAATTAGCTAATTCATGTTAACAAAGAACCATTAGCTAACTAATATTAATACACAGCCTATTACCATGCATATACCTATAATTTCAATTGACATGCATTTAAATGAAAAGAATCTACCGTATCGTAATAGAGGCATACATTATGATGCAAATTTATTAATATTCCTATAATTAGTGTTTAAATATGGATGTAACCTTGGTTCATGAGTTTTACTTCTGTGGATTCAAACAAAAGAAAATATATGGAAAAGTTAGCACCAGACCTGAGTATGTACACTGTTTTCCTTGGCACTTTTCTCTAAGCAATTCAGGGTCACAGCTATCTACACCACATTTATACTGCACTAGGTATTGTTAACAAATGTGAGATGAATAAAAATACATTTTTGGGGTACCAGGGATCAACTCAGGACCTTGAGAGGCAGGTTGGTGCATGCATGTCATCCCAGAACCGTGGAAGGCTGAGGCAGGAAAACAACTTGCCTTTGCTGGGGGCAGAGGGCTGAATAAAGGTCACCAAAGATATCAAGTACAAATTGGTCAGTAGCTGGAGCGTAGGCGGCTATGTGAGAGATAAAAGGCAGAGTGACGGATAGATAGAGGTGACAGATGCACAGACACAATAGACATGTGGGTATGATAGATAATTATATATGACATAGAGATGGTAGAAGATGATAGATACAGTGAAGATGGAGAAATACATACAAATATCAATTAATGAACCAGCATTTAGACTGTTGTGGGAAATCCCGAAATGGATGTTAGATACAGATTGGTATATGGTCGGGAGATAAGTATCTAGATAGATACGACAGATGGCAGAGAGATGAATAGATATATAAATGACGGGCACATACAGATGATGTAGATGTACACACAGAAATGGAAAGAAATATCATCGATAGAGCCTTTCCCCAGCCCAGAAAACACGGACTGTGTTGGAAGGTAATAAATGGTCGATAATCGAGAGGTGGGAGTTTTAAAATAAAATGACCGGTGCACAACGGTTGCTGTATTTCCAAGGAAATATGGTCTAACTGAGATGTCAGCTTCAGCCCTGAGTCCATGCAAAATTTCCATGGCACGCTTGGCTTCGTGCGGAGTCCAGTTGCTTCGGGAGCAAACAAAGATCATGATTCAAAATCGATGCCCGCCTGGAGCGTTTTGCGAGCCCTTCCCGGGAACACACACTTCTGATCCGAGGAGAGCGCAAAACACAGCACATGGGTCGTTTCCTCGGGGAGCGAGCGCCTCGGTATCTGCTCACGTGTGCATCTCAAAGCTCCTCTTACTCAGACCGCAAAGTGGCTAAGTAGACTGAACGCCCTCACGGAGGAGGAATCGAGGCATTTGTTGGAAAGCGGGTGCACGTGGCGAACATGCTGCCGAGGGCACGAAATCAGACACACGGGCTTCAGTACCAACAAAGAGCAAAAGAAAAGGTGAACAATGGGGAACAGGGGAGAGGTCTTCCTCCAATGAGAAGGGGGCCAGCAGACGGAGGGAGGAGAGGCTGCGGGAAGAACAAAAATGCGTTCTCTCCATGCATCAATCCCCCACGATCAATGCGCTCATTGCCTACTGCGAACACGGACTCGTAGAGCATAGAAATTCCTAAGTATTGAGAAACATTACCAGGCAAGGCACGCCCGAGTGTCCGCTCCGTTGTTTGACTTAGCAGGACACCTAACTAGAACGCCGTGCAGACCCTAAAGACGATTTTGCATGGTGGGATTCCCAAGCCGGCTTCCGTGACACACGGTCCTATCGAGGCAGAAGTGACAGAAACGGGGCCTTGCGAGGAGTTTCTAGGTAAATGTCATTGAAGAAGTACCTGTGCCAATGGGTGAGCCAGGCTTCTCACCAATATCCTTACTGAAAAGAGAGGGGCACAAAGCTACGTTTTATCCCCAGGGAAGCCAAGTTTGGCAGAGAAAGTTAACGCAGAGCTGGAGCAGAGAGGGGGCCTTTGCAGGGAGGGGAAAGAGAAATCATTGCCAGTCAGCCACGAGGGTGTCTCCTTTGGCGGAAGATCAAATGTTCGACACCATTCATTTCTAGCATTTTTAAGCCACAGATTTCACGGTAGTTTTTTACAGCCGCCCGAGGAGGAGGAGGAGGAGGAGGAGGAGGAGGAGGAGGAGCAGGAGGAGCAGGGAACCCACTGAAGTCAAACCGAGCTTGATGTTGCCTAAGTAATCATCAGCACACCTCCTAGCTTCTGTTTCAGCTGGGCTGCTGTCTTCCTGCTTCTTCTCCGCGGGCTATTCCAGGCAGCACGAGGAGGCTGTTTTCCTTCTGTGCTTTCTAAACACTCCGAGAACTCTGTTTCCAGCTCTTTATCTGTGAGTGCAGCCTGTTCACATCCCAAAAGGCCAAACTCCCCAAGTGCTTTGATGGTGCCCTGGAGTGCTTCCATGTGCATGTGCAGGGAGTGTGGCTTCCTACGGCTTGTTACACACCCGCACACACACCCGCACGCGCACACAAACACGCACACACACATGCCCATGCATACACACACATGCGCGTGCACACACACGTGCCCACACCTGGATTTACAATGCAGCAAATCTCAGCGGGTTTCTCTCTTCCTGATTCAGAGCTCTCCTGGCGTGAAGACTGATTCCTTCTCTGATTTCACAATGACTCCAAGTCTTCTCCGGCCCTTCCCGTTCATAAAGGGACACGTCTGACCCAAGGGCCCTAACCCAGGGTCCTGAATCCATCCGCAACTGCAATAAAAAGTGCCTTTGTGGATTTCTTCAGTATGTCACATAAGGGCAAGGTCTCCAGCAACTCTTTGAGCTCAGAAATCTTTGCAAGATATCCCGGGCTTCTCTCTCCCCGGTCTGATCGAGGAATCGCTCTGTTCCTTAATTCTGGCCCAGGAGGCACCTTTACCCTAGGAAGTGGAGTCAACATAAATGCGGGCCAAGTAGACTGATGTAAAAACGAAACACCAGAGTCTTGGTGCTTTAATACTATCATACTTCATTTCTAGAGCACTTTTGGCTCGACAGCAAACTTGAGCAGAAGCACAGAAATTTCTATGTATGAAGTGTGATTGAAAACTATGATGAATATTTACATTTTTTTAAAAAATCGTATCTCACTCAGGCTGTGCACACCCTCCTCCCGCCGTCCTGGCCGCTGTCTGCAGCAGCTCTGGAGTCCTCTTTCCTGAGGGTCTTTAGCTGCACCATCCCGGCTGCCTCGATGTCCCAAGTGGACTCAGAACGGTGACCTTTCCCGGTCATCCTGACCTTGGGGAGGAGCCGGGAGTCGCACGGTGCTGGCTGTGGTGACTCAGGTGGAGGAGGACACAGCGCCGTGTGTTTCCGAGCTGCCTTTCCGCTGGACGGCGCCCGGCAGAGCAGTCACCGTGTTTGTGACCTCACCTGGTGAAGCCCTCGGGAAAGAGGACCCCAGAGCGGCTGCAGGACACAGCCAGGATGGTGGGAGGAGCATTTACAGTAAGGGGATTTTGAGGGGGATTCATGGCCATGCATCTTTGACTGTGAAAGATTTTTAGCCTTGAAACCTTCGCCGTACATCCTGCTGATTCTTCACAGTCTCAGCCCTATTTCCTCTCTGCATTCTGAGGACAATGACGACCATAGTCCAAAAATGCTCCAAAACAGACCTTGCACCCATTCTCAACACTGCAGACGGTTTCGGTGGGAGTCTTTGGGTCTCAAACAGTCGGCGTGACTGCATTTACAGAGCACTGAGCTCGCACGACAGACTCAAGTCACGGATCCAAAGTGTGTATGAGGATGTGCGGAGCTGCAGTGGGTTGAGAATCAGCAGACTTTATGTGTTCTGGGGTCCCAAATCCCATCCCCGATCCCTCTGGTTTCTAGCCCATCTTTGGCTCAGGTATAATCTCATGTTGAGATACAGTTGATTTGCAAAATGTTATGTGGAAAAGCGAGGCGGGTCTTGGGTCTTGGTTTTTGTCAAATTGCCAGTGAGGCTTGAGGTCCTTGAAGGGGGGCGAGGGCATTGCTCTGGGTCACCTCCCGTTTATCCCTGTCCTCTGTCTGCAGCCCCTGGCCTGTGCAGCACAGGCAGCAGAAGAGGAAGGAGGAGGGGAAATCCTACTATTTCCTCCCCTCAGGGAGACCAGTTAGCTTTCTGCAGAGTGGCATTCGGCAGAGCCCAGCACTGCGAACCCCGTGTCTGTGAGCAGGGTGTCCCAAGGGCTGCAAAACTAACTCCCATTTCCCCCAGAAATCCTCTCCGCATGGCCCCGGGAGGCTCAGCCCAAGTTCCTTTCCGTCACCGCATTTTCTGCGTCGGTCGCTGCCTAACGGAGCCTCATTTCTTACCCCATTTTACGGACAGGAGAATTCCACTAGAAGAGCAGGGCCCTGTATTGATTTATTCACCCTTTGGTCTGATTTCCACACCATGCTGTTTTAACAAAGGCTGGGAAGAAATTCTGGGGGAATGGTCACCAGTGCACCAGACAGCCCAGCCGGGGAAGCTTCTATGCGGCAGAAGAAAGCAAAACAAAGATGCAGTCTCCTCTTCCCCTGGCAGCCGGGGCCAGCGTCTGAGGTTTACCCAAGCGGACCTGAGGCGGCTTTCCCAGGGAACAAGCTCAAAGTCTGCAGACAGATAGATGTGCCCCAGCCTCATTCCAACTCGGACCCCCAGGATTTTTGAGGTATGCGGGCTCAGGAATTCTCCACACACATTTCCTAGGCAGGCTTTTGGGTTCTGTTTTGCTTCTGTACCCAGCCTGGGATATTCACGTTCAGCCCTTCTCCTGACCAGCAGTGCTGGGAAGCAGGCTGTGTAGGGGACTCAGAAAGCCACTTTTCCAATTCCAGCTGAGCGCATGGCCTGGTGACTCAGAGCTCTTTGCAGTATTCAAACCTCTTGTATGAATCACAGCCTGCTGAGACCCACAGGACACCCGGGTGAACTTCTGCAGAGACCCTGCAGGCCAACGTAGAAGAAGAGCAGGAGGAACATAGGGAGAAAGCAAACCTCACTGAGCCAGGGCTCGAAAGATCCTGCATGTGGATGCTGTGTTCTGCCCGGTCTGGATGGATCTACTCTATCAGAGGGTCCTCCCTTTACCCTGACAAAGAGGGTTTTAGAGAGGCATGGTGACAAACATCTAAGCCCCCCAGCCAAGAAATAACAGGCTGGAGAGGGTGGTGGTTGGACCTCCACCAACCCCCTGACTCAGCTGTACCTGGCCCCCTTTACCCTCAGGAAAAACCCTCCAGGAGGTGGCTGGCCCTGCCACGCTACCGAGCCCTAAACATCTGATGGTTTTTCCAGCACATGCACATGGGTGATAAAGCAGCATTGCGAAATGAGACACAGCATTGAAATTAACAATAACTAAGAAGAAGAAAGTGTGCTCATCACGGTACGCCGTGATAAATAAAGGTTATGTGCATTCTCTCTCTCCCTATCTCTCTTCCTTCCTTCCTCCATCCCTCCCTCCTTCAAAATTCCTGATTTCGCTGTGGCCACCCCTGTTCCTGTGATAACAGGAGAAGGTGTGGCCTCGTATGGATGAAGTGGAGAGAGGCCAGTAAGCTCACACTGCACCCTGTGCCCGTCATACGTACTTACAGGAAGGCTGGCACGGACCCTTGCGCACATTCAGAGAGAAGATTCCTTCTCCTTGCTCCACCAAGCAAACCATTTTTACCCTCTGATTCATTTGCGAGCTCTCACCTTTTCTCATAAAGGAAGCACTTCATAGTTTCTCTTGCATGGGAGTTTATTAAGTAAAATAAGTGTTGCTGGCATATATCAAGCACTAGACATTGGCGAAATGGTGCAACTCTGTAAGCCCAGCACTCTGGGAGAAGGATCGAAAGCTCAAGCCCAGCCTGGGGAACTTAGTGACTTAGTGAGACTCAGTCTCAAAATGCAAAATGAAAAAGGGCCAGGGATAGAACTCTCTGTGAAGGCCCTGGGTTCCAAGTCCAGTACCATGAAAGAAGGGAAGGTTGATACCACAAATGTTGCCCAAGCACTGATACAGCAGCTAAAAGCCTGTTGGGTGGGTAGTGTATACAGCGTGGATACAGTGGATCCAGGAATGATGGCCTACATCATGGACCAGATACACAGAATCAGAAGTGCAAAAAGTCATCTCATTACACACAACTACTTGCAATTCACTGCCTCTGCATTGCTTAGGCAGGAAATTTTACCCTGAATATTTTTGAACTGTGTTTTCCCAAGGTCATCTGAAGCCCTGGAATTTTCACAAGAACCCTGGGGTTTGGAGAGACCTTTCTGTGGTGTAGACAGGACCACTGTGGCTTTTGCAGGACTCTTAAACATTGATTTTTTCCCCCCTCCCATGAATCCCGCATTCTTAAACAGAAGTCTGCTGCAGGTCCAGGGTGAATGCAGGGTAGGAGTCTTCTCCAGGATGCTTTTCTCTACATGGTCTTTGAAAAGCCATGAGCTCTCATGCTTGCTGCCAGGGTGGCTTAGTAGATAGCTTGGTGACAGCAGCGAGCAATGCCATCAGGCTTGTAAGACACATTTTTTTTCTTGCTGCGCTCACAGATGTGATTTGTAGATCAAAGATCACACCAGGAAAAGTACACAATGCCTCAGGATGAATGTCAAAAGGAAAATACGGAATGCACCAAATACTGGGGAGGCTGAAGCAGGAGTATTGCCGCCAGTTTGAAGCCAGCCTGGGCTACGCAGTGAGTTCAAGTTCAGCCTGAACTATTTAGTAAGATATGTCTCAAAAAATTTAATTATTTAATGAGCCACTGAGAATCAGTAACACTATGTCAGCCAATTTTTATTTCTACTGTGTACTGTGACAATTCTAATCCATGCATTTCTTAAGAGAACTGAGCTTCACTCACACACACATTACTTCTCCCGTGTGTGCACATGTGTGTTCATTTAAATGAACACCTAGTGTGTGCTAAGCTCCTTGCTGTGACCCAGTATCAGAAAGCTACTGTAGCATCAATACAGGTAAGGAATTTTCATCTGTAATGGTGATGAGGCCCAGGGGAGCCACATGCATGAACAGAAATCAAAGCCACAGAACAATGATCAAGAGGGATTTCTCATAACAGATGGATTAAAAAACAGCCCCTGTCCCAAAATGGGCAACTGGCATGAAGAAGTGTTGCTTAGAAGAAGGGCAAATGGCCAGTGGGTAAGGGAAAGAAAGGTTCACCATCTTGGACCACTGGAGAAATGCAAATTAAGAGAACACTGGGATTCCATCCTAACCCGGAAAGAACGGCCATCACCAAGGAATCGAGTGATAACAAATGCTGGGAGGATGTGTAGAGGAAGGAACCCTTCTACATGGTTGGTGGGAGTGCAGACTGGTACAACCACTATGGAAATCAGGATGGAGATTCATCAAAGAACTAAAAGCAGAAATTCATGGGACCCAGCTATTCCCCTTCTAGATCTCTTCTCAAAAGATTGAACGTCATCGCGTTACAGTGATCCATGCTCAGTCATGTTTATAGCAACACAACTCATGAGAGCTACTTATTGGAAGCAGCCTGTATGTCCATCAACAGATGAATGGGTAAATAAAAAGTATTACACACTATGGGGTATTACTCAGTCATGAAAATGGACAGGACCCAGCCATGCCTAGGAAAATGGATGCACCTCGAGACCATACTTCTGAGTGAAATAATTCAGATGCACAAGCTTTAGCATTGTATGGCTTCTCTTACATGAGCAACACAGAGTATAGAGAGCAAAATAAAAGAGAGAGAGTAGGAAAGAGGGAGGCTGACTCTGAGGAGATGAGTGGAAGTGGGACAAGGGAGGCCAGGCAAAGAGAGGAAACAAAGCTGATCAACATGCACCGTGTATGCTTTCCAGTTCCCCAAGGTGAAAGTCACTGTTAGGAATCAAAAACATCCATTAATTCATTTGAAAAATACCATCAAGAAAGTAAAAGACAAAAATCACAACAATCAAAAAGTGCAAGGATCTGGTGCCTTGCAGTTCTGGACAAACCGGTCTCCCTATCCTTTGAAGGCAGGCTGGGGAGCCTCTGAGAAACCCCACATGGTTCTGAGGGTGACCATGACACCCCCAATCTTTGTGAAGGCCTAGGGCTGGAGAAAAGGCAGACTCCTGGAGGAAGAAGTTGGAAGAAGCCAGCACGTGATTCCCCACACTGCTGCAGTGCCGCAGGGAGGGAAACGGACATCACAGCCAGACACACTTAGGACCGAGGAGCTCCCTGGTGCTGGCCAGGGCCTAGAACTCCATTCCACCCAGAGGATCATGGGGCTCTGACCTCATTTGCTCTTAAGAGGAGAGGCCTGCTACGAAGAGTTGGTCATGGTAGGCGTGAGCAGAACCATCACAGCTCCCTTCCCTGCTCTTCCCTTCTTCTCTCTGTCCATTTCCCTTCCACCATGCTGAGAGCCGCTCCCATCTGGTGCGATGTTCCTGCCTTGAAGCAGCTGACCATGGACTGAGCCCTCTGAGACCACTGGAGCAGCAGACCAGGGACTGAACCCTCTGAGACCATTGGAGCAGCTGACCATGGACTGAACCCTCTGA
>NW_004624834.1:1510739-1523292 GCF_000247695.1 Heterocephalus glaber | reverse complement strand
TCTCCTCCTCCATCTCCTCCTCCTCCATCTGCTCCTCCATCTCCTCCTCCTCCATCTCCTCCTCCTCCATCTCCTCCTCTTCCATCTCCTCCTCTATCTCCTCCTCCTCCATCTCCCCCCCCATCTCTGTAATTCTCCAGGTTGCATATTATGCAGTTTACTGGCTCATTCTTGCTGGGGAGGCAAGAGGTCTGGCTACAACAGCTACAACAACTCCCCTTCCTCCGTTTCCCCAGGAGGAAAGATGGTGGCCCCTAAGGCTGCTGCAGACAGGGCAGGAGAAGTCTGGGTTTGGAGCTGGGTGGGGAGGTCATTCTGTCATGTAGATGTCCCTGGGAGGAGCAGTGGGGAGTGGGGTCCTCCCTGGGAAACGGGCACAGGCAAGGATGAGACCGTGAAGGAGACCAAGCAGGGAAGGGAAAAACACCTCAAACACTGTCTGAAACAGAAAAAGTATATAGATGTAGCATGAGAAAAAAAAAAAGATAGCTGGGAGCCAGGTGTGGTGGTGCACGCCTGTGATCTCAGCACTCTGGGAGGCTGAGGCGGGAGGATGCTGAGTTGGAGCCCAGCCTGGGCAACTTAGTGAGACCCTGTCTCAAGAGTAAAAAAAAAAGTTTTGAAAAAGGACTGAGGCTATAGGTCAGTCCACAGGCACTCAGTTTAGTCCTCAGTAGTACCAGAAAAAAATAAGTATCTAGGGCAGTGGACCCTGGAGTTACACCCCACCTGACATATGAACAACTTGGATTTTGACTGGAATTTTAGTTTTCACTTACAATCAACTTCTTGAGTTATAACCCGAGGGCTGGCCGCTTGTGCTTCCAGATGGGCTGAGATACAGAATGAACTCTAAAGAGCTGGGGAAGGAACAGGACAGCAGCCTCTCCCATGTGGGGCTCACTGAGAAATCCTGGGCTGGGGTCTCTCAGGACCCTGAGCTCTGCCTGTGGGCAGGAGGGAGACTCTGAAGGCTGTGGAAGGGCTGAGCCTCCACTGACTGACCTGAGTTACAACCAGCCCTGGGGAACAGGTTGCATTCCTAAGTCAGGGGTCCACTGTATGATTCATGTCAGAGGTCTTCCTTCATCTGGAAACGTTTTCATGGGTTGCAGTCCATAGATTATTTGGGGGCTTTTGCAGAAGGTAGACTGTGTAATGTATAGGAAAGGCTGCATTTCACTTAAGAATATTATTCCTGAAGAGCGATCATGCGTTGCTTAGTTAATGGGATCCATTCTAAGAAATACATCACCAGGAGGTGATTTATATCATGTGGCAATGCACTAGAGTGTGCTTACAAAAGTCAATGTGGATTCTTCATGGGATCAAGAGACACGGCAGGCAGGGCATAATGGCACAAGCTTACAATACCGGCGTTCTGGTAGGCTGAGCAGAAGGATTGCAAGTTGGAGCTCAGTCTGGGCAGCTCAGTGACTCAGCGAGATGTAGTCACAAATGAAAAAGGGCTGGGGAAGGAGCTCAGTGTGAAGGTCCTGGGTTCATTCCCCAGTACCACCAAAAGGAAAGAGAGAGAGAGAGGGAAGGAGGGAGGGAGGGAGGGAGGGAGAGAAACAGAGACAGTGGGGCCGCTGCAGGCATAACCCAGCATGCTGCTTCATTTGGTTGTTTTTAATAAGGAGGAGTACACCCTAGGGCGCATGCCTGTCATCCCAGCACTGTAGGAGGCTGAGGCAGGAGGATCACAAGTTCAAGCCTGGGCTGGGCAACTTGGTGACTTCCTGATATCCTGTCTTAAATTGTAAAACATTAAAAGAAGAGCTGGGGATGTAGCTGAGTACAAAGACCCTGGGTTCAACCCCCAGTTCTGCATCAACTGAACAGGCTGAGACTGAGTCATAGGGGAAGCCACAGCAGGCGACCTAAGTGTGTCCTTGCCCCATCTGGGACACACCAGGGGCGAGGGTCCGAGGACCACTCAAAGACACAGCGAGCTGCACCTGCGTCCTTTGTCCGGCTCCCTCTCAGGTGCCTGTCTGCTCTTGTATTTCAGGAATCCTAAAGTGCAAGAAAGACAAAGCCTATGCAGGCGGCCAGTGGTGCACTACCTGCTCCAGTCCCAGGCAGCTCCGGAAGCAGGAAATCCTCAAGCTGCCCAACGTGCCCTGTGTCAAGCCCTCCATAGAGTCCCCTCTGAAGCAGAACCGCAGCTGGGTGCAGGAGGAGGAGGAGGAGGAGGAGCAGGACCAGGAGGAAGAGCAGCCCTGGGACGGCCAGCTGGCCCTGGACGACTCATCCCCCGCATCCCGGTGGAACATCTCCCTCAACATGACGGACGAACATGGCAACACAGTGCTGTTGTTCTGCGACATCAGGAAGCCCACAGGGCTGCCCAGCATCAGCTTGAACCAGACGGAACCCCCCGAGATCGACGTCAATGCCACTGTCGCGTTGGACTTCGAGTGTCCCATGACCCGGGAGAACTATGAGAAGCTCTGGAAGCTCATCGCCTACTACAGCGAGGTCCCCGTGACGCTGGCCCAAGAGGTCCTGCTCGGCAGGGACTCAGGCGTGAGCCACCAGTACCACCAGGACCCCAACGCCAACCCCGACGCCCTGTACTACACAGGGGTCCGGGCCCAGATCGAGGCCTGGCCCACGTGGGTCCTGCAGCCGTCCATCCACATCCAACTCAATCGGCGCTCCAGCACTGCCAAGAAGGTCATCCTGTCGTATTCTGCCCGGTACTCACAAACCATATCAGCCAAAGACACCGTGCAGGCTCGGAGTCCAAGCTGGGTCATGATCGAGCCCAGCAGTGGGATTCACAGAGCCCAGACTTTCCTGGAAGGGGAAGCCGGCCAGCTCAGCTGCCACGTGAAGGCCTCCGAGAGCCCGTCCATCTCCTGGGTGCTTCCCAACGGCTCCGTCCTCAGGGCGCCCATGCAGGAGCAGGGCAGCAGGTTCTCTGTCCTCAGCGGTGGGTGGCTGAAGATCAGGACAGTGGAGCAGTCGGATTCAGGCTTGTACCAGTGCATTGCTGAAGTGCCGGATGAGGTCGACCAGATGGCTTTCCGGGTGCTCGTCCAGGTCCCCACTGTTCAGCCCCCTGAGGGCTCCATGGTGAGCATTGAGAAGGACGCGGGAGAGCCCGTCATGCTCCCGTGTAGCGCCTCAGCTGTCCCAGAAGCCCATCTCAGTTGGATTCTCCCCAGTAAGAGGATCATCGATGGCTCGGCTAACGCGTCCCACGCGTACATGTGGGCCGATGGGAGTCTTTCCATCCCCAGCGTGCAAGTCAGCCACGCCGGCTACTACAGGTGCGTGGCCGTCAACCTGCATGGGGCTGACCATGTCACCGTGGGGCTCACGGTGAGGAGGAAAGGAGCCGGGCGATCGGGAAAGAGAGGGAGACGCCCAGGCAGGCCCCGAGCTGACTCCAGACCTCGGGGAGACATTGTGGAAGATGAAGGAGGCTCCGGAGTGGGAGGTGATGAGAGCCCATCCGGGAGGACGCTGCACCCAAAGGACCAAGAAGTCTTCATCAAGCCCGAGGGTGAGGCCACCCTGGGGGATAAGGTGCCTCAGAAAGGGAGGAGGAAACTGAAACTCTGGGGGCCTTCGGAGGAGAAAGACCTGGAGAGCAACGTTGCCGAAGGTCGCAGGGTGTTCGAGTCCCGGCGCAGGATCAACATGGCCAACAAGCAGATCAACCCAGAGCGCTGGGCGGACATCTTGGCCAGAGTGCGTGGGAAAAATCTCCCCAAGGCCACAGAAGTGCCCCAGGACATTGTCACCACCATGCTTCCATCCGAGAGTCCAGAAGGGATGTCCCTGTCCCCAGTGATTTCTCTGCTGGCTGTGTCTCCCATGCAGGCAGCCCCGGATCCAGAGGAGTCCTCGGCACAGGGGTCTCTCTTTGGTGAGGAGGAGCGGGTTGCAAGTACCATCTCCTCCCCAGGGATGCGACAAGAACACAGCCACGGTGGAGCTCTTCTCCCCAAGCCGCAGGTGACAAGCCCCCGTCTGGATGACAGAGTGATTGGAGAGGATTTGCTGGAGACAACCGAGGATCTGTCTCCAGCTGCAGTTGACCTCCAGTGGGAGCTGGCCACCTCCCCTGGACCTGAGGCTTATGAAACATCTACTCCGAGGACCTCAGAAGAGCCCATCGGTGACCAGACAGCCACGGAGGCTTGGTCTCCTCCAGCAGACGTTGACCGCATCCCAAAACCCAGAAGAAATGAGGAAGAGCCTCCACTGGATGAGGTCTCCTTGGCTGAGTCCCAGAGGGTGAAGTCTGTTCACCCAGATGGGGAGACGTATTCACAACCGGATGTGGTGGAGACTTTGGAAGACCACCCACTCATTCCTCCCACCACCGCCGTGAGGGTGGAGGTCTCAAGTGTGCCACAGTCACTTGAAGAGCATTTAGAGGAGCAGGATGTCCCAGCCTGGTCAAGTGTGGAAGAAAAACCAGACAGTACCAGGAGAGTGGAAAATCGCCGGACCACTCAACGGACTCCATCTAGAAAGAGAGTCACAAAGAAGAAGTTTCTGGGGGAGACCCCCACCTCCAGACGTCGTGAGAGTGAAGAGCAAGACACCGGGCACACCACTCTGAAAGCGATGAGCACTGCCTCTCCCTTTGCGCAGCCCTGGGCCACCACACGGGGAACACTGCCGGCCGGAGGTGTCACCACACAAGCCAATAAGACACCAAGCCGGATGACCACTCCACCGCCAGCGCTGCCCACCCAGCCCTCCCGAAGGAGGCCCAGTGGACGGAGGAAACTGCGCCCCCATAAATCTCGCCAACGCCAGAAACCAAGCCCCCCAGCAGTCTCCGCCTCCACGGACACATCATCTCCCTCTCCACCTTCTCCACTGCCTGCAACGAAGACCCCAAAGCAAGCCCAGAGTTCCCCGGTTCCCACCTCTTGGGTAGACAACACGGCTCACGTTACTAAGCAGCTGGACCCAGAGAAGCCTACAGAATCCATATCCAGGGGAACCACACGGAGAAGAAATGGGAAAAGGCCCAATAGACATCGATTTAGCACCACGGCTACGGTGAGCTCGAAGATGCCTGTGTCCAAGCCCAGCCCTCTTGAAACTCCGCATGAGCCAGCCATCACTTCCGGTTCAGAAACTCGACTTCCGCCTCTGGAAACTGGAGAGACAGACATGGTGACGAGGCGGAAGGATTATGCGACAGCCACCCCGGAAACACCTACAGCTTACCACAGAGTCCACGTGACGACTCCGGTCCCTTTCCAACCTGGAGCAGGTCGAGAAGAACTGACGGATCACGACTTCACCCACGCCGATAGTGGTGGGAACGACACACGGCTGCGCAGTGAGCTGCTCAGGGAGGGGTTCTCAATGCCTGATCCCTTGGTCCCCACTGTGGGGGAGTCCAAAGAGGCGTCTCTTCCTGTGGCTCTTCCCGGAAGTCCAAGCTGGCCTCTCCCCAGGACGGCCCTGCCTGGGGAACCCAGTACAGACACTCCCGGGCCCGGCTTAAGGGAAGACCCTGCAGACTCACCGCTCTTCAGAGAGCTGGAAGCGGTCGCTGCTACTTCCCAGTTTGCACCTTCTGCCTCGCTCTTCGCCTCCGTTCCACAGGGAAAAACTGGGGCTCCCACCACCTTTTCCAGCGCAGAGGTCGAGCTGTCTCGAAGTCTGGCAGAAACCACCACCGCTGGTTGGGAACCCCGAGAAGGCACAGTGGCCCACGTCCCTTCTGAAACGTGCTCACAGAAGCCCATCCCCACGCCGGGCCGGGTGGAGGAGCAGGCCACCGCCTTCCCACCCACGGCACCTGCATCGTTAGCAACCACCACCCTGAAGCCAACTCCCATCACCCCAGGGACGCCTCCAACATGGGCCGGTCCCAAGGAGAACATTTTCTTGAATTTTGTGGGAAATCCAGAAACCAAAGCGCCGGTAGAGAACATAGGGGGATCTCAGCATAGATGGAGACCTGAAGAGTTGTCCACCCCTTCTCACAACCAGAACGGATTCGATTTATCTCCAGAGCAAGAGTTGGCAGAGGAACGTGACAACAGGAGGACAAACAGCCTACTGCATGGGCCGGAGAGTCACCTTCCACGTGAGAGAGTCCACACTGCCCGCCCACTGGCCGGAGACCCCACAAAACCCACCCCGCCAAGGGGGTCGCTGAGGCCACCGCTCAGGGCCACGGAAAGCCCCCTTAGATACTTTGGGACATTCCAGCCACCCCACCACTTCACCAGCAAACTGGAAATCACTGCCTATCCCTCCAGGGTTTTCCCAGACAGCAAACAGTTCATGATTCCACAATTACCCAGCATGAAGCCAGCTGCCCCGACGCACCCATCCAAACCCAGTATCTCCAGCAGGTTGCCTGACCAAAGCACAAACCGATTCAATGGGTACTCCAAAGTGTTTGGAAATAATAACATCCCCGAGCCAAGGATTCCAGTCCACCAGCCTGCAAAGCCCAGACTTCCTTATGATTCCAATGGGAGATTCCCTTTCTTCACCAACAGGACCTTCTCATTCCCACAGCTGGGAGTCACCTTGAAGCCTTGGACGTCCACCTCCCCAGCCCCAGTAACAAGAGAAAGAAAAGTCACCCCTGCTCCCTACAATAGGTTTCCTTCCCAGAGCTTTCTCCACGTGGATTTGGGGCCTCCAGCACCCCCAGTGTTGCAACCGCCCCGGACCATGCCACCACCTTCAATTTACTTTCAGAAGGTCCCTCTGGTCCACACCACGCAGAGCTCTATCTTCCCCATGACGTCTGCCAGCCAATCCCCTGGAAGCTCTCATCACAGCAGCCTGAAGATCTTTGTTGGAGGACCACCTGCTCCCAACTTCTGGACGCTTGGAGAAAAGCCCCAAATCATCACCAACCCCCCCCAGACTCTCTCTGTCACTGCCGAGACGGACGCCCTGTTCCCCTGCGAGGCGACGGGGAAACCCAAGCCCTTCATCACCTGGACAAAGGTTTCCACAGGTAAGATACTGAAGCATGCAGCACGGTCAAGGGGTGACCTTGGGAATCATATCTGGTCTCCGGCCACTTCGTCTCTAGCACCACCTCTGCTTCCCGACCACCATGATGTGAGCATCTTTCCTCCTCCCCCCGCCTATCCATCATGATGTCCCTGCCTTGCAGTAGCCAACCATGGACTGAACCCTCTGAGACCGTGAGCCCGAATTAGCTTCTCCTCCTCGAAGTTGTAACCATGGTGACTGGAGTCTGATCCCCAGGGAGGAGCAGCCACACTGGGGGAATGAAAAGCTTGATGGGATGGAAAGACAGGACTGAGAACTTAGCACCAAGCCCAGTGCTTTCTTTTTCTCTCCTCTCCTCCGCCTCCCTCTTCCCTCTAAGTACTCTCCTTTCTGCAGCTAGGACAGTATGAGATTTTTCTCCTACTGTTTTTGTACACAGAACACGTAAGATTTATTCTATTAGCAGTTTTCAGACTTGAAGTATATCGTTATTGACTATGGTTATCCTGGGTAGACTCTACCTCTGGAATTTATTCCTCCCGTCTTCCGAAGTTTGTAGCCTGAGACCAAGATCTTCCCAGTTATCCTTCTGTCTGTCTTCAAGCTCCTGGTAAACACCATTCTAGGTCTCTTTTCCTATGAATTCGACTTTTTTAGTTTCCCTCCACAAGTGAGACCACGCAATATTCCTCTTTCTGTTCCTGGCTGGTTTCACTGAACATGACATTCTCTAGCTTTCTCCATGCTCTTACAAATGGCAGAATTTCCTTCTTACTCATGGCTGAATGTATTCTGTCATGGACACGTGCCACATTGTCTTTATCCATTCATCTATGGATGGGCACTAGGTTGATTCTGTATCAAGGCTACTGTGATCACTACTATGATACATATGAGACCAAATCTGTCTCTTCAACATACTGACTTCGTTTCCTATATATAGGCAGAGAAGGGGTGGCTGCACTGTAGGGCAGTTCTATGTTTAATTCTTCAAGAAACTTCAATACCTTTTTTAATAAGGACACTACCATTCACATTCCCACCAGCAATGTGTGCAAGACTTCTTTCCCCATAGTCTCACGGTATTGATCACTGTTGGGATAATGTAGCATCTGATGCCCACAACTTAGAGGAGGAGATGTTAATTTTGGCTCATGGTTTCAGATGGTTCCATCCACAGTCGGCTGCCCTAATAGTTTCAGAAGGTACAGTCCATGGTCAGCTGCTCCAATGATCTCAGAGGGTTCAGTCCATGGTTGGCTGCTCCAGTGGTCTCAGAGGGTTCAGTCCATGGCCAGCTGCTCCCGTGGTCTCAGAGGGTTCACTCCATGGTCGGCGGTTCCAGTGGTCTCAGAGGGTTCACTCCATGGTCGGCGGTTCCAGTGGTCTCAGAGGGTTCAGTCCATGGTCAGCTGCTCCAAGACAGGGGCATCATGGGCAGTGATCATTGAGGAGGAAAGATGCTCACATGATAATCAGGAAGCGGGGTGGGGGTACAAGAGGGAAAGTGGCCACAATCAGACATAGCCTCCTAAATCATGCCTTGGTGACCGACCCAGACACATTCAGATACATGCTTTAGTCACCTCCTAGGTGTCTCTCAAACCAACCCAGATGAACCAGCAGCACGCACTGACCAGCACTTTCTGTCATTCATCTTTTTCATGGTAGCCCTTCTCACCTGAGTGATGTTATCTCTGTTTGTGGCTTAATTTACCTCTCCCTGATGGTTTAGCCAGGAAACCTTTTCTCTCTCCTATTTGCTTTTGCAACTTTGAGCAACCAGAGGAGCATATGGTGATCCTAGCATAATGGCACACACCTATGATCCCACCCCGCCGGGAGGCTGAGGAAGGAGAATCCCAAGTTTGAGTCCATCCTGGGGAACCCTGGCTCAAAACATAATATAGAAAAGGGGCTGGGGATGCAGTTCAGTGTGAAGGTCCTGGGTTCAATCCCTTCCACTGCAAAGGGAGAAAATCGTTGCAGTACATAATGCTCACATTTCTTGTGTGGAGTTGGCACATGTGCACATCACATCCTAATTCTTTTTGCATCCCTTTTCTTTCCCTCCCTCCCTTCCCTCCATTTCCTGGTTCTGCTCCCCTTTGAGAAAGACCCATCTCCCTACTTCCCAGTATCTACCTTTTATATTGCTCTTTATTTGTACAGTGGGTTTCTCATAGAAGAGAAACCATGTGATATTTGAACTTGTGTGTCTGATTTTCTTCACTTAACATGGTCTCATAGTGCATCCATTTTTCTACAGATGACTCAAGTTTGTCCTTCTTTATGGCAGAATAGTACTCCATTGTGCATATACACATCACTTTTCCCTTATCCATTCATTTGCTGATGGACATAAAGGCTGCTTCCAGGGTTCAGCTACTGTGAGCTGTGCTGCTAAAAACACGGCTGTGCGTGGATCTCTGTGAGATGATGTCTTTAACTCTTTCAGGAAGATGCTTTAAGGGGGAATAGCTGGGTGGAATTGAATGTCTCCTACTAGTTTTTTGAGGAATCTCCATGCAGATTTGCACAGACATGCGGTAATAAAAATAAAAATGAGAAATGAGATGCTTTCAGCAGTCACTCCGGTGTGGCGTGGCTCACGTTCACCTTGCTTGCGTTTGTTCTCCCCTGCCAGGTGCCCTGATGACCCCCAACACCCGGATCCAGCGCTTCCAGGTCCTGAAGAACGGGACCCTGCTCATCCGAAGGGTACAGGTGCAAGACCGAGGCCAGTACGTGTGCACGGCCAGCAACCTGCACGGCGTGGACAGGATGGGGGTCCTGCTCTCCGTCTCGGTGCTGCAGCCCGAGATCCTGGCTCCTCAGTTCCAGGACGTCACCGTCTACTTGGGGGACACCATTGCCATGGAGTGCCTGGCCAAGGGCACCCCCGCCCCCCGGATTTCCTGGATCTTCCCCGACCGGAGGGTGTGGCAGACCGTGTCGCCCGCGGAGGGCAGGGTCACCCTGCACCAGAACCGCACCCTGTCCATCAAAGACGCGTCCTTCGCGGACAGAGGTGTGTACAAGTGCCTGGCCAGCAACGCGGCTGGGGCGGACAGCCTGGCCATCCGGCTGCACGTGGCCGCGCTGCCCCCGGTCATCCAGCAGGACAAAGCCGAGAACATCTCTCTGCCCCCGGGGCTCAGCATCCACATCCACTGCTCGGCCAAGGCCAAGCCCCCGGCCAGCGTGCGCTGGGTGCTGCGGGATGGGACCCAGGTGAGGCCGTCGCAGTTCCTCCACGGCAACCTCTTCGTCTTCCCCAACGGGACGCTGTACATCCGCAACCTGGCTCCCAGGGACAGCGGGCGCTACGAGTGCGTGGCCACGAACCTGGTGGGCTCGGCGCGCAGGGCCGTGAGGCTCAGTGTGCAGCGCACGGCGGCCGGCGCGCGCATCACCAGCGCATCCCCGAGGCGCACGGACGTCAGGTACGGGGGGACCCTGCGCCTCCACTGCAGCGCCTCGGGGGACCCCTGGCCGCGTATCCTGTGGCGCCTGCCGTCCAAGCGGATGATCGATGCGCTCTTCAGGTAGGGTGGCCTCTCTGGGCCTTGGGGAGCCGGGGGGCGGCGTGGGGCCCAGGTCCTCGTCAGTCCACAGGAGTCCGCGCAGACGCGGGCCACGTGGGAGCTGTTGAGCACAAGGAAACTTTGTCACTGATTTGCCCAGCTCGGGGGCGCGCGCCGGGCATCCCAGGAAGCTGGTGGGCTGAGGCAGGAGGATCGCAGATTCCAGCCCAACCCGGGGAACGTAGCGAGACCTTGCCTCAAATTCTTAAACCAAAAATAAGTGAGCAAGTAAATGCAAAGTTAAATCAATTGATCCATCAGTAGAGGAAGATTTTTACAAGGCCTGGGGATGTAGTTCTTTGGAAAGGTCCTGGGTTCAGTCTTCGTTAATGCTGAAAACAACAACAAAAAAGAGATCTAGGACATAACATTGGCATTTTTCAGGCTGGCAAGGTGGCACACGCCTGTCATCCCAGCATTTGGGAGGCTGAGGCAGGAGGATCACCATGAATTTGAGGCCAGCCTGGGCTACACAGTGAGTTCAGGGCCAGCCTGAACTGCAAAGGGAAACTCTGTCTCAAAAGACTAACAAAACCCCAAAACCCCCCCAAAATGGCATTTTCCCTTCTCTGGGTGACTAGACACACACACACACACACACACACACACACACACACACACACACACACACAGAGGATGAAATGAACTAATAAGACACTTGCTTAAAATGGTTACATTTGGGGGCAGACAATGTAGCTCAGCAGTACAAAATTTGGCTAAGAAGTCCTAGTTCCAGCCTCACAAAAAAGGAAAGAAGGGCCAAAGACAGACAGACAGACAGAAAAGAAATAGACACAAGAGAAACAAAGACATAAGAGAAAGAAAGAAAGGTGAGAAGAAAAACAGACAAAAGGGTATGTTTTAGCTTCAGAGAATAGCGGATAAAGTGATGAAGCAATTTAGTTGACCTTCCTGTGCCATTAGCAGCAAAATACGCCGCAGTTTCAGGTCTTGCTCTGCAATGGCCTTCACCATGCAGTGAAAGCAGGGGAACCAGAAGCAAAGGGTCCCGAGAGGAAGCTTAGAATCAGCAGCTGCATTTGGGCAGTGAAGGAAGCCACTTTGGTAAAGTGCGCCCGGCCCAATGCCAGCTACAGAGGTTGGGGTGGTGATTCTCAGCCAGGGCTGATGGTGCCCGTAGGACACACTTGGCAATGTCTGGGCTCCTTTCCTATGGTCACACGGGGTGGAGCTGCCAGGAGCTGGGGCTCAGAGAGGCTGCTCAGCGCCCTCCACTGAACAGCGGAGGACCCTCGGCCCAGATGCCCACAGGGAGGGATTGTAACCTCCTTCCTTCCCTGCTTCTTCTCTCTGCATGTCATGTACCATTTATTAGTCATGCAGGCATTCTATCTACCTATCTGTCTATCTATCTATCTATCTATCTATCTATCTATCTATCTATCATCATCATCATCATCATAGCATCATCTCTCTGCCTATCCACTTCTGGCTGCCATCTATTTACATCTATCTATCAATCTGTACACATCTATCTCAAAATTAGTAGCTCTCTCCATCTCTTCCTCGAAAATCCACCCATTTATCCTTCCATTCATTCATCATATCTGTGTATCTGTATCTATCATCTACAATGCATTTCTATCTGCCACCTATTCACATCTATCTCTCTAACAAAAATTAAAATCTCTTCTCCATCTCCAATCCATGCATGCATGCATGCATCCATCTACCTATCCACCCATCCATCCACCCACCCATGCATCCATCCATTCATCCATCCACCCACCCATCCACCCATCCATCCATCCACTCACCAATCCATGTACCCATCCACCCACCTATCCATGCACCCATTTACCTGCCCATGCAACCACCCATCCATCCATCCATCCATCCATCCACCCATCTACCCACCCATCCATCCATTCACCCATCCACTCACCCATCCACCCACCCATCCATGCACCCATCTACCTGCCCATGCAACCACCCATCCATCCACGCATCCATCCATCCATCCATCCACCCATCCA
>NW_004624834.1:1482504-1495122 GCF_000247695.1 Heterocephalus glaber | reverse complement strand
CTCCTCCTCCTCCATCTCCTCCTCCATCTCCTCCTCCTCCATCTCCTCCTCCTCCATCTCCTCCTCCATCTCCTCCTCCATCTCCTCCTCCTCCTCCTCCTCCTCCATCTCCTCCTCCTCCATCTCCTCCATCTCCTCCTCCTCCATCTCCTCCTCCTCCATCTCCTCCTCCATCTCCTCCTCCATCTCCTCCTCCTCCTCCTCCTTTCATGGTGAAACTACGTAATGACCATCTCATAGAGAAATTTTATTTCTGGGGCAGCCTCAAGTTTCTATTCTTCTATTTACACTTGTTTTGTGAGTCATATGAATAATTTACATGGCATGACATTTATCAGACAAATTGAGCATGCCTATAAGGAGGTGTTTTGAATAGAGCAAATTCATTTTTACCACAAATTTTTCTTCTTAGTTCTGTTTAAAAAACTGCATTTTTTGAAGGAAAGAAGTTTTAACGTTTCTTCTGTTTCTCATATTTTCTGTTGTATTTCTCACGCTTCTTAATTTCCAGAAATCCTAGCTTCATTCCGAGGTTACATATTTCTTTTCCTGCATGCTTCTATAATAGATTTTCATTTTTATGTATTAAAAGGTAAAGCTTTTCAAATTCAGTTGAATGTATGTTGTTAAGATCTTTGGTTTCATCTGAACATTAAATCAATCACTCTAACAACAGTTATAAAGTAATTTATTATTTTCCCTTCTGATTGGAAATTCCATTTTATCTTAAACATCACTCTTAGTTTCTCTCTTTCACTGTAAGGCATTTCATTGTAAATTTTTAATATGGGCTAGGGATGTGGCTCAGTGGCACTGTGCCTGCCTGGCAAGTGGAAGGTTCTGAGTTCGATTCCCGGTACTGGAAAAAAAATTTAAAATATGTCTATGCACGTCTCTTAATATTGTTTATATTATCATGGGTTCTCTTCAGCACTTTTGTCCTTTGATAAATTTCATTTGCTTAGATTTTTGTAACCAAAAGCCTTTGTGATTTCATTAGGATTTCATTGATTGATTTATAATATTTTGTGTGGCCCTGGGGATCAAATCTAGGGCCTCATGCATGCTGAGCAAGTGCTCTGTCACTGAGCTGCAGCCCCAGCCTCACTCATGGAATTCAGAAAATGGTATCATTTCCCTTTATTATCTTGTATGATATTGTATGTCCCCAAAGATGCTTCATGGTTTATGCATGTTCTGTGATGTCTTGAATATGTTTCCTCAATTTCAAATCAGTTAGTCTCATGGGCACTCTTCATCTGGTTCATTTTTATTTGAGATTCTTAATCATTCTGCCTGTGAAAAGTTATACAACTTCCTCTCTTCTCCACTAGCTATAATGTTTTCTTATTTTTTTCCTACTTGCTGGTTTCAAAACAATTTCTGATTCGTAGAGAAGGAAAGTATCAGTAGGGCAGCCATTTGTAGTTGAAGCTCCAGGCACTAATTCTGATTTTATCAGGTGCTCTAAAAAGATACAGGAATTTCCCTTGAAAACGGGATGCAGAGGAACACATTTAAGAAGAATGTCTTTATGTCTACATCACTAAGTCTCCTCCACCCCCGCCCCATACTGGATATTGAATCCAGCACCTTTTCACTAAGCTACATTCTCAGGGAGTTTTTTTGTTAGTTTTTTTGTTGTTGTTATTAGTTTTGAGACAAAATCTCACTAAATGGCTGATTTGCCCAAGTGAGGCTTGAACTGGCAGTCCTCCTGCCTCCCAGGGTGCTGTTTTCAGGAGTGTTAAGTTTCAGCCAACGCTTTGGTGGAGCACTTGTACCACTGGACTGGATTCATTCACAATTAACCGTGAAACATCCAGAAATTCTTCCACACATCTGTTCAAACACTAGTACCCTGGAAATCAACCTTGTAGATGTCTCTACAGAAGGAATTGACACACACTAGAAGTAAGTGTGTACGAGTGTGCCCGCACATAATCCGTGTTGTGTGCTTGAAAACACACAAGCTTCAATAGCACACGCTTTCTCTTAGGTGAGAAACCTGAAGTATAATGAAAGATGGGTGGTGAGAAATAGGAGATAGATTTCTCCCAAGTGGGAAGGGACCAGGAGAGAGAGAGGTAGGAAGGAAGCGGAGGGGAAGGGGGTGAAAAAGGAATTAAGATGTGTCATGTGCATGCGCCAGTTCCACACAAGGGATGTAAACGTTCTGCACCGCAACCATAGACTAATGGAAAATTCATGACACTGGTTCCCGTAGCACATCCCTTATCTCACTCATGCATTTATTCGGTACCCCTGTGCGGACCTATTTTATGTTCGCAACAAGGAGAAAAGAGTAAAATAAAAGGGGGCAAAAGAGAATGGAAATGAGGAAATAAAGCTAGGCGAAGCCTGTCATATGCACGTAGCAAACTCACAAACTGAGCTCATTAATCTGTGTAACTCGTAACATTTTCAAAAAGGGCAAAGAGGCAAACTTTGAATAAATCATCACACAGGGATCAGTGGGAGAACCTGGCCGTGATATCTCCTACAAAGAAGAACGGAAGCCCTCAGACTTTGTAAAAACATGTGTAGCGAAATCCCACGGAAAACCCCTCTGAGGGAATGAGACATCAGCTTGCCCTGACCCCTTCCAAGAGCTCAGACTTCCCCCTGCGCGGAAACAGTGCCTGCTCAGCTGGGTCTCCCTGGGTGAGATTTTGCAGCAGGCGTGTTTTTATCTTAACAACTTGCCAAAATAAACAGATTCCCCGTCGGGGATGGGCACATCCAAGCGTCAGCATCGAGATAGAAAGCCTCGCATATGGCATGAGGGAAATCTGAGGTCACATAGGCAGGAGGAAGCATTGCCAGTAGAGTAGGTGGAAGGGCCTCCCAGCTTCCTCTGGAATCGCTCCCGAGATCTTATGCAAAATTCGCCCTTCCAAGGCTTCCTGACTTCACCCTGCTAAGCAAGATGCTCCCAGCCCCGCTTCTTTGGTTTCCAGATGTGTCTTTCTTTGCCAAGCAGAGTTGTGCACGGGAGGAAAACCGAGGGGCTTTGCTTAGTTTGCAAAGAAACAAAAACACATCTTGCCATGATTCTCACTCTCTCCCGTGCCGCCACGGCCCTGCACGTGTGAGGGTTTACACGCCTGGCGGTTTCTCCTTCCGTTTGTCCTCGGGTCTCCGGTTGATGAGCAGGCGGTGGCAGCAGCTCTGGTACACAGAGCATGGCTTATCCCAGCGTTATGCCACTTTACCATGTTACTTACTAAGAGGGGAGCTGAGGAAAGATCAGACCGACACGGTCACGCGTGCAGCTGCTTTGTCATCGAGATCGACGTTTGCTTCTAACCCGGAGAGTTGCGTTCACTTATCCGTGACGTTCACAGCAGACTCGTTCCCTGCAATCAACCGAAACGCCCAAGCCCCTTATACAGCACGGCCAGTTTCTCTTACATGGGAAACCCAAAGTTTAGAGACAGAGCAAGATAAAAGACAGATGATAGGGAACAAAAAGAGAGATCTTTTGCAAAAGAGAGGGGACCAAGAGGTGGAGGGAGAGGTGACGAAGCGGGAGTCAAACGGGTGGCGAGGCGACACGAGTGTCTACCAGTTCCCCATGTCATCATCATGGACCTCTACTCAGAAAAATGGAAATCAAAAGCCAGCACCTGTCAAAACCTTGCCAGGACTTTAAACGACATCGAGGTGACTTAGTAAGTCGGAAATGCTACAAAACTAGTAGTCATGCTATGTGACTCAGGGAATCATACCAAGAAAAACATCCGTGCGGGCTCAATACAGAAGTCATTTTCTAGTCTTTTTTCTTTTGCTTTTTTGGTTTTTGAGACGGGGTCTCACAGTGTAGTCCAGGCTGGCCCCGAACTTGTGACGATCCTCCTGCCTCAGCCTTCCAAGTGCTGGGATGACAGGCATGCACCATCATTTTCTTTTCCAAATAATTTCCATCGGTTTTGACTCAATTCTTGCACATAGAACTTGGCGTTACTGAGGGCCCACTGCATGTGACCTGGTGACGACTCAAGGTTGGTACAGTTATGTGAGTTTTACACCTTTAGAGGCTCCTCTATGTGGTGAATACCTACTATGAGCAATGATTCACCCTATGGTGAAGGAAAAGAGACAGGCAGCATTCAAGGAGCAGTGGTCCAATAAAGTGTGCTCAATAAGCTTTTTAGCAGAAGAGAGACAAGGAGAAAGAGAGAGAGAGGGGAGGGAGAGAGAGAGAGGGGAGGGGGAGAGAGAGAGAGAGAAAACCAGTTGGATTAGAAATGACCCCTTAGAAAAGGATTCACAGAAACATTGCTATGATTGTAGGTGACAGAGAAACAAGGGAAGGCACCAGGAAGGTGCATCCTAGTGCCGACTTGAGGAAAAAAATTAATTATTCTCTTTAGCTCCAGGATGGGCACCTGGAGTTTGAGGTGGAAGAAAAGACAAAGTATTATGTTTTATTTTGTTTTGTTTGCAGTACCGGGGCTTGAGCTAGTGGCCTTTGCTCTGAGTTATACCTTTAGCCCCTTTTCATTTTTAATTCCGAGACAAGGTGTAGCTAGGTCACTAAGTTACACAGGGTGGGTTCAGACTCAGAACCCTCCTGCCTCAGCTTCCCCCGCCAAGTGCCAGAATCACACCCTTGGCCTGTGTTTTAAAGCATGCTCTCTCATAGAGTGAACTGGATGGTCAGCGTGGACAGCCATGCTTGTTTATTTCTTTCTTTGTTTTAAACAAGTGCCATGGAGTATTTGACCAGAAAGGAATTTTAACAAAATTGAGTTGCAGAGACATCTAGTTCCAAATCAACTGCTGCGTGTTAACAAGCATCCATGAGGACTCAAATGAAAATGTTTGCAAAGAATGAAAAGGAAGCAAGAAAGAAGAAAGATGGTTGAGAAACATAAAAGAGGAATATTGTCTAGTATGTGGGGATCGCTGGTTGAGTCCGGGGAAAACATCAATGTCAAACGATTTACGATTTTTTTTTTTTTTGGTCTTACGAAAGCTCTTCTGTGACTTTGCTAACAGTTTTCCCTTCTGTCCTTGGAACTTGCGCTCTGTCCTGGCTCTGTCAGTTTATCCTTTGCTGCATGATTTTTAGCCAATGTTCCCGTGTCCCTGGTCAACGTGGGCTTCCCTCATGACACATCGTTGAGTCCCCTACTAAAATAAGGAAATAATTTCCAAAGCTTAGGGCAGGAGTTTGTGTTCGTCCTGACTTCTTTTGTACTCCCTTGGTCACAGCTGCTGGAAAACAAACTAAAACTCAGACGGTGACCTGCAGCTCTGTGTCTCCCACCTCTCTTGCACATCTTGCTGCAGAATTTAATGGGATTCTGCCAAAGGCCTGCGGAGAGGGTTTTTGGGAGGAGGACAGATTCTCCTCAGCTCCTCCCTTAGTGTAGACACCATTCTCCAAGCCTGGACTGGCCCGGCTGGCTTTATTTATTTGTTTATTTTTCTGGCAGTTTAGAAAAACAGACACTCGTTGCTTTGTCGTAGCAGGTGAGGATCTCATCCGAAGGGATTCAAGTGGATTTCAGGTGAACAAGAATGGTCCCTGGCTCACCAAGCAGTGTTTTTGATTTTGAAGAGTTTACACAGAGTCTCTTTCTCTTGCCCAAATCTTTCATTTTGCAGAAGAGCTCTGCAGCTTTGCTTTCGCCTCCACCCTCTGCCTCCCTCCTGCTGGTTTCAGCCACACCAGCCACACCAGCGTCTGAGTCATCACCATGTGGTCGGGCAGCATCTGGCCCCGGAGCTCTCTGTCTGCCCCTGGAAGTCCCTCCTGAGGGACTGTGAGAAGAGATAGCCTTGCTGGGTGGGCCCTGGTGACCCCCGGAAATGCCCGACAGTAGCACATGCAGCACATCACCTACACAGTCTCTCTATGCGTGGAGCCGGATGTGCAGGGCAGTTGGATGCAGCTCTGAGATTTTAGAAACCGGGCAGATCTTGCTTGGAGTTTGCTTGCTGCAACTTGGCCCAAGAAAGGAATGTTTTAGGGGCCACGAACAAACCTTCTGCCAAGCTGCAGCTGGTATATGCTTGGAGTTATAATGATGGAATGTTTGACTGCAAATAAACATTTCCAGAGTTTCACCTTCTGCCTCCTTTCTTTTCTCTGTCTGCAGCTTCATTCTGATTTTTGTGCTAATGACACAACCTTTTTTCTGTCTGGATCTTTTGCTTTGAGAGAGTAGATGTGCAATAGCTGAAAATGTTAAACTTTCAAATAATGGAATAGACTGGGCCAGGGTGGCACATGCCTGTCATCCTAGCCACTCAGCAGTCTGAGGTAGGCAGACTTCAAGTTCAAGGCGAACTTGGGCAATAGGGTGAGAGGGCTGTCTCACCATAAAAATGACAAACACTAAAGACTGGGACGTGGCTGAATGCTTCCTGGGTTCAAACCCTAGTGCCACAAAAAAATAACTAGCTAGATGATAGCTAGCTAGCTAGACGATAGATGATACATAGATAGGTAGGAATATGGAATAGACGGATGGATAGAAAGATAGATAGATGATGGATGGATAGGTAGAGATATGGGATAGACTTATGGAAGGATAGACAGATGATAGACAGATTGACTGACAGATAATAGATGGATGGATACATGGATAGAATATGGAATGGATGGATGGATGGACAGACAGAGGAATCAGTACAATTTGTTATGCAGTCCAGTGTTCCTCAATACCCAGCTTTTATGAGTATTTCTGACTTTTGGCCTAGAATACACAACATATACCACAATTATTTCACCTTTTCACTTCTCCACTCTTATTGAACAGATGCATTACATACTGGTGGCTTGGGTTCAAATATCGTCTGAGGCCATGTATTGACAAATACTGTCTCGGTACGCAGAGCCGACCCTAAAGAAGGGTTGGAAACCAAGCCAAACACTGCCTTCTTTTATAACACAGGATATCGCCAATATACCCTTTGGGCATCACAGAAATCATTGGTTAATTATAAATCTAATAATATAGACAAAGCGGTTACAGCGAAATGCATCAAAAGCATTGCTTTCGATCAGGGTTCACTGAAGAATGAGTAGAAAAATTAGCAAGAGGAACGAGGTCTTCAAAATAACCTGGAAAAAGGACTCAGGGGCACAGAGCAACACAGGTTGGCTGAACAGCAGGGTCGCTTTCCAGGCAACCCGCGGAAAGAGGTACAGTCGTTCCTCAGTCACCACGGGGAGCTTGGTTCTGGGAAATAAGGATACCAAAATCCACGAATGCTTGAGCCCTTCCTGGAAAATAGCACTGTATTTCCAGGGAACATACACACATCTTCTTAGACACCAAATCATCTCCAGGTGATTATAACACTGAGCAAGAAGCAAACGTGAGGGAAGCAGTTGCTATATGATATCGTTTAAGAAACAACAGCAAGAAAAAAAGTCGATCCATGTGCAGTGCAGATGAAATTATTTTTCGGACACGTTTGCAGGACGTAATATTTACATGGCTTCTGAGGAGTTGATGCAGGTACAAAAAACAACTTCATTTCTTTTTTCCTCCCTTCCCCAACCCTCCTGCTCTCTATCTTTTGATCCCGTTCCCATTTGAGAAACATCCATCTCCCCACTTCCTATGATGGATCTTTTATTTTGCTATTTATTCATAATTTGGGTTTCTCTTAATAAGCCATCATATTATAATGATCCATGCACACCCATGTTTATAGCAGCACAATTCATAATAGCTGACTCTTGGGAGTCATCTATATGTCCAACAACAGATGAATGGATAAAGGCAATGTGGTATTTACACACCGTGGAATACTACTCTGCCCCGAAGAAGGATAAACTTGAGTCATTTGTAGGAAAATGGACACACCTTGAGAACACAATGTTAAGTGAAACAAGTCAGACACACAAGCTTTGATGTGGCATGGTTTCCCTTCTATAAGAAACCCAAAGAATAAATAAAGAGCAAGAAGATAAGTAACAGGAAGTAGAGAGACAGATCTTTCTCAAAGGGGAAGGGGACCAAAAGTTGTAGGAGGTGGGAGGGAAAAGGGATGAAAACAGGAATTACGCTGTGCTATGTCCATGGCCCAAGTACACACAAGGAATGCAAACATTATGTACTGCAACCATGGACTCATAAAGAAAGTGATCTGGGGAAAAAAGGCATTTTCTTTGGACATCACTTTTCTGATGTTCTGTGATCTTCCAAGCAAGAATTCCTCAACTTTCCATGGTCATGTGGAGCTACAACCAAAATTCAGCCATGCACAGAATCCAAATCGGCCTCCACTGGACAAGTCTTGCCTGTGCCTCTGTGTGCAAAGTTTCAAGACAGGGCGGCCTGCTGGATTGCTTCCTTAGCTACCCGTGAGATGCCCCAGAACACATCTTGCTGAAGCTTCTTTTGTGTTGTGCTTTATATCTGGAGTGCTCCCCAAAAGCTTCTGTTGTGGAAGGGTTGGTCCCCAAGGCAGCATCCTGCAGATGTGGGACTTTGGGGAGGGATTAGATCATGAGAGATGAACCCTGAATGAAGCCATTGAGGGGTTTATGTCTTAATGGGCAATTAAGATACAACCTACGTGCAGGATGTAGGTCACTGGGGGTAGGACCTTGGGCATTGTATCTCACCATGAAGTGAGCATCTTTCCTCCACCACAGGCATCCACCATGTCGTTTCCTCCTTGGAACAAGATGACCATGGACTGAACTCTCTGAAACCATAAGCCCAAAGTGAACCTTTCCTCCTTTATTGTTCTCCTCGGATATTTCACTGTAGCGATGGAAAGGTGACTCACACAGTCTCCCTGTTGGTTCTGAAATACAACCAACATCATTGGGAATCACCTAAGATCTTGCAAAAATTACCAATTCTGGAGTGCTTTCACAGATTCGCTGAATCAGGAAGGAAGTAGGACCCAGGAAAGTTGGTTTTATTGGCACTCTTTTGATGTTGAGAGTCTCTAGTCAGGAAGGGAAGGTCTACTAATAAATCTCACTGATAGTGTCATCTGTCACTCCTTGTTTCCAGGAATCCTATATTTCACTAGGTGAAATGAGCAGAATTAATAAAGGAGCGGCCAACGTATGGCTACACCATGAGGCTTTACAGTACGATGGTGGGGTTTGCCAATTAAATCCACATGGAGAATTTGCAGAAATGGAAACCTGACCATTCATGGGTGCTGAGAACACATATTTCCAACCTTTCACAAAATCTAGGAACATGGGAAAAATCTAACTGTAGGATCGTGTGTTGCTTAACAACAGGAGCACGTTTTGAGAAATGTGTCTGTGTCATTTGGCAATTTCTTCCTTGGGCAAAAATCAGCGTAATTGGCCAAAGAATCAGCAGGCAACATTAATCATCAGAGAGGAATGTCCAATCTGCAGCCATGTGGATCCAATGGATAAGGATCCGTGTGGATCCTTATGGCCGATGGCAGAGCTGCTGGGCAATGATGCTTGTGTTTAAATCCTACCTTGAAACGTTCTAGTTTAAGTCACCCAACAGACTTGCTTCTAAGTATCTGTGTCTCCACTCAGCAAACTGTAAATGTCAGCCTGTATCTGCAAAGCAGAACCAAGAGTTTTCCATTCATGAAGAAGCAAGACTTATTTTTCTGTCTACAACCAAGATGGCGGAAGGCAGCAACACCTGTGATCAATGACCATAGAGTCGTCTGCTCCGATCAGGTCTCCGTTTAATGGGGAAGGTTTTTGTCTTGCTCCCTTTATAGAACTATTAAAATCCAACCACACCTGGCCAAAAACTTTCAAATAATCAACTTGTAATCATAGCTAAAGGAGAAATTTTTAAGACCACAATTCTATATGAAAGCAACATGCATTTTGCATAGGTGGGCAGTAAGAAGGGGTTGCACCCAAAAACTGATATTGTCATGGGCCCCCATCATGCATGGAGCACTGAGCTGAACACAATTGTCTCCACTTTTCTGTGGTGATATTTTCTGCACTTTCAGTTATTCTTAGTCAACCATGGTCCCAAAGTGTTATAAAACACAAAAAGATATTGAGAGAGAGAAAGGAGAAAGACAGACTACATCCGTCTAACTTTTATAATAGTATGCTGTTCTTGTTCCAATTCAGGATTATTTAACATTGATAATATTTTCCTGAGCCTGATTTATAATCTGGTTTTTTTTGTTTTGTTTTGTTTTTTGGTACCAGGGATGGAACTTGGGACCTTGCACTTATGAGGCAGGCAATGGCACCACTGAGTTAAAAAAATCTCCAGTCTAATTTATAATCTTTATCACAACCTTGCATGTATACTGAAAAAATGCTATACCTAGGGTTAGGTCTCTCTCTGGAATTTCAAGTATCCCCAGGGGGTCTTGAACTGTGCTTCCTGCAGAAAAGGGGAAACCACCGTGCTGCAATTCCCAACATAGATTTGTGGGTGGAAGACACTACCAGCGAGATGGTTGATGGTGATACCTTCAGTGATAAGGAATAGCTTCTGGCCAATTCAACCCAAGGTGGTTCTCAGTTCCTACTCATGTTAGGCAGTTTTCCATCATCATGACAAAATAAGCCAATCAATTATATGGAAGACAGATTCAACATGGCTCATGGTTTCAGAGGGATCGGTCCATAGTCATTCGGATCCAAGGCAGGAACATCATGGTGGAAGGGCTTGGTGGAGGAGGAAAGACATTCACGTCACAGTAGCCAAGAAGGAAGGGGCTTGGGATGAGACCTGGTCCCCAAGGACACAACTGCATTGCACACTCCCATCAACCACCTTTCACTTCCTAAGTTTCCATAACCTCCCCAAAATGCCACTAACTTTTCATTGGATTAAACCCTTTATGAGGAGAGAGATCAATCAAGACATGGAGGGAGAGAGAGAGAGAGAGAGAGAGAGAGGGAGGGAGAGAGAGAGCCAATGAGCCTGTGTTGTCTGGCTTCCTTGTTTTTTCCAGCTTTATTCCATCTGGGCACCCAGCCTACTGGGTGGCCCCACCACGTTCAAGGTGGGCCTTCTGTGTGAGTTTGCCGTTCTCCATGCCAGTCTTCTCTAGGAGCACCCTCATGAATGGCCCCCACCCCTGGAAGTGCACTTTACTAATTCCCTACACATCACTCAAACCAATCAAATTGAACATCAAGATGAATAATCACACTGCTGTGTGGCTTTCTTGTGACTTTTCAGCACTTATTAAAATTTTATTAGGTGGATATGGTGTCATACACCTGTCATGACTGCATTCTGGGAGGCTGAGGCAGGAGGATCATTAGTTTGGGCAACTAATGACTTAGCAAGACCTTGTCTTAAAAGAAAAAAATAAAAATAAAGAGTTGGGGATGTAGCTCAGTGCAAAGGTCCTGGGTTCAATTCCCAGTACCACTAGAGAAATTGCACAAAATGATTTTTTTCTCAGCCTATATGAAAAATAAAATCAGGCCCCGGGCTCAGATTATTACAAAACAGCTCTTCCCTCTCCGCAATTTGCCTGCCAGACCCTGAGCTACTTAAAGCTCTCACCCACTAAATTCAGGCAGTGCCTGTAGTCATGTTGCCAGTGAAAAACCTCCACACCCATTTCCAAAATGCCACATGTTGAAAAAGTCCATTGCATCAATAAGTGCTAAATACTTAGAAGCATCCATGCAAAGTAATCATTAATGTCAATGACTGCTTTTAACAAGCAAATGTATTCAGAGGAACGGTCTTTATGCAAATTGACTTTCTGATACATACAAAAGCAAGCTCTTTATGAGGACATTAGAGAGCCACTTAACGAATGTGTTTGCATTTAGCAGCGTTGAATGACAATTTGTGTCCCAGATTGGTTGAGATGATCATAAAGCATTTTCAACTGCAACTATTTACCACATCATGTTTAGATTATCGCAGTACTCTTGCCCTATGCCCTGACAAAATTACTCATAGGATATATTCATTGATCTCCCAGCTCTGCTCTTCATATTAGTTTTCAGTTGTGGAATGGACTGGGGAGTTGTGAATTTTCTCCTGAAATTCTTTGTATGGTTCTTCTTATAGAAAGAAGGCATAGGATCCCTGTGACCTTGATTTAGCAATGGGGTATACATCTGGGAAAACAGGAGACATAGAGAAGGCCCAAGGGCTTCTATAGAAGGACAACAAATAGAAATGTTAATAAGGTTTCCCAGGCCGTAGAAAGCAGTTACTCTATAGCAGCTCATTTCCAGCATATTGCTATGTGCGTCAGGATCTCATGAGGGACTTCTACATTTGCCAGTTGCTCAAAAGACACTAATCTCACCCATGTGGCTCCACTCTCCTGACATCACCACTTCCAAAACCCCCACCTGCCAATATTATCACCTTGGAATTTAGAATTTCAACACTGCGATTTGGCATGAACATTTCCACCATAACAGCAGCCGATCTTTTCAGAGGAAAAGGATATTTTTAAGTGTGCATAGAAATCCAATTGCTCTGTTATATACTGTGTCAGTCTATTCTAGTAGCTATAATGCAATCTCACAGCTTTAGTGCTGACACACAGCAGGGCTTGGTGCCCAGGCCTGGAGGCTGAGGTCCACTGCACTGGTCTGTCCCTGTCTCAGTCCATCAGGGCCGCCATATGCAATCCCACAGCCCGGGTGGCTGACACACAGCAGGGCTTGGTGCCCAGTCCTGG
>NW_004624834.1:1459991-1472312 GCF_000247695.1 Heterocephalus glaber | reverse complement strand
TTAGGCCACAAGTGACACAGAAACATCATGGTGGAAGGGTGTGGTGGATTCAATATACGTACGGGGCAGGTACATGAACTGCGTTCCTAACAAACAGGTTTCTAAGATTAGGACAATGACATTGATATGCTTTTTTTTTTTTTTTTTTTTTTGGGGATGGCTACCATTCAACACACCATATCGTCTAATCAGGAAATTACAGAAGTGCACAAAAACAGGAGGAAATCTTCTGTTTCCATGTAAGACCAGAGAGAGCAACCACACAACGTCTGGTTAAGCGAAGCAGAGTTGATCATTTCTCCCTCGAGTAAGTGGAAGTGTTACATTTTTTTTATTGGTACATTTTATTTATACATTTTAGGTAAACAATATGATTACATTCATCACTGGGTGTTTGTACCTGTACATGATGTATCTTAGTTCTTATTTTTTTCCCCATTACCTGTGTGCCTTTCACCCCCTCTGCCCTTCCCTATTTACATAGATTTCATTTCCCTTTTTTTTTTTCTTTCTTTCTCATAGTTTTTCCTTTCCCTCTTTTCCTTTTCCCTTCCCCTCCCTTCACTCCTTCGTCTTTGGACCTTTTTTCCTATTTCAAATTACCAATTATTCATTTTAATCATTTTAATCCTTGTGTACACTATCAGTTAGTGTTATAATTTAGAGAAATAACAGATTCCTCTCCCACCATGTTCCCAGAATTGAAGGAAAATGGCACTGATTCTACAAAAGTTTCCACAATGACATTTTTTTTACAGCAAAAAAGGAATGGGCAAATACACCCAAAAATTGTGTGAAGTTGAAACACTATTAAAAAAAAAAAGATGGAGAACTAGCTCTATAGTCTGGAATTCAGAATTGGGGCTAACAAGCGGCATTTTTTTTTTTTTACAACAACCATACAGGGATCAATGCATTTAATGCAAAGTGAAGACAAGCTGGAATTGAAAGGAAAGAAAGTAGTGAGGGCCAGGGATTTAGCTCAGTGGTACTGCTGCCTGCTTTGCAAGTGCAAGGTCCCAGGTTCAATCCCTGGTACCGAAAAAAAAAAAAGATATGGAAAGTGGGGTGAATCTGTCCCCCCATGAGTGCAGTGTGTTTACCAAGAATGAATGCTTGACTATTCTGTACACTCCATTTCTGGAAAAAGAACCTATTTACATATTTAGTTGACATGAATTAAAACTGAATGCTCAGTTAGGTCTTCTGTAGGTGGCACACTGATCCTCTTGAACAATTTAACTTATATGGTCCCAAGTGCTTTCATTCATCAGCTGGCTCATTCATTTCACAGATGTTCCTGGATGATCTTCCTCTACCATTTAGGGAATGGATCAGAGCTATAAATAAATAGAGATTTGGACTGCACACCTAGGTCAACCACTTCTTGATGTCATGGTTGTATTGGTCAGCTCTGCCACTGCTGGAACTAATTACCCAATGCCAACAATTTAAAGGAGGAGAGGTTGGTTTTCGCTCATGATCTCAGAGGGTGTAGTCCCTGGTTGGCTGCTCCCATGGTCTCAGAGGGTTCAGTCCATGGCTGGCTGGCTCCAAGGTAGAAAAGTCATGGTGGACAGGCATGGTGGAAGAAAGACGATCAACACACATGCACAAGGGAAGAACACCAGAGAAGAAGGGACCAAGGACTATGTATAGCTCCCAACGTCATTCCTCCATGACACATCCAGCCTCCCCAAATTGTGCTTTACCAACCTCCTGGCCATGTCTCACATCAGTCAAGTTGACAATCAAGATGAATCATTCCAGTGCGCCATCAAATTTGTGTGGGTTTGTCTGTCTCCTGTCCTCCTGGAAATGAATGAAGATAAAATTGTTACTGCACTGGCCCATCTTGCCCCACTATATCTGAAGCTGGGCAGCTTTAGGAAGCAGAGGAGTTTATTTATTTCCATGATGACCCAATCTAACCCTAAGCACATCTCAGAAGCTCCACCTTCAAAGGCCATAGGTAGCTAAAGTGTCCGCCTTCTTCATATCCCACGCAGGGGATTCAATTTCAACACACAAATTATCGGGAGACACTCCAACCGCACCAAAACCATGGCAGCCAGTAGGGAGCAATCATCAGTGATCGCTGAAGTCCCCACACACGTGAACACACTTGGTCACGGAATGTGGCTCGGGGAAAGAGTTGTGCAAAAATTTCTCTATGTTCTGGGGCGAACTTTTTGGATGAACAGTGCCCATATCAGGTGGAATCTTCCACTCCTTTTCTGTCTTAGAAAACGCTATTTCCCTTATAGGAACCAGGGAAATCTTGCTGCTTCCTAACTTGGATGTAAAGATTCATGGTCATTGGAACCTGACCCAGGATCCATTCATGGTCATGTAGAACTGAGTTGTATCGAGAGCCAATAATGGATGATACCAATGCGTCAATCATTACCAAAAACTTTCAACTATGCCTTGACTTCCCTCACCTTCCAGGAGGTATTGAGAGGAGGATATGGGCAAATGAGAGAAACTTTTCAGGATTCAGATGATTTAAATAAAGTGAGTACCCTGGCTGTCATAGTTGTTTTTTGGGGTTTTTTTTTTTTATACTGTGTTTGATTTTGTAGGGGAGAAATGCAGAGTTGGTGGTGATGCAATTGAATGGAACACCGTTTGAAGTTCTCCTTGGGGAGCGAGCAGCGGCTCCATCGGCTTCCCGGTGTGAGAAAATGCAAAGAAACACGAACAATTTCACTCGTCCCACGTGAACCTGTCTTGCCCGAATCTAAAAGGAGGGACCCCAGTAGGAGCTCAGCTCCACACAGCCGAAGGAGCTGCCAGTGGCTGCTCTCCCATCCCGAGGTCAGCAGTCCCGTGAGCGTAGAGAAAGGCACCTGCAGGGGGAGGAGGCCTCTGTCCTCAGCGAACAGGAAGTGCCCGGCACTAGCGGCCTAGCAATGGTCCCCAAATGCACACCCACACGGTCTCCAGAGAGAGCCCGGGCTTGGGACGACCTGAGCCCACCCGGAGGCTGCTGTGCCGAGAATGAAGGCTCACGTGGCACAGGGATGGGGAGGCCGGAAGCCCCAGACCGCGGGGCTGCTGTCGGGGGAGGACTTTCTGGAAGCACCTGACTGGGTGAAGAGCGTCCCACGGGGAGACACCAGCGGGTCTTGGGCCTTGCTTCCCCTTCTTATAAACCCAGGAGAGCTGTCACGGGGTCCCCAGCAACCAACCCAACACCCCTCCAACGCCCCACTGCCAGAGACCACCGACTGGGACTTCAAGGGTTAAGTTCCCTGCACTGCTAGGGGGACACTTTCAAACTACAGCAGGGATCTGTTCAGAAACGGTACTTTTGCAGGTGGAATAGGTAAGACGAGATCACACTATAACCTAAATTTAACGGCAGTGTCTTCATGAGAGACGGAGGAGAAGATACAGACCCAGAGGAGGCCACATGGAGATGTAGGCGGAGACGGGAGCAATGAGGCTGAAGCCCAGGGTCCCCTGGAGCCCCAGGAGGAGGCAGAGGCAGGAGGGTCTCCCCAGGAGCCCGTGGAGGGAGTGAGGCCCGGGACACCAGGGTGCCAGTTATTGGCATTTTGTTACATCAGCCCCGGAAGAAATATCCAAAATGCCCACAGGGTTGCGGGACAGGCGGGTGGTCTCTTCTAAGGAGGCAAGGCTGGGAATAATGATTCTGGCTAAAGAAGAAAGTGCTCCAGTGCAACTAGATGGACGCTAACACGAGCCACTTCCCGCTCTGCATTTGCAAGGTAATAGCTTTGGTTCCTTTCTGTATTCTCCGAAGTGCCCCTCAAATGTTACACCCTGAGGGGTTGAGCCAGGAGCAGCCTTCAAACTTCACACAGCTTGGGAACCCCTTCCCGGAAACGCTTGACAGCCAACGTGGCTTGATTTTCCCCCTTGGAATATTTACCAATACACAGAGAGCTATCCCGGGGCATCAGACCCAAGTCTAAACGTGAAACTCACCTACGCCTTTCACAAGGAGCCCCAAGATAATTCTTTGCAATATTTTTAAAGCATCACTGTCACAACCTTGCCTGATCGCATCACTTCAGGTGTGGAATTCTCAACATGGAGAGTCATGCTGATGCTCCAAATTTCCAGATTTTCAGGACATTTTTGAATGTTGGTTTTTGGATTCGAGAGGCTGAGGTCATACATATAGACACCACCCTATGCCCCAGGCGTAGCTCCCTTCTGTCACATGGCCACTGAGTCGTCTTTTGCGGGAACCAGAAATCCTAGTCTAATATTCTTGACGTTGCACACAACACCACTTATCTGTGTATCAGAAGAGACTCCGGCCAAACTAATCCTGGGGAGAGAACGGGCCAGCAGATTTCAGAAGTTCTGGCATCACTCTGTTTCATCGGAAGAGAAAGACCGGGGAACCTAAGATCTTGGCAGCCACTGCTGATTTTTATCTGGGAGACAGGAAGAAGGGTTAACCCTCGGGCGATGATCGTGAACATCAGTTTGTCCTCGAAGTGAGACGTTTAGGAACTAACCCAGGGCCACTTTCTTTCTTGGGGGTTTGCCCACCCCTTCCCCTCTCTGACGCTCGGAAGATAAAAGCTTCTCAGACACTTGAGGAAAATGATCTGACACCAAAGCCCCAGGTCTGTGAATGTGCAGAGAAGAATTAAGTTAACCAGAGTGAAAGTGCAAACAATAAAAGAGATGTTCGTGGCTCTTGCAACCAGAATCACTTTCTACTTCGGTGTTGGGATTTCGAGCGAAATGTTTCAGATCTCAAAATTTAAATTTTCCTCATGAGTCCCACAACAAGCCCAAGGACCGGGTGGAAAGACTGCATTTTCCCATTCCGATCATCCTTCATTTAGTGGCTGTCTCACTTACTTGTCTCGCGTTGCTGAGACAAAATACCTGACACCTAACGTCCAAGCGGAGGGGGTTTATTCAGCTCAAGGTTTGTGGAGGGCTCCGTCCATAGTCGGCTGGCCCCAAGGGGGTGATGGCAAACAGGCATCGCAGAGGAGAAACAGCATGGCGCACACAAGGCAGCAGAAGCAACAAGGGGGCTGAACAGCGTCTTTCTGCCTCTTTCTTCTTAATCAGACTACGGGGATTAGCGCGTTGCCAACCCAATCAATCACTCACGTGTGGTGGTTTAGTGATCACACGCCCTTAACCCCAGCATCACACATTCCAGACTCACCCACCTATGACAGCATGAAGCTTTGGGGGGACATCCAGGCCCCAACCATAACCATGGCTCTGTGTACAGAAATCTGGGTACATGACGCTTTGGGGCTTGGATGGAAATCACAACTACGCAAACGTTGTTTGGACAGAGCAGGACAAACTCCTGGAGAAGCCAGCACAGGCTCAGCTAATGTCGACTTCCACAAGCACCCCAATCCGGAGTCTTGGGAGAGAAATGACCTCATGGTCCTTGCTCAGTGGCTCCGTTCTGTGATTTCCAACCAGCATCCACCAATGCATCGCCGCCTCCTTGGAGAGAAAGTTCTACGCAGTTAGGTTTGGAGGCGTCCGCTTCTGTTCAGCAAGCGTGAAGGAGACCGTTCTGTGTCTCTCTTTTTGAGCTGGTATCATGGTTTGCACATTGCCGTAACTGAGTACCCCCTTTGGAAGTGAATCTGCACATTGCAAGTCAGGAGAAGGTCAGCCGGAGAGGGATCTCTGAGCGGTGAGCAGGGTGGCCCTCGGGGGAGGATTCAAGCCATCACGTTATTAGTGGATTAAGGGAATGAATGGATCAGAGTGAGTCTACTATAAATCAGCTTGGCTTGGTCTCTCTGGAGTCTCTCTCTCTCTCTCTCTCCAGTGTTTATGATCACCTAGGACTCTGCCACCAAAGGTCATCAACAAATGTGACACTTTGACCTTCGGCCAGAGCTGTGAGGCACAGTGGACCGCTTTTTCTGCCTAATTCACCCAGGCTGTGGTGAACTCCGCTAGGGTACATCAAAGCCACGTTATGCCAGCCTTCCGTAGACCTGACACCGTGTGCTTGGGTCTTGTCCAGGATGAATAAGCTCCTTCCTTCCTTCCTTCCTCCATTCAACAGAGACTGCTCCAAGGTCTCCCACGTGGCTGGCATCATGCTGGGCCCTGGACACAGGACACAGAGTGGTACAAATACACCCCAGACTCACGCAAGGTACACAACAGCAGGTGCCAGGCTCAGTTGAAGAAAGCCACGGACATTTGCATTTAAATTTCTGCGACTTCAAGGAACTTTCCTCATTGTTGCTGGGAAGGTAAACTGGTACAACCACTGTGGAGATCAGTGTGAGATTCCTCAAGAGACTGAAACTAGAAATTCCCTTTGACCCAGCCATTCCCCTTCTGAAAGAGTTAAATCATTGTATTGCAGCGATCCATGCACATCCATGTTGATAGCAGCACAACTCATAATAGCTACATCTTGGAAGCAACCTGCATATCCAGACACAGAAGAATGGATAAAGAATACGGGAAACTTTTCTAAAATGTATTCCTTATACATCTATTTAGTTTGCTTTTAAACTGAATGAAAACTCTATTTAAAAGGCTGTGCATTTACTTTAAAAAAATGAATATGGTATTTACATGAAGTACTGCTCTGCCATAAAAAAGGAAAATTTTGAGTCAAGTGTAGGAAAATGGATGTACACCGACACCATAATGTTAGGTGATATAAATCAGACACTTGAACTCCAGTAGCACATCTATTACATAAGAAAGCCACGGTTTAAATGATTTAAAGTATAAAACAAAAGATAGAAAATAGAAGGCAAGGAGACAGAGCTTTTGCAAGTGGGAAGTGGCCCGAGAGATGGAGGGAGACATAAAAACAACGAAGCTGTATCCTATCCCGGTACCAACTCCCCACAATGAACGCAATCATTACATACTGTAACAGAGACCAAAACAAATAAAGATTTAGGTCTGAGCATGTAGCTTGGTGGTGCCGCACCTGCCTGGCAAGCTCAAGGTCCCAAGTTCGATTCCCGGTACCGGAAATAAAAGAAGAAACAAAATAAACATTTAAAAAAGAATCGGGAAAAGAATCCTATGAAGAAGAGGAAGCTGGGATTCCTCTTGGATTGAAGGAGATGGTGCATTTGGGAAAATGCTCACCTCAGCGGGACTGAGTTCCTAATACCCACACAGGAGGAACCCTAACTTGAGCTGGAAGAAAAATCACAGGCTGGGGAGTGGAAGTCTGCACATTTCATTTGTTAGGGAATTTACCTTCTCATGGTTCTCCCTAGTTCTTTATCCCACCCCTTCCGAGTAACTGCAATTACGGGTTGACCAGTAAGCCTTCCTCGACTCCTGTCAGTGGGTAGATGGGCTTACAAGGGTGTACAGCACATGTCCTAAAGATGGAATTATGCACTCTACAGCCCACTCTTATGACTGCTGTCATTGACCATGACATTTCCAAGGTTCATCCACGTTGTACCACTTCCTTTTCTTGACTGAGTAAGTTTCCATTATGTGGAGAGGCTACATTTAAAAAAAAAAATCCATTTGTCCTTTGATGGACATCTGAGTGGTTTCCACTTGGAGGCAGTTGTGAACAGGCCCTCTCTGTGTATGGGGTAATGGAAAATCTGTCAAATCAGAGTCACAGTGTTTCCTCCCACATTACTCTGGATGGATTTAATCTCTCTCAATCCTATATTTTAACATCTTCCCTATGGCAAACTTAATTTCTCACCAGTGGTACTTGCAATCACACCCAGAACCTTCTGACTGAGCTACCCCAGCAGCTCATTTTTTATAGATTTTATTTTCTGACAAGGTCTCACTAAGTCACCAAGCTGCCCAGGGTGGCCTCAAACTTGCTATCCTCCTGCCTCAGCCTCCCAGAGTGCTGGGATGACAGGTGTGTGCCATCGTGAGCAGCTTAAATTTGATGTTTCAGTGCCCCTGAAAATCAAGTGGGGAAATTATCAGTATTTGCCTTTTAGAAAATGATGAGGGTGATCAGAATGAGGAGAGAAGTCACTCTTTGATATAACATCCATCTCCTTGATGAGCTGTTCGTTCCAGAGAAAAACAAGAAAGAAGAGAACGGAGGGGGACGAAAGTTCTCCAAACGCCACTGCCCAGGTCTTCTCTTGTTTCTCTCTCCTCTCAGGCTGATTTCTTTCTGCTTCCGATTTGTTGGCTCCTTCATTTTCTTTTCTTTCTGTTTTCTTCCCCCTCCCTCGCTCTTTACCTCCCTTTTCGGTCTTTTCCTCTTCCTTCCTTCCTTCTTTCCTTCCTTTTCTCCAACCCAGTCCTGAAAACAAGAAATCTCTTCCTCCTCTTGCCTGGAACTCCGCTCTGGCGAATCCTGCTCTGTGCTGTTTGCACTCACGTACTCTCATGGGCTCATCTTCTGGCTCACTCTTTCTTGAGAGAGAGACCAGGGAAAGTGGAAACATCAACTCCACCAGAAACACCCGCACCTGGATCGGGCAGCCCAGCTAGCTGAGACTGTCACTAAAAATAAGCATGATTTCATTTCTTCGAGCAGCTAAATTTAGCAGGAGGCAGAGAGGAGCCCTGCAGACCCCACTGCAGCCAGGTCCCCACCAGCTCTGGCTTCCCCAGCCCAGCAGCCACATCTGGTCTCTCAGCCCCGGCCCTGGGGTGGGTGCAGGAGGAGCAGGTTTTGTAAAAGCCATGTTCACCGAGGGGAGGCGGGAGACGTCGCCAGGGCTGAAAGCTCCGCCACAAGATCGTACGTGTGAGACATGAGCTCAGCACCCCTGGTGGGAGCAATTGTATCACTTCCTGCATGGTTATTGTCAGCCACGGACTGCACTAAGAAGGGGTCTCTCCAATCACGGCAGGCCCAGAACCACCCAGGTCTGCTGCCCCACAAAGTCCCAGCATGCCGATGTTGTGTTTATGTACACACACACACACACACACACACACACACATGCACAACTACCTAAAAACACAAAACTAACAGTGGATGGTAGGGCAATGTCTGTGTACATAAAAGTGTAGACTCTGTAAATAGTGCACATGCATATAAACAGGGCAGAGCTGTACAGTTTACTAATAGTTTACAGCAATAAATAGTTCACTGTTTATAAAGAGTTTACAGGCATGAACTGTTTATCTACACACTATATGTAATGTGTAGATATAGGTTATATATAAACTGTCAGCATATATAGCATGCATTATATATATGGAGACATATATAAAATTAATAGATACTATATTAATTACTAATTATGTAAATATAGTGTACATTAGTGTATATTAATGATTGATTATATTTAATTATATTAATATATTATATTAATTAATTGCTATATTGTACATGTAATATATATTAGAGAGAGAGAGTCCACCAAAAATATATATGCACACTTTAGTGGTTTGACGTACTAATTAATGTCTAGAAGCTCATGGCCACAGCTTTTGAGGAGCTCTTGTCATTGTAGAGGCCACAGGTAACTTGTCTTAATATCATGATTCTTTGATAAATTTAGAGTTAAAATATTTATACAAGTTTGTCTTTGCCCAATGTGTACATATTTTTGGTGGACTCTCTCTCTATATATAGTACATATAGACTATTGATATATATATATAGTATACATAGAATATATATAAAAATCAGTTTATGTATATATAGATACAGTATAAATATATACACATAGAATATGCCATATATATCAAATAGCACATACAGAAATAATGTACACAAATAGTATATGAAAAAATATATCTCATGTTATATATGTAAAACAATACCTACAGTGGTGTAACTATAAGCTAATAGTTTGTCACTATAAACTGTATAGCTATATAAGACATATATAGTGTGTACACATAGGTTATATATGAACTATACGTGTCATGCATATACATTTTATGTATATGTTGTATATTTATGTACAGTGCATGTATACACTAATTTATAGATACAGTGTGTATACACAGTATTTATATAAAGCATCTAACATATCCACAGTACATGTATATGACCAGTGCAAGCTGCATATAAATATATATTATATATATGACAGTACATACTCAGATTGTATATAAAGTAGAATATATGTATATATAACAAGTGTACACAGAAGCAGTATATGACAATAATGTGCATAACAACCCATTCAGCTATTTGATCTTGTTTTTTTCTTCAGTACCGGAAATCGAACTCAGGTCTTTCCGCTTTTGAGGCAGGCGGTGGAACCACTGAGCTAAATCCCCGGCCCTAGCTATCTGATCTTTGATGATGGTTGTCCAAAATATCCACTGGAGGAAAAATAGCCTCTTTAATCAATGGATGCACCTTGCGACCATAATATTAAGTGAAATAAGTCAGACATGCAACCTCAACTATCACAAGGTTTCTCTTACAGGACAACCCCTCCCCCCTCATTCATAAATTAAAGGCAAAATAGAAGATACGTAAAGGGGAATTAGGGGGATGTTTTTCAAATGGATAGGAGAAGAGGAGATGGAGAAGGAGGGAAAGGGGAGGAAGAGGGAAAGGGAATGAAAAAAGAATTGAAGGGGAAAGTGATGAAAATAGAGCTTTTGCAAATGGGAAGGCAACCAATGTTTGGAAGGAGAAGGGAGAGGATTTTTTTAAAAAAGAGACAAAAGAATTAAGACGTGTTATGTACATGTAGCAACTCCCCATGGTAATTGTAATTATCATATACAGCAAACACATACTAATAAAAGTAACATGTATCACAGTCCAAATGCAAGTATGTATCTCGGTGTGCCTATGTACAATGTCACATGTATAAAACACCCGTGGGTCTATCTAAGTCTCTCTCTATAATGCACCGAGCTTCCCATGAATTCCAGTTCATAGGGGAATTTTTCTTTCCAAGTCCTGAAATGGATCACTTGCCTTCTAGCCTGTACAGAGAGTGGATTTTCTCCAGTGATTCCCAGGTGCTATTGCAAATCTACACCATGCACATGGTCGCTCTAATTCGCAGAAAATGCAGGCTGGGTTCGCAGCCGAGCCTCAGGCCTGTAGGAGAGCCACGAATTTGATCATGAATTCACCTCTCCTGCTAGGTAGGGAAAATCCAAATGGGTTTCATGATGTTCTTGCAGGATACATTTTTTTCCTCCCTGAAGTTTCAGTGCATGAAAGTGAAGGTCTCCAATTCCCTTCCCTTACTGCAGCAGAATTTAATCGAAAGGTTATTTGTGTTGGCGACTTTCCAGGGAGAGTTATTTATTGGACTGTCCAAACAATTTCCTATGAAGTTATTTCAGCTGGAAGGCAAACTCCCAGGCCTAGATGGAGGAGATGTTATCCTCAGACACTTCGCCGGAGAGTTAACACTGAGATACTTTCTCCACCCACCAGACAGGGTGAAAATTACCCGCGGATCAATGACGTCACTTCCGTGATGTCATCTAACTCCCGTGATGTCATCACCGGGGAAGATTCCCCGACTGCATGTCACAGTGTGGTCACCTTGGTCTTTATGTCTTAGATGAGTACACTGACACCCCAACCTGTGAATATTGGAAAGTGGATTCCTACAAATAAAGAATATGGGGTGAGGAAGCCGAGCCCATGAATCCATTCTTTCCTGGATGTCCCGGGTGTCAGATCCTCTCTACTCTCTCTCCCCTTTTACTCCCACTTCCCAAGCAGGACCAAAATGATATAAATCCACACTGAATCCAGAAGTGCTTCCGGTTGTATTTGGGCATCCTCATTGGACTTCATACCTCACATATTATTTACATTTTTGTACTCATCTTGTTCCTAAAACACAGTTTCTCTTTTATGCCCTAGTGACATTTTGGGGGCTGGGGGTTCTCCATGGGGGGCTGCTCTGTGCAGCTGTAGGATGCAGAGGAGTGTCTCTGGGGTCCACTCTCCAAATGCCAGGAGCATCTAATGCTCCAGTTGTGATCGCCAATAATGTGCACAGACATGGCAAAGTGTGTCCTGGGGACAGGATCTGCCTGGGTTGTCACCACTGCGTTAGTTAGGTTAATGACAGATGGGCTGAGAGGTGATAGACAGAACAGGTAGAATGGATGGAAGAATGAACAGATGGAGGGATGGATCGATGTGTGGTTGGGTGCATGGGTGGATGAGTGGATGGGTGGATGGGTGGGTGGATGGATTGATGGATAAATGAATGGATGGATGGGTGGACAGATGGGTGGATAGGTGGATGGGTGGATGAGTGGATGGGTGGATGTGTGGATTGGTGGATGGGTGGGTGGATGGGTGGATGGGTGGATAGGTGGATGGATGGATGGATGGGTGTGGATGGATGGGTGGATGGGTGGGTGGGTGGATGGGTGAGTGGATGGGTGGATGGGTGGGTGGATGGATGATGGATGGAT
>NW_004624834.1:1416343-1459519 GCF_000247695.1 Heterocephalus glaber | reverse complement strand
TGGATGGGTGAGTGGATGGGTGGATGGGTGGGTGGGTGGATGGGTGAGTGGATGGGTGGATGGGTAGGTGGAGGGTGGATGGGTGAATGAATGGGTGGGTGGATGGTCTCTCCTTCAGAGTTCTCAGCACTGTGCACATCTGGGGCTGGGTAGCTTTCTGTGTGGGCTGTGCTGTACTCTGTAGGATGAGGATCAGCATCTCTAGGCTCTACCTTCCTGGGGCCAGAAGCATTTGTGACAGCCCAAAATACTCCCAGGCTCTGCACAGGGTTTAGAATTCCTCTTGGTTGAGGACCATGGTTCTAAAGATAGCTGAGCTCATTTATCAGCTGCACAAAACTTTTGTCTGACCACTTTCATTCTGTCCAAATTGTAACCTGAACTGTTTCAACCTTTTACTTTTGCATGAACTGATGTTCATGAATGAACAAAGAGGTGGTTAGCGCATTTGCCATCTTAAAAAACAGATACAGAGATTCAGATGTAGATGTGGGGATAGAGGCAGAGATAGAGACTGATAGAGATAGAAAGATAGGATGGGTGGTGAGCTTTTATATTTTTTGTTTTACTCTTTTGAGACAGAGTCTCACTACGTAGTTCAGACTGGATGTAAACTCACTATTAGTCCAAGCTGGTCTCAAACTTGCAGCAATATTCCTGCCTCAGCCTCCTGAGTTCTGGGATCATGCCCAGCTCTGTGATCTCCTATCTTTTAAAAAGTGACTTCCACATCCCATATTTCAATTTTGTGTGACAAGCAGATCTAAATTAGGCTTGCATTTGCACATGCCTTCCTGAGGGAATTAAAAATTTTTGCTCACCACATTGCATGGAACACCCAGTCATGACACAGCCGGACTGGCTGATCAAAGCCTTTAGAGTTTTCAGGGTAATTATAGAGAACCTTTTTCGTGTTGCATGACAAAGAACAGGCTTCCCCCAGAGCCAGCCAACAGGACCCCAGATGTTGCTCTCTGTACTGAAGTTGATCTCATTTCTGCCAGGATAAAGGAAGCCCCTTGATGTCTGTCTCAGTTGTACAGAGAGGCTGGCATGGCCTTGAACTCACTGTGCAGCCCGGCTGCTCCCAAATTTGAAGCGATCCTCCTGCCTCAGCCTCCCAAGTGCTGGGATGACAGGTATGCGCTACCACATTCAGCTCAGTGAGTTCTCTTTTTAAAAAAATGATGTCTATATCCCATATTTTATCTGTGTAGACCGGGGAATGTATTAGCCATCAATGTAATATAGAGGGGAGTGGGGAATTATCAGTGCCAACCATGGTGGGGCACCAAATTGGATAACACGGAGACCAAACAGCCCTTCTGTAGCTCAGCAGTGTGAGCTGATACTTAGGGAGCATCCACGTGCATTGAGTTGTTTCTTTCTAACACTGGGGACTGAATCCAGGGTCTCCCACACAGCTACATCCCAGTCCTTTTTATTTCAGTTTGAGACAGGATCTCGCTTAGTTGCCCAAGTTGGCTTCAAAGTTGAAATCCTCCTGCCTCAGCCTCCTGAATAGCTGGGATTACAGGTATGTGCCACTCAGCTAGGCTGTATCGTCTCCATTTTACGGATTTTTAAAATTAGTACACGTTTATTGTTTATCAGGCAGAACTTCAGTAGCTAAGAGAAAGTTTTAGAGGAGGATTTCCGATATGAATACACTGAACATTCAGAAGTTCGGGGAGAAAGCACCTTCTTTCGTTGTGTTCTTGCAGTTGCACCTTCCATGAAGAAATAACCGTCGGGGAATCCCCAAGTATGGAAAAGAAAGCCTATTTCCCATTACATGACTCTTGAATATTTGCTAAGCTGATTAAAATCTCACTGATCCACAAAATGAAATAGCATGGCACCCCAAACCTCAATGGCTGAACTTTTTTTTTTAGTATCTGTCTTGTTTAAATGCAAGAAGAAAGTATGCACGTATACAAACACATGCACGAAAGCATATAGGTAGTTGGCGTAAAAATACAGACAGCCCTCAATTCAGGATGGTTTAACTTATAATTTTCTAAATGGACCCACATAACCGTTCTGCTTTTCTCTTTCCATGTAGTATTTAATACATCACAGGAAACACTCTACATGGCTTTATAAAGTAATATAGAAGTCTTGGGTGGTTTCTCCCAGCTGTGGGCTAATTAGTGGCTCAAAGCCAGCCGAAAGCAGGCTAAGTCAGGCAAGGCTATCATGTTCAGTATATGCCATGGTTCCAACCATTTTCAGCTTTGTATGATTTTGATGAACAATGGGTTTTCCAGGACACGATTCTACCCTGCACTGAGGGCCCCTTCTTCAGAGCTGGCTGGGAACTCGGAAGTCTACGGTCAATGGAGGATCTAACAACACCCTGCTCAGACCAAGGGGACAAATATAATATAATATAATATAATATTACAGTGTAATATAACTGGGTACAAATTTGGTGTCTGAAAGACAGAACAAGCACATTTTTATGAGGTCTTCTGCTTTGGAATCAAAACTGGCTTCCAGCGTATGTTCTTTCCATGATAAAATTCTAGCCAACCTGTGTTATATGTTATTTGGGGGTTAAGTTCACTAGACCAAAGATTGGGAAATTAATCACATGGAATCTGCTTTTACCAAGCAGCATGTAAAGATCAAGTGAATGTTTGAATAAATAAAAAGTACTACAATAAACCGTGCATTGCCATTCCCCTCCAAACACACTCATCCCATGATTGTTCATGCTTCCGGCAGGAGCTCTGGAGTCCTCTTTCCTCAGGGCCTTTAGCCATCTTGGTGGCCTCGGTGTCCTGAGTGGACTCAAAACATTGACCTTTCCTGGTCATTTTGACTGTGAAGAACAGCCAGAAGTTGCATGGCATCAGATTTGGTGAAGGCGGTGGATGAAGATACACTGTCGGGTCTTTGACAGAAATTGTTGTTAATGCTTTAAATAAATTCAGCACATCAAGCCAGCCATAGAAAGACACTCAGGAAAGAGGACTTCGAGAACTGCTTCGGAAAATGGCCCGGACGATGGGATAAGTATGTTTGAAGAAAGGGGGAGGATTTTGAAGGAGAATCATGGAAACGTGTTTTTTACTGTATTTTTAAAAAATATAAATATTCCTTGCACATTTTGATCATATCTTGCGTATCTGGGGCATCTTCAACATATTTATGAACCCAGCTGTGCCTTCCGAGATTAGCAGACCATGAACTACTGTAGGGAAATATGCCCTTGGGTGACCAAGGCATACACTCTTCAATTTGGGAAAAGAAATGGCTTTATGTCATCCTGATATATGCTTTCTCTAAGGATGCTGTGCTTCCGGGATTACAAATGCAGAACATTCCCAGATTCACCAAGTCAAAATGAAAAACCTTTCCAGGACCGGGAGAGAGCATCAAAGGTGATCAATGTGGAATGCGGCAAACATTTTAAGTCCTTGTCTCTCTAGCCAAGATTGGCTTCCCCAGAGCCATATTTAGTCATCAACCTATGATTAAAGTACCAGTCTGGGTTCAACTATCAATTTCTTCGTCTCACGCATTCACCCAGCATAGCCCTTGGAGAGGGTGAGAAGCATCTGCATCCTGCGAGTTAATCTCATGAAAATACCATGTTGTTCCCCTCTGAGAAAAACCCTTAATCACCATCCACCATCTGTAGAAGGAAGTAACAACAGTACAACTGATGATTCACGGCTCGCTCTAACTCAATCTCTCTATAAGAATGAGCAAAATGAGCTCATTTTGCCTGGTGAGGATATCCGCGTTTCCCCTGAAGTTTTGATGACCACAAGTGGTCTTACAGGGTTATCGTCAAACAACACAGCACAATGAACACAATGAATATTTACATTGGCCCTTCTTCAAGGGTTATTTACTGAAACATCAAAACAATTTCCTGTGTCATTATTTCAGCTGGAAGGAGAACCCTCAATAAATAAATCTAGCTAGCATTCTCAAGGCCAGGAGGAGGAAAGTGGGGAGGATATCGTGTAAGGCATCAGTAGAAGCCCATTCCTCTACTTGTGGTTCCTACAGTCATTGATAGCCCAAAAGGCAAACCCAAGGCCAATGCGAAGATATCAGTCCACCTGGATTTTAGACCATGGGCATCATTCATCATGCAAGTATCTCTATCTCCAAACTCAAGCCAAGAGGTCACAAGAAGGACACAATCTCAAAGACAAAAATAAAAACCCTCCCAGGAAACCAACACCCCACCCAGCAGGAGGCCACTCACCCACCCTGCAACACAAAGAGGGAAGCACATTTGGGTGAGGGGTAGACGCCTCATGTTGGGATCAAAGAGACAAAATGGTGCGTGGACTGAGTCTGGCCAGTCCAGGGCTGGCTGCTATGGTTTCTGTCTTATGGCCTCAAAAGTAGGGGCCAATCAATCCATTCTCTGCACAACCTGGGTTCGGTTCCTCCAGAATCTGACGTTCATCTTTCGGTCCAGGTCCCGAAGCTCAGAACATTGACAGGATGCCCAAGTATCCCTGTAAAGTTCTTGGGAAGACTGTAGACCCTAAAGCAGCCCAGACCCAAACCACAAGCACCCTACTTCTTCTCCTATAAATGTGAGATATTCTGTGGTACATACAACTTTAAAAAAGTAAAGCGAGATGCTTATTGATCTTTGAGGAGGAAGCAAAGAAGGAAATGGCTCTCTTTGCCCGCATAAACCCAACATCAGCCAGAGATGGTGGTGCGCTCCTGTAATGTCAGCCTTCTTGTAGGCTGAGGCAGGGGGGTGTGAGCACAAGGTGGGTAATTTAGCAACTCCCTGAGAGCCTGTATTCAACATGAGGAATAAAAAAGGGCCAGGATGCACTTGACGGCTTCGCGGGAAGGCATATCTCCCATGGTGTTCTTAAGAAGACCCAGTTTATACGGCAGCAAGAAGACTCTGCAGTCTTCACTTCAGTCAGGATGGGCCGTGGTCGGCATGATTTCTCCACACTTTGTCCACGGGAACATCAGTAGCATGGACAAGGGGGACCTGCTGCCCAGGGCTCCTCCGTGGTCAATGAGTTAAACCATGTAAGGAACCCGGCACGGTGCTTGGCTGCCTCGTCAATACATCATGATCCCACCCACCTGTCTCTCATCTTGCTCCCCGAGCAGTCTTGCTCTGTTAGGCACAAGTCAAAATTCATTTACCCCGCGATTTAGTGAGTCCGCCTGTCCTTGGGAAACCCTGCCTAGAAAGGATGGGCTCTGAAATGCTCTTTGCATCTGAAAGAGTGTGATTGTGGATGAGGAAGGCAGACACCCTCTCTCAGAAAACAGGATAGAAGAGGAAACTACTTTCCTAGAGAAGTCTTTTCTCTTCTTTCTCCTCCCTGCATTCTCTTCCTCCTCCTCTTTCCGTTTCTCCTCCTCCTGCTCCTCCTCCTCAGTCTCCTCCATCTTCTTCTCTCTTCCTCTGCTCATCTCCTCCTCCTCTTATCTTTCTCCTCCTCCCTTTCCTCCTCTTCCCTCTTTCCTTGCTGCCAGTTAATTTTGCACAATATTGGCTTTCTCTGTGTCCCTTCGTATTTGCCCGTGATATAGTTCGATTGTACCCCTCTCCCACTGCCCTGTCTCACACCCGCTTCTCCCCTGCCTCTTGTCTAAGAACCGGCTCCTTGCTACTTGTCTGTCATCTTTCTCAGCGTCCGCACGTAAGGAAAGACAGCATTGCATGTATGTTCTGACCACAAGCCGAAGGTCCAGGGTGGCGATGTACAGAGAACAGAAGGCGGCAGCAGCCCAGGGCGTGGGACTGTGAATGTCAAACGATGCTGAGGATGTCAGGAGCTCTCTCCACTTTTCACATAAGACACGCGACTCCAGTGAGGAGCAACCTTCACCCCTGGCGACACTGAGCAGAGACAAACCCCCTGGCATCGCAAATCCTCATTCCTCACCCCTCTGGGAGACCCAGCTGTGTGATGCTCTGAGCCGGGCCTTTCTGGAGGACCCCGGGGGAAAGAACAGGCAGCTGGTGAGCTGAACCAGCACAACTGGTGGGATGTAAGCATTAAGATCATTCGGCAATTCCGTTTTGTCTCTGGCGGTCTCTTTCAAGGGTATTCAGGGGAGGGTGCAGGTGGAGAGGTTGTTATTCAATTCTGAACTAGATGATGGGTAGTTTTTCTCTTCTTTCTCTTCTTTCTCTTCTCTTCTCCCCTCTCTTCTCTGTTCCTTCTCGATCTTCTCTCTCCTGTCGTTCTTTGGCGTCTCCTTTCTCCTCTCTTTATCCTTTTTCTTGCTGGCTTTCATTGCTTCATTCCCTCCGCTGTCCATCGATCCATAAATCCCTCTCTCTTTTATTCTCTCCTTCATCTTTCTGTCTTAAATTCTTTTCTCTGTCTCATTCTCTACCTTGTGCTCTTTGCATCTTTCTACCTTCTTTACCTGTCTTATCTCTGTGACAATTAGCCAACCAAAGAGCTCCCTCCTGGATTGTTTGGATGCCTTTATCCCACCGACGGCCAAGAGTGAGGGCTGTGGACAGGATCTGAGGCGCTCCCTGAAGGCTTCTCCGTTGAAGGTTTGGTTCCCAATGCAGCAGCACTGGGAGCTGGGGATCTGGGGAGGTGATCGGATCATGAGAGGTCAGAGCTCTTCAGTGAATTAACCCATGGCTTCATGACTTGGTGGCATTATTGGCAGGTGGCTGAGACTTTGCCAGTGGGGTGGAGCTAAGTAGTCCACCGAAAGCAGGGATTGGAAGGGTGAATCTTGTCCCCAGCTCCTCTCTCCTCTCTCTCTCTCTCTCTCTCTCCTGGGCGATAATCATCTTTTCACCATTATATCCTTCCCCCACAATGTTTCCGCCTTGGAGCCAGCCAAACATGTACTGAAACTTTTGACGCCGTGACCCCAAATGAACGAATCACCTTTGTGTTGATTCTCTAAGATATTTTGTCAACACACACACACACACACACACACACACACACACACAGCTAACACAGGAAGGAAAGTGTACCCTCTAACCCTAATGGAAACAAATCCCAAATGTAAGCACCATTAGGATTAGGATTAATGAGTTAACTATAATTGTAGAAAGAAAACCCGTATGAATAAAGTATCCTGAGTACAACATTTTAAGGGAAGTTGAAAGAAATGGTTCCTTCCACAAACGTGCCTCGTGTTTGGCTCCAGTGGTTGAATACATTCGGTTCCCCCTCAGCCCTGAGACCCTGACCGTGCCCATGAGCTGGTCCGGTTTCCCGAGATAAACAAGGAGCTTTACACCATGCAGCACATGGCTTCTGTGATATAACAGAGCTGCAGCCTGGACTTTAATCTCCCGTTTAAAATGGCTCATTCATTGTCCCAGTCCCTTTCCCATCTCTGGGACAAAATACCCAACGCCCAGAGCTGCGAGAGGAGAAGAGCTTTACTGTGGTGGTCCACGGTTTCAGTCCGCATCCAGCTGGCTTGGAGGCAGCAACACTGTGGCAGAGGAATCCTGCGCCACACGGGCCATGCCAGGAATCAGAGACAGGAGGAAGCACTGAGGACAAGAAAGTCACCCTGCCCGGTCCTCACTCCTCCACCGTCCCCTCCAATCCAAGGGCCTCTTCCTGCTAGCAAGGCCCCCTCTGGCAAAAAATGGTAGTGACATTGGTTACAAACCTAACAAAATGGTTTGGATTGGAATGATTTGTTTGCAGTAGGCACGACTGGGCGGTGGAGGAATAATACATAACAGCGTCTTAGATATAGCTCATCTCTCTATTTTTGTGTTTTGCTTAAATTCTTTTATCGGTACATTTTAGGTATACAGTACGTTTACATTCATCACTGGGTGTTTGTACCCGTACATGATACAACTTGGTTCTTATTCTTTCCCCGCTACCTGAACACCCTCCATCTTCCCTATTTACAATGACTTTGTTTCTGTTTTTTTCTTTTCTCATAATTTTTCCTTTCCCTTCTTCCCTTTCCCCTTCCCCTCCCACTTCCCCTACCCCTTTGGACCTTTTCTTCCTATTTCAAATTATCAATTATTCATTTTAATCATTTGAATCCTTATTTACACTTTCTGTTTCTCACACTAGAGAAACTATTTGGTATTTACACATGTGTGTCCTATTTTTTTTCACTTCAAATCGTTCTGGATTTGCATGGCTGATTCATTTTCCTTTCCCTCAGAAGGAGAGTGAATGTAATTACAGAATGCATATAATCATTAAAATTCTTAGGCTCAGGTTTGCATGTGAGTTGCCTTTCCACTGCTTCATCAAAATAGTGGAAATAATTAGTTTATGAAAAGGAAAGACTTATTCTGGCTTATGGTTTTGCAGGGTGCAGTCCATGCTTGGTTGGCTCCACTGGTCTGGGGGATGCAGCCAGGGAGCACAGCATGCTGGGAGCTGAGGTGCATAAAGATGCAACCTTTATGCCTGGGAAGTGAAAGAAGGCACAAGACTCCCAGGATCCTTTCAAGGCCATGCCCCAGTGACCTAACTTTCTCCCTCTAAGCCCGGCCTTTTAAAGGTTCCTCCGCCTCCCAGTAAAACCACAAGCTGGTCATTAAGCCATCAACACAGGGTCTTTGGAAAACTCTTCCAACCCAGAGCAGTTCTTTTCCCTTCTCAACGTGCTTCCTTAAAAGGCAAAGATATTATTGAGAAGCTACATCCATTTTAGCTATTTCTTAAAATGTTTTTCCACACCAAGTATTTGTACATATTTAGCAGGGACTTTCTGATCACTTGATAGATGCGCTCACTGGGGTCAGCATTTTCTTTTTTATTTTTTATTAGTACATGTTTGGGGAGCGTGATATTTACATTAATTTTAGTAAATACGCACACGTACTTCGCATGATTTGTTTTATTCCTCTTCTCCTCTCCAGCCACCTCCCTTTCTCTGTCTCTACATCCCCTGTCCCAATTTTCATTGTTGTTGTTATTACTTTATAAATTCATAAAATGATCATGTTTGTTATGGGTCGCTGACACATATACCAAGTGCGTTTTAAATCTTTTTATGTCCTCTTCTCTCTCACCTTATTCCCTCAGATATTTCTCATTTCCTTGTTATTGATATGTGTATGTGGTGATGTAATTGCATTGGGAAATTCCCAATTAGGGAATTAAAGATAGATGGACAGATAGACAGATAGATTAACTATATGAATGAATACACAGAGTTCATATAACTCTTAGAATTACATGATTATATGTATCTCACTTTCTTGACCATTTTCATCTCCTGATCATTTTTTATCCCTTTTCCCCCTGAATTTTCCTCTCCCCGTGGCCCCGTTCAACTGATTCTCATCTACCTCCCTGATTCCCCCATCTCTCCTTTTACTCTTTAATTTATTTATACCTCAGGTTTGTCAAATAAGAGGCACCACATGATATTTAACCTTCTGTGTCTGCCTCATTTCCCTTAACATTATACTCTCAAGATCCCATTTATCATTTCTCTGTGTTGAGAATCTTCAATCTCTGCTTTCCCCATTATTTTGAAATACATTGCAAATTATCGTCAGATAGCACCACCTCACTCTGCTGCAGAACAATGGAACTTATCCCTCCACTTCCACTGTACTTTTGCAATTACCATCCAACCTTTCTTTAAAATGCTATGAGTTTTAATCCTCGTACATTACAGGTATTTACGAAGTCAGAGTTACGGAGAAAACATATTAGCACAAATTCTCTCATCAGCTCTTCAACCATTTGCATTAAAAGTAAAGGTTTTAAATAATGTTATACCCCCCTCCCTCCAAGAAAATCCTATGTGTTTATCAAAAATGTGGAAAGACAGCAACGCCTGAGAGATGTGCTAAGTGAGTCAACGTTGAGAAATCCTGCCTCTAGAATGTTAGATGTTGGGAGAAACCCAACTTTGGTGCTTTCAAGTTCAAAGCACTTTGAGGAACTGAATCGACAGACAAGAAGGTAAGATAAGAAAAGTATGCGGGGGAGAAGAATTTGCAAGACGAAAGTCCAAGACTAGCACTTCTCCCTGAGCCCAGCGTAGGAGAAAGGAGCTCCTTTACAAATGCATGAATTGTAGTAAAGTTTTCAGGCAGATTTTACACAGCAATTACAGGTTCAGGCAGCATGCATCTAACTAGTGCCGCAGAAAAGGAAACAGAACCTGAAGGCAAGGGTTTCACTGAGTCACCTCGGTGTAGAGAGCAAGCATGTGCAGTATCACGCTAATCTCAGATATGATATTACCAACACTCAGCTCCGCTCAGAAAGCTTGCACCAGCATGAAAACATGTGTAAAATCTTCAGCCATCGGCACATTCACTCCTGAGAAAGGAGTTCTCCTGCCAGGCCATTCACTGGCACGCAGAATGGAAACTGTTTCCCAGGTTGTGAGTATAAAATGAGGAAGAACGCACATGCCACAGCAAATCGGCAAGGAGACTCAGCTCGGCTGGGAGGAGAATGGAAAGCAGCTTTCTGGTTTTTAGCCTGAAATGTTGATAGCGTTGGCTTTCAAGTTTGGTCCAAGGCGGACACTCGAGATACGGACTTACTGGCAAAGATGAAAACGTTCGCTCTTGTTATGAGCCGTTCTGCCTGGCTTCTCCGTGTCCTTTTTTTTTAATAACCAAACTTCAAAGGGTGCTGCTCTTCAAAAGCTGAGGAACATCACAGCTGAAATGCAAAATTGCATGACCTGGGACTCTGATTACAATGATAAGATAATAATAATCATTCAATGAAAGGTTGTGCCTCACTGTTGCTTTCGGAGCAGGCATCGTGGGGAAAGTATTTCCCTTTCGTGACCCCTGACTCTGTGTTTCCCGTAGAGGATCCACAATAAACATAGACCCTGATGCTAAAGAAAACATAAGAAATATAAAATACATAGACTTTTGTATAGAAGGCAGATCTAACATTGCATTGGCTGAGATTTACTCCAATATATCTGTACCCCAATGGCTAGAATCTTTAACGTGGGAGTTGTGGACTAAATGCTTGTGTCTACCCCTTCCAAAACATCTTGCACGCTGAATGCTTGATGAGCTGGAATTTGGAAGAAATGAGACATTCTGGGAGATACCTGAATCATGGGACTGGGCCTCTGATAGATGTCTGTCCTTGTAAAAGGGAAGGGATGTAAACCTGTCTCTTTATCCACCATGTGAAGACCCAGCAAGAAGGTGCAATGTATACACCAAGAAGCAACCCTCAGCAGAAATGGGGTCTTCCATGCCTCAGCCTTGGAGTTCCAGCCCCCAGGACTGTAAGGAATACACAGATGCTGCTTAGAAGCCACCCAGGCCAGGGAATATTGTAGGGGTAACCCAGGCAGAGTAATGCAGGGTTATACTTTGACCAGTGCAATGAGCTCAATGTTTGTATACCTGGTAAGTTCAAATCCACATCCCAAAGCGATGGTGTTGGAGATGGAGTCACGAGGGTGGAGCCTCTTGGATAGGATCTATGTACTTATCAAAGAGACCTCAGAGAGCCCCCGCCTTCCACCAGGTGAGGACACAGCGAGAAGGCCCCACCTGTGACCCGGGAAGCAGCCTCACCAGACACGGGCTCTGCCACGCCTGGACCTTGGACCTCAGCCCGCAGGACCGGGCACCAAGCCCTGCTGTCTGTCAGCCACCCGGCTGTGGGATTGCATATGGCGGCCCCGATGGACTGAGACAGGGACAGACTAGTGCAGTGGACCTCAGCCCCCAGGACTGGGCACCAAGCTCTGCTGTGTGTCAGCTGCCCGGGCTGTGGTAGTTTGTCAAAGGAATCTGATCAAGACAAGGAGCCATTTTTGCAAGTAATGCTTTATGTAAAGCCGACTTCCATCCACCATTTCAACAATCTATCGAAAGGTCCTGCACTCCTCTCTGTCCACAGCCCTGTGGGGAGGCAAAGTCACACCTTCCCCCTTTGCTTTTGTAGTGCACCATGCATGTGACAATGTGTGAGACTCAACAAATTTATGAGATCTTAGGACGGTGGACACCAAGCGAGAAAATCAAATGACTGTGCTGAGGTTGTCTTCTGGTTTAGTTTTATTTAGCTTGAATAAAATTTAAAGTCTAAAAAATCCAATGGGGTAAAAATATATACAAATCTAACCATCAAATTAAAAAACCAGTAGCGGATGTACAGCAATACATTACATATTGCAGATTACAAATGGTTACAGACACAGCAGGTTTTCTTGTCCAGTTTCTCAGTGAGTTATTCTGAGGGCTTTGTGTTGGTCATAAATACAAACCCCAAGGAAAGCGAGCCCCTTAGGGTTATCTCAGCACTTTCCCTCTGAGTCCACTGTAGAACTGACCTCCACTCTGCCCCTACCTGCTCATTCACCTTGGGCCTGAAACTTCATAGTGGGGTTGGTGTGCTCTTCACCCCATCACTGCATCCCTGACCCCCCAAATTATATGCATCCTTGGGAAGGCTCTCAGAATGAAGTTTATTGGACAAATTTAGAGGAGAAATGTTCCCTCACACTCGGAAACACTACAACATCCTAGCGACAACATGAAGGAATTCTTTAAAATATCCAATGTCATAAGCATGAACTAAAATGATAATAATGAAAATGGGCTTTGTTTCCATTTTTTTCTTTTCTTGTAATTTTTCTTTTCCCTTCTTTCTAAAGTCTATGTAAATAGGGAAGGGTGGAGGGGGGAGAAGGGCGCACAGGGAATGGGGAGAAAATAAGAACCAAGATACATCATGTACAGGTACAAGCGCCCAATGATAAATGTAAATGTATTGTATACCTAAAATGTACTAATAGAAGAATTTAAGCAAAAAAAAAGAAAGAAAATGGGAACAAGATTTTGGATCAGGGAAAGGGGAGGGGAGAGAGGGGAAGAGGAATTAAAAAAAGAATCAAGATGTATCGTGTCCAGTCACCCAGTCCCTGAGACAAATGTAAACTTTGCGTGCACCAAAATGCACTAATAAACATAACAAAAATTTTTTTTTAAAAAATCAGCCATTCTGGAAATTACAAAACTTCCTTTAGTTCTCTAAGTGTGGAGGAGTTAGCCCAACTTAATTTTCCCCTGCTTTAGACTAAGCTTAGCTGAAATTTACATTTTATCATGATCTGAGGACATGGAGATTGCCTGACGGTCAATTGAAAACAACTCCTTATATGATCATGTAGAGAGATACTGGGGTCTGGTGGCTCATGCCTACGATGCCAGTACCCTGAGAGGCTGAGGCAGGAGGAGGCAAAATGTGAGCCCAGCCTGGGCAACTTAGTGTGGTCCTATCTCAAAACAAAAAAGACAGGGGATGTCAATCAGGTCAAGGGCCTTAAATCCTACCAGGAGTTGACCTTCTGTGAAATGCCTGGTAGCAGATGTGTTCCAGATTTTCTTCTGAATTGGGAATATTTGCCTATACATATTGCGATAACACGGGAACGGGACCCAGGTCTACACCAAATACCTTTACCTTCCATACGTCCCTCATGCACATACCTCATAGGTAATTCCCACCATCGTTTCAATAATTTTATGTGTGCAACAAATTTGTCACAGTGTGCAATTTCCCACTGACGTTGATACTCAAAACAGTTCAGAGTTTGAAGCATCTGGGGCTTTATGTTTTCAGCGTAGAGGTGCCAAACTTGTATATTCCTGGGTGAAACTTGTAAGCCTACTGAGTCTATCGAGAATCCCCTATATCCCAGGGGCTGCTGGATCCCAAGAAGAAACACATGGCAGAGAGGCATGACTGAGGAAGTGGGCTCCTGGCACGGGCTTGGCGGACGGGAAGTGGAGAGACAGTGAGGAGGAGGGAAGGGAGATGCACTTCCGGGTCACGATCTCCTCTTCCGGGTCATCCCTGCCTCCTCACAGCCATGATGCTCCTGTCATGCAGTCACCTCCCAGAGTCGCCCTGTGATGGATGCCCTGACGCTTCTGGGGACAGCTAGATATAAACTACGCTCTGGACTCTTCACAGAAGCGCACCCTAAACAATGTCAGAGTAACGAGATGCCGCCACATCGTCCCTAAGCAAAACTGTTTTTCCTACCAGTGATTCCATCCCACCACCTTTGAATGGTTTAGACAGACAATCTGGAAGTCAGATGGATTCCTGGGCTCCTGACTCCACGAGACTCCAGCTTGCTAGAATCTAACAGCAATAAATGCTGGCTTTCTTAAAAGTCACCGAGTTCTACTCTCGTGTTATCTTCATGCAGTTTTCCATGCTGGGGATCTTTTCCCCCCAAATCCTCCCTTTGATGGTGGCTTTCCTGACCTTTGGAGCCATGAAGCCAGTGGTGTCAGCCTCCATCCCTGATGATGCCAAGCATTAACGGCCTCTTTGTGATGTCTCTTTTGCTTATCCATCGGCCAGGTCTCACAGCAGATGTCCGAAATGCATTCCGTTTATTTTTATCTGCCCAAGTTATGCATTGTCAGGAGGCAGACTGCTAATCTCCAGACAGGAAGCAAGGAAGGTTGTGTTGCTGTCTGTGTAGCTTTGAAGGTTTTCTGAGAAACACTGGGTCGTGTTCTCCCCTTTGGATGCCCAACTGGAGCAGAAGTGGTTTACTGGATAATCCGTAAAGAGCCCTGCAAAACGGAATTTTAAAAGGTAGATTTCCTTCCCCAGAGACCCAGGATCTCCTCCAGAGTTCATCCTTCTGTGGAAATAAGCACCACCTCGCTTCTCCAGAGCTCACTTTCTGTGAAATAAATCAGATGCACAAGCTTAAACAAGTCTCCTGATCTGCCTTCTGTGAGCAACCCAGACTGAAATAATGAGCAGAACAATGAAGCTGTGTTTCGTGCACCCACTAACTCCCTGCAAGGAATGTTATCATTGTGTATGACAAGCGTGGACTTAAAGAAAAATAAAAACTAAGGGGAAAAAAAGAGAAAAGGGCCAATGAGCTGAAGATATCTGGAAGCTGTCAGGCAGCTGTGGAGATCTGAATTATCTGACTGTGCCCCTCCCCTCTCTCCCTTCCCCAAAAGACCCCCAAAACACCTGAATACAGGGAGAAGGGAGTTGAGGACCAGTGGACCCCTCCATCTCTACCGAGCTGGCTGTGGATACGTCCTCTTTCCTTTTCTGACAAAATAAATGCCTCCTTTCACTTGCAAGCATCCGAACCTGAGCATCTGAACCTACGTGTGCAGCCTGTTTCCCTTCCTATAAATCCAGACAATCCCTGAAGGATTTAAAAACTTGACCGCACATGTATGTGTCCGAGGAAGCAACGTGAAAAGCAACTACTTCAGAGCTTCGTCGAAAGCGTCCGAGGAGGGCATTCTCCACCGTGGGACTGATCATCCACGATTCGGCTGACCAAGGCAGGATGCATTCGTGGGTGATGCAGTGAGAAAAATGTGCTGTGCCCCATCATTCCGCCTCCAGAAGGTGGAGAGCAGAAAGTCAGGGGTCAGATGCAGCACTGGGACGTCTCAGATCCATTTCGTTGCCATTGCTTCTGTGGCTGAAAGCGCCCAATGCTTTCTGCTTACACAGAGTTAGCAACTGCATCAGGCAGAGAAAAGGGAGGCTGAAACTTTTCACCGGCCTCCGCTCCCACCCCAGGATCCAGCCAGCTCTGCCTGCAAAACACGTGTGTTTAACAGGGCTCGCAAACCCATTCTAAAGGAAGGAGACAGGAGGGAAACATCTTCTCCGAGCACAGAAAATCCTTGCAAAATCAAGGTCACCCCACATGTTCAGGGAATTTTTTTCCCCCTAACTGGAATCGTCCGATTGGAAAAACTGTCTAAGATCTCTGCCCTTCTTTCTGAACTGCTGTTCCAACTGCAATCGGGCCTGGGCCCTGCAGGATACTTTTGCCTGACACTCCAAAGTCATTTTCTATTTTGCACTTAGCAAAAACCTTCCTTGCCTTTTAAAAAACCCAGCTTTGCACGGCTTGGTGAAGTTAGGGTCTCCTCCAGGACCTGCTTCACCCCCAGGTTTCTCAGTCCAGAGAGAGAAACTTGCACAATTCAGTTCTTCGGAGAATCATCTTGCGTGAGTGATTGCAGGGTGATTGTGTTCAGGAAATTCAGCATAGGAGGAAGCAATAACCGCCAGGGATGGGATGTAAATATGGCTATCAGAGCACCCTGTCAGGTCAAGGTTTGGGGGAAGTATGTATTTCTGGGCTCCCCCTGCTTCGTGGATGAGAATTCTAACTTTGCAGCCGCATCAAGATTGGGACCTGGAGGCTGAGGTGGGAGGACTATGAGTTTGAACCCCGGCCTGGGCCACTTAGGGACTTAGTGAAATCCTGTCTCAAAATAAAAAATAAAGAAGGCCCATGGATGCAGCTCAGTGCAAAAGCCTGACTTTGATCCCAGGCACTGCAATCGTCAATTGATCATCAAGCGATCAAGCAAGATGTCTGGCATTGAGAAGTCATGGTCCCTGACTCTCCAGGACGGGAATGCCAGCTTCGAGGTGAGCTTCCCCTCACCAGAGGCTGCTCCGCTGCAGATCTCTACATGGGGTCCTAGCCAGGCATGTCCTCTGGTCCGCCGACGCTCAGTAACCTGCCTGGACTTGCAGTTTACCAACTTCGCAGTGCTGCAGAAGCGGCAGGCACCCAGGACAGACTGCCCGGACGTTTTGCATGTTGGCTTTGTTGTGAGGTCCTGGGGATTTGAACCCTCAGCCTTTCTACTGAGTTCCATCCCCCGCTGTTTGTTATTTTCATACACATTCTTACCAAGTCGCTCAGTTGGCCTGGCTGGGTTTGGATTTGGGATCCTCCTGCCTCAGCCTCCCAGAGGGCTGTGACGCTGGGTGTGCGTGTGACTTTGATTTTGATCATGTCCCGGTGATACTGGCTTGACAGTGTATCAGGACCTGGACAGGGGGCGGGGACTACAGCTCCTGCTCGCCTGCACAATCACGGTGGAAACACCTGATATTCCACAGCACCCTGGCAGGCGTGGAGTTTTGTGTTTCCCACGTAACACAATTCCCATGACTTGCCCACGAGCTTTCCAACCTGTTATTATTCTTTACAGCCTCTGTGTGGGACACTTCGGTCCAATGTTGCTAATAAAAACTTTCCGAGCAGATTTCGGCCTGGCTGGGCTGATCCCGGATGTTCAGTGAGTCAGGTGCGTCCAGTGCATTTTTAGTTCTGCTGTTTTGCAAGGATGGTGGCTTTATTGGGATTGAGACTCACGACAAGTTGAAGGTTATCTGTCCGAACCTCTACTAAAGGACCCTTAAACTGAGGTAGGCGTGGATCTCCACCCTGTAAATCTTTCGGGTGATCCACATCTACAGTGGAAGTCGGGAACTCACGGGAAAAACCCTTTCCACTGCAAATTCGCCTTCGCGGAAATCAACTTCAGCATTGCAGGCAAAGATGACATCTCCGTGGATAACACCACACCTCCTCTTGGCTTCCACAAGAACTCGGGTTTTCCAAAGCCCGGCACAGACAGGAAATTTGAGCTGATCTCAACATTGTTTTGGGCGCCGGCAGCTTCCCATCCTCCCTACCAGGCGGCCCTGGAGATGAGGTCCTCTGCTATCCCTCCAGGCTGGCTGTGGTGGCGTTTGGAAGAAGCGTTTGCAGGAATGTGTTCAGGGTAAAAGTCTCGAAGGAAGGTCCTCTTCCCTTAGGATGGCCGGGAAGCCAAGGCAGCGCCCTCGCAGCAGACAGAGGAGGAGACACATGGAGACAGAGCAGCCGTGGGGACACAGAGGCAGGAGGGTCTTCCTTTCCTGCCTGCCTCCTCCTCCTTCTTTGGCTGTCCTTTCTTTCTTTCTCTTCTTCTTTCTCTTTCCCTTCTTTCTTTCTTCCTTTTATTTTTTCATTCCTTTTTATTTTCTGCCTTCCTTCTTTCCCTCTTCCCTTTCATCTTCTCTTTCTTATCCTTTCTGTCTCTTCTTTCATATCCCTCTCTCTTGTTTCTTGCTCCTTGTCTCCCTTTTGGCCTCCTGTTCTGCTTCCATTTGTCTTTCTTTACTTTTCTTTGTTTCTTTCTTCCCCCTTCTCCTCTTCCTCCTCCTCCTCCTCCTCCTTCTTCTTCTTCTTTCCCCTCCTCCTCCTTATTCTTTCTGTTTTTCTTCTTCAGGATGGAACATTATTCAGCCATGAAGAACAAAATCGTGCCACGCTCAGGAAAATGGAAGGAACTGGGCACCGTGGTGTTCAGTGAAAGAAGCCAGGACTCAGGAAGTTAAAAAGCGTGTGCTTTGTCTCTTATATAATGTATCTCAAAAATAACCACATAAAAACACACTGCAGAAAAACAAAGGACAGAAGACAGAAACTGAGAGACAGAGACGAGATTGGAGGAGAGAGAGTAAAGTGAGAAGGAGAGATGAGATACAAATGATCAAAATACGCTCCGTGCTTGCACGAGGGTGCAGGAACACATCTCATCGTAGTGCTAATATGCACCAATAAAAAACAAAATAAGCATATGTCCTGCCTCTATCCCGGTGCCTGGCAACTACTAATGCACAGCAAGCATTTGTTGAATGAATAATAAAAAAGAAGAGAGGCCCTGTTGAGCTACTTCTTCACATGCATGCAGAGCAGAAGGGCGGTTGAGGACAAGGCATGAGCTGGGCTTCTACAAGGAAGGGTGCAGCCCCCCCAGAAGGTGCCCCACCCCGCGGCCCTCTCCTAAGCTGCACCAGATGCCGCTGTGGAACACGCTCGGACAACTCCTTTAATAAGTTCCATTTCCTGGTGAAATTTTTACTTCTCCCGGTTTTCCAAGACTGCACTCATTCTCTGTCTCTCCCTGGACCCCCTCTGATCCTCCAGATCTCCCTTCGCCTGGCTATGTCTGGCCTGGGACCCTGCAGACTGGCTCCTTCCAGAACGCAGTGCTCAGATTTCAGGGATTTCAGGAGTTCTTGAAAACCGCATCTGCTGCACAGCTCAGGACGAGGCAACCACCCTACAATCCATCGTAAGATGGAAAGAGCTAAGCCACAAGTGCACCTAGAATATATATATAGGACTCAGAATAGTCAAACCCCCCACCGATATAAAAGACCTAATCAGAAAATGGCCAGGGGAAATGAAGACTCTCAGAAAAATACATGAAAAAAAAAAAAGATGTTCAAAGCCTTTGGTCATTACAGAAATGCAAATGAAGGCATCACTGAGATTGTATTTTACTCCAGAAAGAACAGTTATCATCAGAAAGTCAAATAATGGCAGATGCTGGTGAGGGGCTGGGGAAAAGGCAACTGTTCTGCCTCGCTGGTGGGAGTGTGAACTGTACAACCACTGTGCAGATCAACAGAGGGACGCCTCAGAAAACTAAAACTAGGAATTCCATTTGAGCCAGCTGTTCCTCTTCTGGGTATCTTCTGTAAACAGTTAAAGACAGCATATCACTGTGATCCGTGCACACCTCTGTGTACAGCAGCACAACTCACAAGAGCTGAACCTTGGAAGCATCTCTGTGTCCATCAGCAGATGAATGGATAAAGGAAATGTGGTGTTTATGCACAGTGGAGTACTACTCTGCCACAAAGAAGGATAAGCTTGAGTCATGTGTAGGAAAACGGATGCACCTTGAGACCATAATGGTAAATGGATTGATACCCGTCACCCATAGACCACTGCTCACCACACGGCTCACTGGAGAGGTTGGGATTTTCTCTTGCATCCTCATGGCTGAGTACAGCTCGCTGATGCTGCCCAGCTACCCAAGAGAGAATCAGGCTACACCTCAGTCTCCAGGGGAGAGACCAATATTCAAAGCAGGAAGTGCATTTCCTACTGAGTACGCATGGCTCCTGTGCCCGCCGTGAAATGAAACATGTAAATCCAGGAACATACCATATGCACCAGACATCCTCCATCAAATCCAGCACTTCAATGAAAAAAGACAGAAAAGGTGAGGTGATAAATTAGAAATAAAGACATAGAAGTGAATTTGCAAAAACGGCCAACACAGAAGCAGACAAACAAACCAAATGTCAGAGGAAATTGGAGAAATCCTCGAAGCATGACAATGAATTTTTTCAACCAAAATGTTGTGCAGTATGGAGATCGCTCTTACAGATCAAAGTTCAAAAATTAATATGATCCCACGGGAACTTAATTCAGCTAATAAAGGAGAATCGCTGTTGCCATGGTGGCAATGAAACACCACGCCATCTCTCTAGCTTTTTAATAGTCAAAGGTATATCAAAATGAAGACGTGTTATGTCCATGTGCCAACTCCCCATGACGAATGTAATCATAGATAGATAATAGAAGATAGATAGATAGAATGGATAGATGGATGGGTAGATGATCAATAGATGATAGATAGATAGTTGGATGGATAGATAGATACATAGATATCAGATGGATGGATGGATGGTAGACAGATAGGTGATAGATAAACACATATGTAGATGCATACAGATCTCTAACTTGATGTGAAGCAGCAGAGATACAATTCACATATAGGCACTTGCTGGTCACCACTTTGCGACAGACGCTCTTCTGTCTTCTCCCTTGCTTCAATTTTCCTAGACCACGGCACAGGAGGTGGCAGAAACATACCTGGGACCTCCGCAGTTCAACCTCCGCGAGCCCAGACTGCCTGGATAGAGGCACCTGACCATTTCATCTTTCCCTCTCTGCCCCTGAGAAGTGAGAAAGAAACCGAGCGTGAAGCCTCTTGCTGTGGACCCTTGGTGTTCGCACTCCAGGTGCTGATCCCTCGGAAGTCAAAGGGCTCAGGCCCCTGGCTCTCGAACATCATGGAGCGACTTCCTTGTGGTCAATTTGGCCAAGGGCATGAGCCTGAAGGAGGCACCGGGCCCTGAGAAATGAGGCATCCGGAGAGAGGAAAGGACCAGCAGAGGACAGGAAGAGGGCTCTGAGTTCGAGGCCCTGCTGTGCCTGCCCAGTGTTCAAGGCTGGGACTTCTGAGGTCCCTTGGGCCACGGGAGGGAGGAGACATCCCGCCTTGCATTTCACCTCGGCTAGAAACAGACAGGAAAGAAACTGGGAAAGGCAGCAGAAACTGCCCTCTTGTTTTCCAGCTCATTCGGCGTGAATTGGAGGGGTCATTTTTAATGGCCACGTAAATGTGACGGCATGAAGAACACCGTGGTGTTTTTAGAAGGGGAAATATTACAACAAACTAGAGAGGGAGAATCAACAGAAGTAGTTAAAAATGGGGCATGAATCCTTAGCCCTTCTCACCCTGTATGTGTGTGTGTGCGTGCGTGTGCGTGTGCGCATACATGTGCTTTTTAAGAATTTATAGACGTTAGGTGTGGTGGTGCACTCTTGTAATCCCAGGACTCTGGGAGGCTGAGGCAGGTAGATTGCAAATTTCAGGCAAGCTTGGGCAACTTAATGACTTAGCGAGACACTGTCTCAAAATTTAACATAAGAAAGGGCCGAGGACGAGGACGTAGCTCAGGGCAAAGACCCTGTGTTTATTCCCTACAGTAGGAAAAATAAAAAGAAATGAAAGGAATGAATAGATTTCTTCTCTCCCTAGTCAGAATAGGTATTATCAAGAATAGCCCTTCTAGGTATATTCCCCAAAGAGTTAAAGTTGTCATATCACAGGGATCCGTGCACACTTGTGTTTACAGCAGCACAAATCGCAATAGCTAAACCTTAGAAGCAGCCTGTGTGTCCATCAACAGATGAATGGATAAAGAAGATGTGACATAGATCACAATGGAGCACTATACAGCCATAAAAAGAACGGGGAAATGGATAGAACTAGAGACCGTCACTTTAAGTGAAATTAGGCAGACTCAAAACAACGGATCTCACATGGTTTTGTCATATGTGGAATCTAAAAGGAAAAACGAGGCAGAGAGGAAGTGAAAGTAGAAGGGAGCTTATTAGAGAAGGACCAACTTGGGGAGAGGGAGGTAAGGAAAATGGGTCTCAGGAAAGAGGGTATGTTATAGACCACACAGAAAAACAGGATCAAGGTTCAAGGCAACTGGGAAATAACAGCAGGAATCCACTGCACTTCACCAACAAGTCTTCCTCTGCTTTTCTTCCCCTTGAAGCACATTTACTTATTTCTAAACTCTCCACTTGCAGTTATAATTACGACACAGTCTTCAAATGTAATGTACATCCTGCTTGGCTTTTTAGAAGTCAATTGATGAACATCTCTCAGGTCAAGGGCCAGAGGCATAAAGATGGAGAACAAGCCAACATCCTTCACCCAAATGTGTTCCCTCCAAGAAGGAGGCAGAGTGGCTGCTAACTTGGGGGGTGCTGGGGTTTGGATGTGTACCCCAGAAGTTCCTAGTTGGAAGTTCATTTCCCAAATTCACAAGTTGGCGGTCTTTGGAGGGGTGATTTTGGGGGCAGATTAGGATTGAAGAAGGTCCTGGCATTGGGGAGCCCATGATTAGTGGCTTTTTAAGAAGAGGGAGGGAGACCTGAGCTAGGGCTCTTGTTCTTTTTCTCCATGGTATGCCTTGCACCAACAGGTTTGCTGTTACTGGGCCAAAATAGGCCACAACTTACAGAAGAGGTTGAAATTGTGTCATGGTCTCAGAGGGTTCAGTCCATGGTCGACTGTTCCAGTGGTCTCAGAGGGATCAGTCCGTGGTCGGCTGCTCCAATGGTCTCAGAGGGTTCAGTCCGTGGTCGGCTGCTCCAGTGATCTCAGAGGGTTCAGTCCATGGTCGGCTGCTCCAGTGGTCTCAGAGGGATCAGTCCATGGTTGGCTGGTCCAATAGTCTCATGGGGTTCAGTCCAAAAAAAAAAAAAGAGCATCCAGAGATCCTGCCATCATGATTTCAGTCACCCAACCTCTAGTCTTTCTAATTCACCTAGTCTGTGGCATCCTGTTTTGGGAACACAAAACTAACTAAGTCATAGCTGCATAACCAGCCTTAAAATGTGGGGTTGTCTCATATTCAAAATATTATATCATTTCCCCACAGGGACCACAAAATAGGATGAGAATTACTCACAGAAGACAAAAGAAGATAAAGAAGGAGGAGAAAGAAAAAGCTGGACACTCATAGTTACCAACTCCCAAGTTGTGCCAACCTTATAAAAAAATACAAAGCTGATAAAATGATCACTTCTGTGTTCATGAGGAGAGGTTGTCCACAGAGGTAACAAGAGGGTGGAAGAAGTAGAAATAAAAGATGAACACCAAAAAGCTGGGCATGGTGATAAATGCTTGTTATCCCAGAAGTCTGACAGGCTGAAGCAGGAGGATCACAAGTTCAGGCCCAGCCTGTGCAACTTAGGGACTTCATGAGACCCTGACTCTTAAAAATAAACAAAGTAAAAAGGACTTGGGATGTAGCTCAGTGTGAAGGCCCTGGGTTCAATCCCCAGCACTGCAAAAATAAATTTTAACAAATGAACCCCAAGAGCTGAGCCCCAGTTGGAGTTTTCTTAGTTTCAATATCCATCTCCTTCCCTATGTCCTCTGCCTGCTTAGAACTGCAGCACACATGTGGACGTGGTCAGGCTGGGCAAACGCAGCCACTGTATCGCTGGGAATGAAATCAGGAGGGAATTACACCCAGACCAAGGAAGCACGAGTCCTTCCCTAATTCCTTCCTTTTGACTTCAAAGGCCTCACACTGTCCTTCCAGATCAAACATTAACTTCATTTTAGAGAGCAAGAAGAAGCCTATTTCTTCCCTGGCTCCATAACCACAACATTTAAGATGAGTGATTCAAAGAGAAGTGTGATTTAGGGAATACTGAGAAGGACACAGCCTCAATTACTCTCTAGCTAATTTATTTTGGGGGAAAAACACAGAACAAGAAGACCACCTACATCCACGATGGTCCTGTTTTGTTTTTTGGGTTTTTTAGCAAAACATTTATTGGTACATTTTAGATCTAGATCATGATAACACTCATCATAGAGAATTTGGTTCCCTGTTTTTATCATGTCACATGCAGCCAACAGATAGGAAATGTGAGTGGGGATAGGAAAGTGAAGGCACTGATTCCAAAACATGCCCATCAATAGCTGTTGCTGACCATGAAGGATGAGTATTAAGAAAAAGAAATAAAATTCACCCATCATTGGGCCAACATTCAACTCAGTATGTCACACTCACTTATTTCTCTGTGTTGAATTATCTCTGCAGAAAAGACACAGGGGATGCATTGCAAAGTTTCAAACATAGATTGAAATATTATATTAGTCAGTTTTGCTGCCACTGGGCCAAAATAGCCACCAACCACAGCTTACAGAAGAGGTTTAAATTGGGTCACAGTCTCAGAGGGTTCAGTCCATGGTCGGCTGCTCCAATGGCCTCAGAGGGTTCAGTCCATGGTCGGCTGCTCCAGTGGTCTCAGAGGGTTCAGTCCATGGTCGGCTGCTCCAATGGCCTCAGAGGGTTCAGTCCATGGTCAGCTGCTCCAATGGTCTCAGGGGGTTCAGTCCGTGGTTGGCTGCTCCAATGGCCTCAGAGGGTTCAGTCCATGATCGGCTGCTCCGATGGTCTCAGGGGGTTCAGTCTGTGGTCAGCTGCTCCCAGGCAGGAACATCATGGTGGACCGGCATGAGGGAGGAAAGATGTTTAGTTTACATCATGGTAGCCAGGAAGCAGAGAGAGAGAGAGGAAAGGGTGAAATACCAGATATAGCACCCATGGTCACATGACCTTGAGGCACCCAGAACCACCTAGATGTGAGCTTTTCCCATCCCCTAATTAACTACCAAGCCAATCAAGTTGACCGACTCAAGCTCACCTAACAACAAAATAATATTGCTCCCTTCTCAATTATCAAGACATTTCAGTGGAGAAAATGGGCTGTCAATTTTCACCTCTTTACAGCGGATATGTTAGGCCATGCATACAACTTTATTCAAAGGCGTGGAGGGAGAACTTGAACATTAAGAAATAGTAAAGAAAAACTTTATTCTCATTGGAGATTAGTAAAGAACTAAGTTTAAAAATAAGGATGTCCCATTGAATAAGACATTGTGTAAGGTCAAAGTTACTAATTTTCATGGTCTATCATGTTTTTAGCAATTACATTTGGTGTTTATCTTATGCTGATTTGGGAGAGGGGTAATTCTAAGTCATCTTCTGCTTGGGCCTTAGTACTTATTCAACATAGATTCTGATTAATTTGATGATTTATTAAAAGCCAACCAGAGCCCATAGAATTAAAATCTTATGGCTTATTTTTTAAATACTGATAAAGGGTAATGAAAATGTGGTATGTACACACAATGGAGTTACGACTTTGCCAGGAAGAAGGATAAACTTGAGTCGTGTGTAGGAAAACGGATGTACATTGAGACTATACTGTTAAGTGAAATAAATCAGACACACATGTTTAAATGCACATGATTTCTTTTATATAAGAAACCCAAATGATAAAGACAGTGAAGAAAAGACAGATGATAGGAAGTAGGAAGGTAGATCTTTCTCAAAGGGGAAGGGGACTAATAGCTGTAGGGATGGAAAGGGGGTGGAAGAAAGGAATTAAGCTATGTTATGTGCATACATCAGCTCCACACAAGGAGCGTAAACATTATGTGCTGCAAACATGGACTAATAAAATCAAATCAATAAAAAGATGCATACTGTCACTTCATAGCCTAACATAGTATTTTAGTAACTTTTCTCTCATTGGTGGGACAGAATACCAAACACCCAAAGTTAAAGGAGGAAAGGTTTATTTAGGTCACAGTCTGTAGAGGTTTCAGTCCAATGGCTCCAAGGCAGGGTGGCACATGACAGAGGAGAAACAGTTCATGGTAGGCAGAAGGCAGCAAAGAAACAAGGTCCCTTAACAGCATCTTTCTGGTCCTTTTATCTCATCCAGACTACTTAGGGCAAGTAGCACTCACGCCCTTAATCCTAGTGCCTTTGATCCTAGCATTGCACCATGAATCAATCCCAGCATCCCACACTCTAGATACAGCCACCTCTGAAAAAGCCCCACCCATGACTGCACGAGGCTTTGTGAGGCATTTAGACATAGGCATGACACATAAACCATATGATCTCTATGTAACATGAAATGGAGATTTCAATACATATTCCTAAAAGTAGGCTAGAGGAGGAAAAATAAAAAGAATTAAGACTGGGTAAAGAAGATGTGGTTCGTTTTCTTTATAAAATGGAGTACTACTCAGCCATAAAGAATGAAAAACTAGAGACATTTATTGCTAAATGGATGCACATTGAGGCCATACTCTCAAGTGAAGTAAATAGGACACACATGTGTAAATACTAAATAGTTTCTCTGGTGTGAGAAACTGAAAGTGTAAATAAGGATCAAAATGTATAACAGATAATATGAAATAGGAAGAAAAGGTCCAAAGGGGAAGGAGAAGTGGGAGGAGTAGGGGAAAAGAGAGAAGGAAAAGGAAAAACTATGAGAAAAAGAAAAACTGGAAGCAAAGTCTTCGTAAGTAGGGAGGGTTGGAGGGGGTGAAGGGAGGGCAGGGGAATGGGGAAAAGAAAAGAACCAAGATACATCATGTAAAGGTACAAGATCCCAATGATGAATGTAACTGTATTATATACCTAAAATGTACCAATAAACAATGAATAAATTTTAAAAAGATATGATATGTAAATGTACCAATATGATGAATGTGTTATGTACAACAAACATATTAATAATCCTGGATACAAAGGGAAGTAGCACATTACAGACTAACAGATTTGCCAATCATGGAAGCCAGTTTTTGTCTCCAATTATTTTTTAGCCAAAAATACACAAGAGGTTGTATGACTCAGCCTCTGACAGTGAGACAGAAATACAGATGGAATTACTGTTCGCAGAAAGTGCTGTGGATATGTGACTGTAGATGAGCTAGCCACTTCTGTCTTTCAGAGGGGATTTTTACTTGAAAGTAGAAAACCAGTATTTCTTTGAATCTGGAAAAGATGGAGACTCCTACCCAAAGGCAATATTTGTAGGAATTATAACCACCTATTTGCCTATTAAAAATGTGACCACTCAGAAATCACTGCATAAAATCCAAAGGAATTGACTAGTATATTTTTCATAAAAACAGAATTTCAATCCTGGGCTTCCAGGGTGTACATGCCAAGACTGACCTCAGACCTGGGCCAGCGCCCTCCACTTCATTTCTGTGAAACGCTACCAATTTCCGATCCAACCCAATGAACTTGAGGACCCAAGTACTATGAAAATCCATCCTGGAGGAGGTTAGCAATGCATCCGCTCCCCGCTTCTGCACCTTGGGGCTCCAGGCCCCTATGAGCTAGAATTTCCATGCAGTTGCACGGCCTCTCCTTCGAAATTACCCAGTGCAAGTATTCCGACAGATGTCCTGGCTCATTTTACCCAGTTATGCAAGAAAGGGAATCGAAATAGGTCAGAGCATTTCCAAAGAGACAGGGAGCAGAGGAGGTCCGTTGGTACTTGTTTTTTCCACAATTAAGTGCACACCTTCTCGACAAAGCTGACAAGTCCCGGTTTGAGTGATTGCACATGAGGAAGCTTTCGAATACAATGTAATTCAGCAAACTCTTTTGCGGAGCACCAGCCTGGGACTTGTGGATTGTGCTTAGGTGTTCAGTGCAACTTTACCTAACAGTGGGAAACTCCTGGGAGCTTTTCCTTATATTTGAAAACAGACACAGGATTGCAGGATGAGAAGAAGATATCTCTCCTCTGCACTCTATCTCTCTCTTTCTCTTTCTCTCTCCTCTCTGTCTTTCTGTGTGTGTGTGTGTGTCTCTCTCTGTCTCTGTCTCTCTGTCTCTGTCTCTCTGTCTCTGTCTCTCTCTCTGTCTGTCTCTCTCCTCTCTCTGTCTTTCTCTCCTTCCTGCCATCTCTAGCTTTGTGAGCCATGGTTGGGACATCTGGTCTCCACCTCAAAACCACCAGGGAAGCCTGCAGCCTAGGGGAGGGTGGAAGGGCCCGGGCAGGCCCAGAGCTTCCCCTCCTAGGGAGTGAGCTGCCTGCCCTTCGTAGGAATCCCTTGGGCACAGATGGGGACCTCAGTCTCAGCTCCCAAGATCTCAGGCACCAGAGGGGTCCTGGGGTTCAAACTTGGGAGACCACTCACAAAGAAAGGGGGCTTCTTTGCCACATAGGACAGTCAACCCTCTGTACTTCATTTATTTATTTATTTTGGGAGTTTGCATTTGTTTTTTTTTCTTCATTACTTCCTAGCACCTTTCAATTGAAAGGTACAAGTGACTGATGTCTGCTTCACGAAATACACCTGTATAAATAAAATAAAGATGTGAAATGGATTTGCAAATTATATTAAATATATTTGCAATCATGGTAAATAATCTACAATGAGAGTAAATATATTTGCAATTATAGTAAATATATTTGCAATTATGGTAAATATATCTGCAATTATAGTAAATATAATACATTGCAATTGCATCAAATATAATAAATATATTAAATATAATGCATAATGATGTAAATATGTGCAAATGATGTACATATTCATATATCTGATACTTGAAATATTTAATTTGTATTTCTAGAAGTAGGTATATACTTTTTAACAATATACTTATGCATACATTTGCATACAGAGTCTACCAAAAGTGTATCACATTTCAGCAGTTCCCATACTAATCAATGCTAGAAGCTCACGGCCGACACCTCTTGTCATTGTAGAGACCCAAGGTCATTTGTATGAGTCTCAGGACGCCTCAATACATTTAGTGTTAAGATTTTATACAAGTTTTTATTTTCCTGATGTGTAAGGTTTTTGGAGGACTGTATCCTCATGATGCTTGTATATACATAGATGCCTGTGTAATCTAAGAATTGCAGACCGATACTGATAGATGTGCGTTTACATTTCATCTATTTCTTTGCTATTTCTTTACTTGCTTGTTTCTCTATGTTTGCAGTCCATAATACTATAGAGGAAAGGAAAAAAGGGAAAGGAATAAATATGAGAAAAAGGAAAAACAGAAACAAAGTCTTTGTAAATAGGGAGGGGTGGAGAAGTAGAACGGAGGGCAGGGGAAGGGGGAAAAAATAAGAACCAAGATACATCATGTAAAAATACAAATTCCCAATGATGAATGTCATCGTATTGTATACCTACAATGTACCAATATATTTAATGAATGAAAAAGTGGTACTAATTACTATTATTATAGTCACCATAGGAAGTTGGTAATATTCATATCCCATCTTAATCATTTTCACTGAATCTGTCTATCTTATATATTCTTACATATCTATACAAAATAGTTCCATTAGTATTTATATGTGGGCACACATTTGCACATAACTTTTTAAAACTTCTGTCCTCCTGACTCTTGTCTCTGTCCTTTCTTTTCTGAAACACTGATGAAAGACAGATTAGCTTTCTCTATGCCCCTGCAAGGTTCTTCATCCTCAGCTCCTGGGCATCTGGGGCTGGGGGGTTCTCCGTGGGGCTCTGCTGTCTTACCCGGGCTGCAGGGCCTGGGAGCCCCAACTGAGACAGCCGGAGACAATTCTAGACATTTTCTAAATGTGCCCCGGGGGCGAAAGGCAAAGTTCTCCCCAGGTAGCAAGCATGAGTCTGGCTCCTAGAGGAATTCCAACTTTTCCACATATCCTGTTCTTCATCATGGCTTCCCTTGCTAGTCCCCTCCTAGTTCAGGCATTCCTTGTGTCCATTCTAAACTTCAGCTCAATGTTAGCTAATTTTCTTTTAAATTTCAGCGTCAGCAATGCAAGGTCGGTCTCGTTTTATGGAATTATTATTTCCCCAAGATGATTTTTTTTGCACTGGAGGTTGAACCTAGGGCCTTCACACAGAGTTCTATCCACAGCTCCCCTTTCTAAAAATTTTGAATCAGGCCCTCACTATGTTACCCATGGAGGATTTTTATAAGGTGTGGCCACAAACACGGTGACTGCTCTGCGGGGTGCCCAGCGGAAAGGCAGCTCGTAAACACACGACGCTGTGTCCTCCTCCACTGGAGTCACCGCAGCTGGCACCATGCGACTCCCGGCTCCTCCCCAAGGTCAGAATGACCGGGAAAGGTCACCGATCTGAGTCCACTCGGGACATCGAGGCAGCTGGGATGGTGCAGCTAAAGACCCCCAGGAAAGAGGACTCCAGAGCTGCTGCGGAAGCAGCCGGACGGCGGGAGGAGGGTGTGCACAGCCGGGGGGGATTTGAGGGGATTCGTGGGCCTGGGTCTCACAGTTCTGCACCCTGCTCTGTCTCCTACCCTCACCCCGGAATCACAGTCCTCGCTGGGTTGGCTTCTGCTTTGCTCAGAAAGAGTCCTTGGGGTTTTCTCCAGGGGGGCAAATAAAACAGCCCAGATGCTCTGCGCACCACCGTGGAGAAAACAAAATAACCCTTCATTTCATGACCCCGCCGGCCACTCCAGAACTCAGTCCTCATGACCCTGTTTTCTTCATCCTGATTTGGAAAATTCCCCCAGAAATGCCGTGGATGCCACTGAGTTTTTAATGGACGTAAACGAGTTACACAAGTTATAATCTTCTTCATTTCCAACCATGCAGATCAACAGCATTGGGCAAATTCGTATTGCTATGCAACAATCAGCACTATCCATCTGCAAACTTGTCTCTGCCTTCGCACACTGGGCCTCTGTCCCCAGAAAACACACTACCCCCTGACCAGGCCCTGGGACCCGCCGTGCATTTGACGGTGGAATTGAGTATCTACAGTTCTGACTTTCCTGAACATCTCATTGAGTGCAATTGTACAGGATTCATTCTTCTGCGACCACATTATTTCCCTGAACACGATATCCTTAAAGTTTATCCACATGGTAGCAAGTGTCCAGATGCACTTCTTTTTTCAAGGCTGAATAGTATTCCAGTCTGTGGATGGAACATACCTATTTATCTATCAGTATATCTATTTATCTGTCCATGGACATTTGAGTTTTTCTTTCCCTTTCTCTTTTCCTGTCTTCCTTGCTTTCCTCCTTCCTCCCTTCCTTTTTCTTCCTTTCTGCCAGTTGCGAACTCCAGAAAAACTTCCCAGTGCCAATAATGACTTTGCCTTTCTCCCTTTAAATAAGATAATATGACTTAAATGACATCAAACAGAAGACTTTTTTTTAAGTCTTTCTAAATTTTATTGGCACTGAAATAGAACATGGGTTGAGCACAATCCTCTCCAAAAACAATTTTTTAAAAACCCAAGAATACACAAAAAGACATGAATATCAAATCTAACCTTTCTCCCCAGCCTCCCTGGTGGAGGGTTACTGCCTTATTCAAAGCAGTTTAAATCTCCTAATTCTAGGTTTTAATTTAGCCCATACAGGGCATAAATGAGTGTCAAAATAATTCACAGCAATACACACAACACTCCCCAAGGTCAGGTGGGGGGTGGGGACCCAAGGAGGCGCTGGGCTAGGGGCACTGCACAGAGGCACAGGACCTCTCTTTGGAGAATGAATCCTGGGGAGAAGGCCAATAGAAACAAGAAAACTAAATGCCAACGACTTTAAAAATGTATTGTATGATCTATAGTGACAGGTAGCAGCACTAATACTGAAAGCTTCTTACATTACATTTCTGGCAAAGTATTCTTTTATAAGATAGTATATGCTTCCCAGGTATGGGGGTGGTAAAGGACATGAAGGCAGAATGATTCTGCCCCAAGACTAATATTTTCTAACTGTGCATTAACAAGAAAGGGAAAAAATCAATATTGAGTTAGCCATCACTAGAATATATCATCCAGGTACAAAGGAAAAACATACGTGAGACAGAGAGGAGGAAGAAGATATTCCTGGGTTGAGGGCAAAGCATAGGGGTGCAGAAGGGACCAGACCAGAATCCCTAGCAGCTCTATGGTACGTAAGTGATGGGGGAAGTGTCCTGGACTGGTAGGAAAAATACTGACACAAAAACACAAGACTTTTTAAAACCCTTCAAGGTATTCCCGAGGGAAGACTCTTGACCCACGGACAGGAATTCCTGACAAATACCTTGGCTCTACCACCTCTTTCCTGCAGCCACTGTGCCTCTCAGAGAAAAATGTTCATTTTCCAACACAAAAGACACGTAGAAACCACAGAGAAGAAAATACCAAAGAGCAGACAAAGCCATCCAACAACTCATGTTTCATAAAAGCAACACAGGTTAAAAATGTCACTGTGATTTCAGCGGAGTCTTTCTTCTGCTTTGTATCAAGGTTAACAGCCACAGTGTGGTGTGCACCCATACTCCCAGCACCCTGGGAGGCTGAGTCAGGAGGAGTCCTAGTTCAAGCCCAGCCTGGGCAGCTTAGCAACATAGCAAGTTCTGGTCTCAAAATAAAAAAAGAAATAATAAAGATGGCTGGGTATGGTGTTCAGTGCAGAGGCCCTGGGTTCAGCCTCCAGAATTGGAAAAACAAATTAACTTGATGTCCACCGGAATCCAGGGGTAAAAGCGAACAGTGAAAAGAAGTTAATAAATTAAACAGAACGTTACCTCCAAAAGGGGGAGATTGGTGGAGGAGGGAGAAGAGAGGTAGATGTCGGAGGTCAGTTTTTTAAGTTGATGCATACACACTTGGCAGCTACTTCATGACCCTTTGATGCATGCACACATTGTGAAATGGTGAAAGGGGAGTAATCAGACTCTCTCTCTCTCTCTCTGAATTGAGAACATTCAAAAGCCTTTTTTCCTAGCTACTTTGAAAGGCACGGTACATTCACATTAACTGTGTTCTCCCTGCTGTGCCACAGAACACTAGTAATTTTCCATCCTGTATCACTCACTTGGTCAAGCGATGAACACTCTCTCCCCTCCTCAGACCCCGGTAAACACCCTTCTGCTTTCAACCTCTGCACATTAACTTCTTTAGCTTCCACACATGAGTGAGGTTCTACAGTACTGGTCAATCCGTCCCTGGCTTGTGTGGCTCAACATGATGCCCTGCAAGTCATCCATGTTGTTGCAAATGACAGTTTCATCCTTTTTCCTGTCTGAATAGGACTCCACTGTGTGGCTACATCGTATTTTCCATACCCCATCATCCACTCATTGATGCCCGTGTTAACTTCATATCATGGCTATTGCGAGTCATTCTACAATGAACGTGAGATTGCCCACATCCCTCCTTGAGAATCTAGCAGCAGAATCCTGTGGGACCATTGCATCTGGGCCCCCAGACTATTGGATAGTGCCACCCACACCAAAGCCAGTCTCCCCACCCCATTGGCCGACTGCTATGCCAGTCATCTCTGGAATCCCACTTCCACGAATGAACGTGGCCGTCCGTCAATGAGACTTTCTATGTTGTTACAAGTAACACAGTGCCATTATTCCCATGAAATTCTAAAGCTATTTGAAAATATTTTTTAAAACCCTAGGAGTTATACAAACTCAGGCACCAAATCAGATCTGGCCCAAGGGCCCTCATTCGTGAATCACTAATAAATGAATAGAGATTTAAATCTTTAGGAAGTCATCAAAACCTCAGACGTGGAATGACATCTGTAGGGCCTTGATTTTTCTCTACAATCCTGCTCTTGCTCCGGAGGATGGATGTTATTATCCCCTTCATTTACCTCAAATACAATCAATGCAATCATAGCTACGGCTCAGATTTTTTTCCCAGCTGATATTCACTTTTGAGATGCAGTTTTTAAAAAATCAAATCAGTGTGCAATTTCATCCCTGGAGAGTTCGATCACACTGATGTCTTTTCACTAATTTATGCCAATGACTCCTCTTCTGGGCAGGATCGAAGAGTGGTTTGGGTGACAGGAGCCCAACATGTGGGCTGCGACCCACTCTTGGGGAATGAATGGATTTGGTTCCTCTCTCAGAGACTGGAGGGACTTATGGGAGATGCAATAAACCCATCAATAAATAATACATCTGTCAGTGTCCCCCCGAGGCAATTTTTCAAGCACAATATACTATTACAAGCTCAGAGTCAAAGAAAAGTCTTTTGTTCTGGCCAAAACTCAGAAGCCAGTAAAAATACCAAAGAAAAGAAAAAAAGAAAAAAGAAAAATTTGTCCTTTCTTGGAAATGTGTCTCTTGCCATCGTGAAAGCAAATTGCGATTATCTTTATGGGGTGGAATAGGTTTGAATGGATGCAAACAAAACAAAGAATCCTAACCATCTTCAGATCTGCAAGAGGACCTCCTCGCCCCCGGATCTGTGTGACGTGACCAAATGGTTCTTATTCAGGTCAAAATTACAGCCGCCTCCTGGGTTTCATTCTGGTAGGTGAAACAGACTGTGTTTATGGAACATAAAAATGATCCCAAACCAACACAGACTCTTTTAAAACCTGAAAACCCAGCCATGAATGCAACATGTCAGCGACAGGGGCTCACGTTGCTAAAATACGTGCTTGACTTCATGAAAACAACAGTAGAGATGCGGATGCCTGTCTCTGTTTCAACACTTCAGTTCTCGTAAGTGGCTCACGTGGCCAGTCCTCATGCTCTTGGAAAGCAAGAGCCACAAGCATCACTGAGTGTCCACTGCTCATTTCATCAAGTGCAGAACACACAAAACAACTGAGAGAGAATGGTCTCAATGTTTGAAGTTCCATAAAAAAGGCTGCCTTTAACTCTTTTGGGAAGACCCATCCACATCCATATCTACAGCAGCATAGCTCACAGTAGCTAAATCTTGGAAGCAGCCTCTATGTCCATCAAAAGATGAATAGATAAAAGCAATGTGGTGTTTACACACAATAGAGTACTACTGGACCCTGCAGAAGGACAGACGGGCATCACGTGAAGGAAAATGGATGCACCTGGAGACCATGATGTTAAGTGAAATAAATCAGATGCACAAGCTTCAATATTCCTTGATTTCTTTTCTATGAGAAACCCAAAGTATACATAATTTAAAGAGCAAAATAAAGGATGGTTAATAGAAATCAGGGAGAACAGCCCATGCCCCACTCTGAATCCCAGCAAAGGAGACCCAGGTCTTCCGGTCTCTACCTAAACAGCTCATTATTCTGGGCTGATCTGTCGGGAGCCAGGGATGAAGGTCTGGATTCTGAGCATAGTGAGTCCTTGAACTATAGAGCAGGGCCAGCTGCCAGTCACATGTTCTACTTCATGGGGAAAAGTTGTGGTGTGTTTGTGTGTGTGTGTGTGTGTGTGTGTGTGTGTGATGAAAATCCACATGAGGAGAGAGACTACATACATACACATGCATACACACTACATGTGAGCACTTGTTGGTGTACATAGAGATATTGAACCACACATATACATGCATGCATATACAAATATATTACTTTATATGCATACAATTTATATGCAGAAAATGTAATGCCTGTACATGCGTAGATGTAATTCTACCCAGCTATTTATAATACGTGCATATGTGGGTATACATATAAAAGTTCTCTATGCATAAAACACATGTGTGCATGCATGCATATAATTTCAAGTTATATGTGTATATATAGAATATACATAAATATGCTTTTAATTTAACTACATCTATATGTGTCCATGAGTAAATATATGTAAATAAATGTAAATATATGTAAATAAATAAATTTTAGACATAAATACTAGATCTTACACATATGCAGAACATTTCAGTACACCCAGCACTTCCAAAGCCAGCTCCAGCTTATTTTTATTTTTATTTATTTCTCGGTCCGCGTTTGCACTATGTCAGCACAGCTTGGTTGTCCTTTTACCCCCGCCCCTCCTCTCTGTCTGTCTCTCTCTTGGCCTCCTTCCCACTTGAGAAAGACCCATCTCTCTCCCTCCTAGTATGTCTCTTTCAGTTTGCTCTTTAGGCTTTGGGTTTCTCGTAGAAGAGAAACTATGCAATATTGGAGCTGTGTGTCTGAGTCACCACACTTAGCACGGTGGTCTCAAGCTGCATCCCTTTTCCTACACAACGACTCAACTTTACCTCAACAGCTGCCTGGCTACTGAAAAGGTACCTGACAGTAGCTTTGGGGTGAATTCTCCAGAAATATCATAAAATAAACACAGCAGTACACCCAAGCAGTGAAACCCTTCAGAATAAATTTTTTCAGCCTCCTGGATTTCAGCTCAGCAAAGACCAGAACTTGCGGAAGAGCCCTCTGCCAAGGCGAATCTCTCTTCCTGAAAGGTGATTACTTATTGGTGTGTTTTTTTCTGTTTGACAGACACGCAAAAGGTATTTCTTCCCCTGAACACCACCTAATGCACTCAACAGGCATCATTAATGATGCACCTCATTCCTGAAAGGATTCCCTTCCGTTTAAGAACAGAACGAAAAACAGAGCCCCATCACAGGAATTTGACCTTCTCCTGGAGCTTCCCACTTTCACTCAAGAGTGTTTCTTAGATGGATTTCCGAAGTGTGGGAAGATTCATCTTCGGGGTCTGGTGCGATTGTGCTGGTAACTTCGGCTTGGTGACTCCACTGGTCTCCTAGCGATGGGGAACGTGGGTTTGCACCTGGGATGATGGCACAGAGCACCTCGGGGTGGAGAGAAGCTGTCACAGATAGCTGGGCTCTTTGGGGCCTCAGTTTCCCCTGCAAACAAACAGGTAACCAGGGGAGGTAGGCAGCGGCCTATAGCACCCCAAGTTGCCTGCAAAGCGAGGGCCACCACTAAAGCAAGGGTGGTTTTGGGGGACAATATGTCACTATCCAACGTTCCAGCCTTCAGGTCTGAACCCCACCGATGCTCATGTTACAGACAATGAAGATTATTTGTTCGAAAAACACTTAGGTTTATGAGGGGGCAGGTAGAGATGCCCATCCTACCAGCCCTGCGATTTTTGTCCTGAGATTCTGCCCTGACCCACGAACCAACAATAAAAGACACACAAATAATCTAGCAGGGGACAAACACAATGTTTGCCTTCATGGAAAATGCTGGCCTTCGCAGAAGGACATCTGCTATTTCCCACATGAGCAGCCACAAGGACATGCCATTCATTTAATGTATCTATTGAACTATCTATGGAGATACAAAAACAAAAAGCGTAATTCAAATGTCGCTTTTTCACCCTTCCCTCTCTTCGGCCACAAGAAAAGTCACAGAGGGATTTGGAATCGGTCGGTCTTATTGTCTGGAAACAAAATCCAGTGCAACTCCCTGGGATGAGTCACAGTTAGATCTGGATTTAATTGGCTCTTGTGTTCCTTTTAGTTTTGATTTTTTTTCTCCTTCCTATGGAGGACAAGTTAAAATATAAAGAGAAAATTGCTTGGCTCATCCTCCAATTCATGGCTTTTTAATCTTTTGTAGAATAGCTATGACCCCAAAAGTAACCCTGAGCTCTAAATTGTAGGTCTGATCGAAGGCAAGGGATTCTGAGTTTACAGTAGGTCCTGGTTATCTGTCCCAAAATCCAGCAACAAATACTGGAATCTGTGGATAGCCAGAAGCCCAGTGCAAGCTATGCTTTTTCCCCTGTATTTATGTTATGGTTTAGATCTAAAATATCACCCTAAAGTCTCATGTATTGAGAAGATTGGCTTCCAGAAGCTGAGTGGATCATGAGGTCTTTGGAATCCCAAGTGGATTCATCCACTGATAGAGTCATGATTTCACAGCATTATTGGGAAGTTTTGGAAACTCAGTTGTGAGAACTATTGGAAGGAGTAGATCACTGGGGACTAGAGTTGGTCTCCAACCTCTTGCTCTTTGATGTGCTCTCTCTCTCCCCCGCCTCCTTCCTGCCCACCGTGATATGAATGTGTTTCTTCCACCATGCCGGCCGCCATATTGTTTTTCCTTTGAAGCCAGGCAACCATGGATGAATCCTTTAAAACCATGAGCCAAAGTAAAACCCTCCTCCTTCAAGTATTTCTGAAATACTTCTCCAGTGTTGTGTCATAGGCCCAGAAAGCTGAGTAGAATGTGGACATTAATAAACTTTCATGTTTTCTTTGAAAGGAATTACTTCCCAGTTTTTCTTTGGCATCTCCAAGTTACCAGCATCATTACTCTCACACTTTGGGACCACTCAATTAACTAAAATAAGGATTAATAAGCATTGAAATATCATGACAGTTGATCTGATCGTCAAGATGGCTCCTGAGGGACTAACAGGTGGGTAGTATATACCTGGTGGATACATTGGACAAAAGGCTCATTCACATTCTCACACCACTGACAGCACCATACAATTTGAAACACATGAATTAAACATATGTATGGGATTTTCCACTAATACATTTGGACTAAAGCTGACCATGAATAACTGAAATCTCAGAATGTGAACTCACGGATAAGAGGCTGGGGGTAACTACTTTATTGAAATAACTACACTAAAACTGACCAAGTTTTGCAAGAGACCCTCATTTTCCTTTGCAGCTCACCTTCCCTTTCTTCCTCTCTTGTATTAGGCCATGAGGTTGAATATGGCAAGAATAGAGCTGTCACTATTACCTTGATGGTTAGCATTTGTGCTGAACACCATGTATTACCTACCTACTGTATTCATCATCTTTCTGTTGCTGGGACAAAATACCTGACACACTAAACTTAAAGGAAGAAAAGCACATGGCTTATGGTTCCCGAGGGTTCAGTCCATGGTCAGCTGGCTACACAGCAGAAATACCTTGGCAGATGGATGTGGTGGAGGAAGGATGCTCCCTGCATGGTGGCCATGAAGGAAAGAACAAACTGCTTTTTACCCTGTTGCCTTTTGATCCCAGCACCTCGACTGCTCCTTCTGGTTTGCGTAGCATCAAGCAGGTTTGCAGCCAAAGTATTGCAACAGAGCCTCGGAAACTCCCAAGGACTTTTGAGTTGACATGTGATTCCTTAAATTGTATCTGGAAAACGGAATTCAGCTGAGTCTGCTCTTGCTACTGCTGCTGCTTCAAAGTCTCCCACCTCCAGCACTTTATAAACCCTCCTCTTTCCTGTCCTCCACCTCCAAATATTTGTGAGATCTTTAGTATCATCTCTCTCTGCTTAGTAATCTCAGTTGTGTTTCTTTTGCAGCCAGCAAAGCCCTGGTCATCCAGCCACCCAACGACATGTACCTGGAATTTTACATGACTGGCATAGAGCCACTTTCTGCACAAGATGAACATCGGTAAATCCTAATGGGGGGCTACCTTTGGCTTTCCTAAGGGAAGGAAGGAAATGGCCATTTGTCTCTCCAGGGTGGAGGGAGTGTACATAAAGCTCCTACCCAAATATCCCTCCTCCCTGGGGGATAAGACACAATGCAACCTCTAGCAGAGCTGGGTAGGAGCCAGGCCTGAGCTCCTTCCAAACTGCACCCTGGAAGAGCTGCTGTCTCTCCTCCTCCCTGACCGAAACTTGACAACAGCAAATTTTACCCCCCATTTGGGTTTCGGATTCCAAGCAAAGTACGCAGGTTAATACTCTTTTGCACAGTGCCCTCAGAGTTACATTACGATACAAACTAATAGACCTCAAGTATTAATCAGTTATCTTGTCTCACTTTGCTAAATCACCCAGGAAAACTCATCAATAGCCAGGGACAGTGGTGCATGCCTGTGATCCTAGCTGTCTAGGAGGCTGAGGCAGGAGGATATCAAGTGCCTACCCAGCCTGGACAAGGTAGCATCTTAGCAAGACCCTGTCTGAAAATAAAAGATAAAACAGAGCTGGGATGTATCTCTCAGTGCAAAGGCCCAGAGTTCCTTCCCCGGTGCTGCAAATTAAACCAAGTAAAAGTTTGTCAGAGTCAAAATGCGGCTGAGATCTTTCTCCCAAACAAACACAGTGATCAACTATGACGAGACAAAAGCATTGAGCTGTGAATGGCAGAGGAAAACTCTAAATAAAATCAGACACATTCAGGTGCAGAATGTTTCCAGAGCACCGTTTCTGTGGTTCACAGCGAGAAACAGTGGCTGGCGTAGTTTGAAAGCCAAGTTCAGCAGATGTTCTCAGCTATGTGAACTTTCCTCAGATAAGGTAGACTGCATTGGGCATGGTGGCCGGAATAAGATAAATAGCATCTCCTGAAATTCATGGCCACCCAACCTCAGAATGTGACCTTCTTGGGAAACAGGGTCTGGGAAGAGGTAATTAGGATGGATGAGCCATAGACCCATCCCCTAAATTTAGGGGTCATTTTGTAGGTGGAGAGAAAGAGTCACAGAGACAGACAGAACAAATGCATGGGAAACGGAGACAGGGATTAGAATGACCCAGCAGTGGGTTAAGGAATTGCTAGCAACTGGCAGAAGCGAGGACAGTGGCAGGGAAAGGAGTCTTTCTTCCCTACAACCTTCGGAGAGACCGGGGCCCTGCTGACTTCTTGATTTGGGACTTCTAGATGCCAGAGCTGTGAGAAAACAGATTTTTTAAATTTGCTTGTTTGTTTGTTTTTGCTGTATTGATGATTGAACTCAGGGCCTTCTCACTGAGACTCCTCGCCTCTTTTTGTTTCCTTCATATTTTATTTGAAGACAGTATCGGGCTAAGTTGCTACGTGACATAGGCTGGGCTCCAATTTGCCATCCTCCTGCCTTGGCCTCTTGGAGAATTTCTGTTGTTCTCAGTTCTTCCTTTCTGGTAAGTTTCCTTTGATACCAGTGCAAGGAAATGAATACAGCGACTTTATATGGCCTGGGAGTATAAAGAATTTCTGGCAACAGTTATTATTTGTATATCCAAAAAGGCTAAGGGACACAAACACAGCCGTTGGAAAGGGAAGTTATAATACGCAAGGAGTCCCTGGGGTGCTTTGCAGCAGGCAAGAAAAATGCAATGTGGCACAAGGCTGGGTAGAGACCATTCAAGATGTTAAACCCCTGAAAGCTCAATCTATTTACTGCTCAGAGATTTAGCCCTCTCAAAGCCCAATCCTCACTCCGTCAAGAACCTTTAAGCCCATTACTCAACACAGCACACTTGGACTAAAGGCCGAAGTAGAAAAATCCTACATTTGGCCCCTCCCATTCTAAGAAAATGTGGCATGAGTTCACCGTCTCCTCTCATCTCCGTGGCTGACTATTTCTCCTGGTTCGACACCATCATAACTCACCCTCTTGGTAATCTATTCCTTTTCCTGGATTGAGATGCTCACCATCTCCACCATCGATTGTTTTCCCTGAAATCAGAAGTGCTTCAGAGCCAAACTCTGGGCCATCGATTTTACTCTATTATTCCTATCTTCAGAACATCCCCTTGATGTCCGTTTCTGTAGGAAAACTTTGCATAAAACCTAGTATCGATGTGCTTTGTTGTAGGAGATGCTCCACAAATCTTCAAATATGATCATTTACAACAGGACTGAGATTTACGTGGTCATTTCGGGATTTTGACATGTTGCTGCACTGGTGTGGTCATTTGGGATTCTCTGTGTTAGACCTGAGCCTTGACTGTGGGCAACAGACTCGTATAAAGTGGAAATGAGGCATCAGAAGATGGAAAATGGAAACTGACACCTCATGAGTCCATCTCGAAAAGAGGAGCTGCATAGCAGCTGGAAGAACCAAATGGATAGAAAATATATGTATAATTATGCAAGAGGATTTATTGGGTAGCTGTGGAGGCAGCGACCTTCTACTTGTGGCGGAGCTGAACCATCCAGGAGCTCCTCGGCGCAATAACATAGAAGCCCTAGAACACCATGACAGGCATTCAATCTCCACCCAAGGTCGAAGGCCTGGAATCTCTCTGGAGACTCACCAGAGTGGGTCTGTAGTGGGAAGCTGAAAAGCTGGGCACCAATGTGCAAAGGCTACAGCAGCAAAAGGCTCATCCGATCAGGAAGAGGGAGGCTCTTCTCAATGGGGCCATTTCTGGCTTCCTTCCTTTTTCATTTCATCCATGCTATGATCCTATTGGTTGGTACCACCCACATCTGGGGCAGGTCTTCCCCCTCAATTTGCTGGTCCAGATGTCAATCATCTACAGACATGCCCAGAGCTGAACTCCTGAATCCAACAGAGTTAGAAACATTCCGTTCTCTTACAATCTATAACCAAAAAATTATCTCCCTCATGTCCAGATACCTCCCCAAGCATATTTCCTCAATGGAGAAAATAACTACATCAGGCTACTGACTTAGAGTTTATCTTTTTTTTTTTCCTTAAATTCTTTTATTGGTACATTTTAGGTATACAATACGTTTACATTTATCATTGGGATCTTGTACCTGTACATGATGCATCTTGGTTCTTATTTTTTCCCCATTCAATGTGCGCCCTTCACCCCTCCACCCTTCCCTATTTACAAAGACATAGTTTGTTTTTCCCTTTTCTCATAATTTTTCATTTCCCTTATTTCCTTTCCCCTTCCCCTCCTATTACCCCTACCCCTTTGAACTTTTTCTTCCTATTTCAAATTATCAATTATTTGTTTTAATCATTTTAATCCTTATTTACACTATCAGTTTCTCACACTAGAGAAACTGTTTGGTATTTACACATGTGTGTCCTATTTATTTCACTTAAGAGTATGGCCTCAATATGTTTCTCCTTCTTTGTGGCTGAGTAGTACTCCATTTTATTTTTTTTAAAACCACATCTTTATCCAGTTTCCAGTTGATGGGCACTTGGGCTGTTTCCAAGAGTTTAAATAAGCATCAAGTTTACAAATTAACTTCAATTAACGTATAAAATGGTGTTGCAGTTGGCATCTGGAGCCCTTTGTATGCAGTTGAGTGTGTTCACCAAGAGCAGACACCATGGATCCAACAACTCCAAGACCCTAAAAAAGTAACGTTTCTGGTGAAACTCACCTGGGAATTCCTCATTCCATTCCTAACATGTTGTTAGGTACAAGAGTCCCTTCAGATATGTAAATACCAAATAGTTTCTCTGGTGTGAGAAACTGAAAGTGTAAATAAGGACTAAAAGGTATAATAGATAATGTGAAATTGGAAGAAATGGGGCAAAGGGGAAGGAAGTGGGAGGGCTGGGGGAAAGGAAAGAAGGGAATGGGATTAATATGAGAAAATGGAAAAATGGAAACAAAGTCTTTGTAAATAGGGAGGGTTGGAGGGGTGAAGGGAGGGCAGGGGAAGGGGGAAAAATAAGAACCAAGAGAGACTATGGAAAGGTGCAAATTTCCAATGATGAATGTCATTATATTGTATAGCTAAAATGTACCAATAAAATTAATTTTTAAAAACGTTGATTGTTCCAAACTTATTAATAAGCCAAGCCACTGATGAACTGGTTCTTGGGAAGTAGAACCTAGTTGGAGGAAGTGAGCTGAGGGGTGGGTACCTTCAGCTCTATATCTGGTCCTTGACCTCTTTCTCTCTGGTTCTTTACCTGTTCTCTGCCTCCTGACCACCATGATGTGAGCATCTTTCCTCCACCACCCACATCTGCCATGATGCTCCTGCTTTCCAGCCAGAGGACCATGGACTGAACCCTCTGAGACCATTGGAGCAGCTGACCATGGACTGAACCCTCTGAGACCA
>NW_004624834.1:1400689-1416133 GCF_000247695.1 Heterocephalus glaber | reverse complement strand
CCATGGACTGAACCCTCTGAGACCACTGGAGCAGCCGACCATGGACTGAACCCCCTGAGACCATGAACCAAAGTAAATCTCTCTTCTTTTAAGTTGTAGGCATCAGGTATTTTGTCCCAGAAAGTGAAAGCTGAGCCATACGATGTTAGTTTGGGGGGAGGGACTGCTTCCAGGACTCCCAAGGACATTAAAATCCAAAGGTGCCCAAATCCCTTCTGTAAAATGGCACAATATCTGCCTAGAACTGATGCACATTCTCAGAAAGATTTGCAACCATCACCAGATTGTCTATAATACTAAATACAATGCAAGTGTTGTGCAAATAGTTGTCAAGTTCTGCCAGGTAGGGAATAAAAGAAATGATAAGAAAATTGTTTAAGAATGTCCACTACAAATGTAATTTTTTCCAAATTTTTATTCATAGTTAGTGCACAGGCAGAATTTCTGACTTCAAGGGTCAGCTGTGCATTCAAGTTTTTGCAGCCTTGGGCAGCTCTCTCAGCTTCGATGCCAGCACTGAATTCCCAAGCCACAGAAGGAGGAGAATCATCCAAGGTCATGAGCAAGGGGGTGACGTTGATTTCAGCATCCCAGCTCGAGCTACAGAAGATGGTTCAAGGCTGCCTCCCCAAGAGCCTTGAGACCTGACTGCCTTTCTAATGGAATGGCAATGGGATAGAGGGCAAACTTTGACTTAATTCTGTGAAAATCTGTCCCTTTGGGACTGAGGATTTAGCTCAGTGGTGCTGCCGCCTGCCTGGTAAGCTCAAGGTCTTGAGTTCGACCTCTGGTACCAAAAAAGAAAAACCTGTCCCTTAAAGGAGGGCAGACTGGGGGGTTGGGGGGACAGAGAAAGGCAAAGGAAGGGAGAAAAGAAGGAAGAAAATGAAAGAAAGTAAATGAAAGAAGAGAAGGAAGTAAAAGAAGCAAGAAAGGAAGGAAGAGAGGGAGTGAGACAGAGAAGAATGAAAATCAAGAAAGAGAAAAAGAAAAAATGAGGAAAAAACAGAAAGAAACAAAGAAAGAAGAGAATTATTCTATAAGAGATACAAATTCTCCTTCTAGGTAGCTTCCCAAAAGAATTAAAAATGTCATATCACAGTGATCCATGCACACCCATGTTTATAGCAGCACGACCCGTAACAGCTAATCTTGCTAACAGCCTGTATGCTCATCAGCAGATGAATGGATAAAGAAAATGTGGTATTTATACACAATGGAGTACTACTCTGCCATGGAGAAGGATAAACTGGACTCATGTGTAGGAAAATGGAGGCATCTTGAGATCATAATGCTAAGCAAACTAAATCAGACATATAGCTTTAATATTGCATGGTTGCTCTTATATGTAAAGCAGAATATATATATATATATACATACATATATATAATATGGATAACAAAATGAAAGACATATAATGGGAAAAAATAGAAAGAGAAAACTGTATTGTAACCCAGCATGGACAATGTATCTAAAAGTGTACCATAGCGTAGTACAGTTGTCTTACATGTTTCGTACATTCTTTAACCTATTGGTCTGGTTTTCAATCTGTATATACAATAATTAACTTTATAAGGTCTTATAAGCCAAATAAATGAATCTGATCCTGGAAAAATAAAAGGACATGAGGGGGGAGGATTCAAATAATGTAGTATGAGCCTGTGCCAATCCCTACAGGGAATGTAATTGTTATGTAGTACAGATGCAGACTTTTAAAAGTTAAGAAAGAAAGAAAGAAAGAAAGAAAGAAAGAAAGAAAGAAAGAAAGAAAGAAAGAAAGAAAAAGCAAGCAAGCAAGAAAGCAAGAAAGCAAGCAAGCAAGCAACACTTGGAGGGCTTATAAAACTTTCATATTTACATTTTCATGCTCCCCTCGATGGTTTCTGAGGAATGGAACAATTAGCAGCTAAGAAAGGGATTGTGTCCTGTCTTGTTTTAAGGCCAGAGAGGTCAGGCTTCGGGGAAATTGAGGTAAAGATAAGATCAGCCAGGGACACAAATTACTAAAATGTGGGATGCATGAGAGCAAATCCCGAGCTTTGTCCAAGACTAGCAGAAGTCCTGATTGTCGCAGGTTCACCTGGCGTCTGACTGTTGCCTGTGGGGCCAGGAAGCCGGATTCTAGGGTGAGAAGGGGTTATAATCGAGTCTCAAGTTCCTCGCCCTTAACAAGCCAATCACTGTTGATCTTAGACAGATAAGGTTTTGTGTTGCAGCTCGGGGAGCTGTTTTATTTTTTCCCAAACTGGATTTCACAATTCTGTGAGCAGAAATGCCCACTTGGTTATCGTCAGAGCGGAGGCCGGCCAAACATATGCTCATACAAAAAGAAACCCTAAGAAATGAAAGAGTCTTACCTGGTGCCTGAAAACCTCCGATAAAGCATTGAACACAAATGAGAAACAGGGCATCTTTTCCCAATGTATTTTTTTTTTAACCACAAAATCACCAAGATCACATAAATTTGACTTTTAAAAAACTTTCTTCCAAATTTATCTCTACTCTCTTAGAAAGATTTTCTTTGTTTTGTTTGTTCTTTAACCAAATTTAGATGTTTATTTAGTTTTTTATCCCAATGTATTGGTGATACACAATAATTACATTCATCTCACAGTAGTACATATACCTGTCACACCTTGATGGCATGTGAACACCACATTTTTTATCCATAATATAATACCACACTTTGCTAATCATGGTAAGCTCTCTTGATATTTCTTCCTATCTTTCCATTTTCCTACGCATGACTCAAGTTTATCCTTCTTCATGGCAGAGTAGTATTCCATTGTGTGGAAACACCACTTTTTCTTTATCCATTCATCTGCTGATGGACACAGAGGCTGTTTCCAAGATTTAGCTACTGTGAGTTGTGCTGCTGTAAACACGGGTGTGCATGGATCACTGCAATGTGATGACTTTAAATCTTTTGGGAAGAGATCTAGAAGGGGAATGCCTGGATCCCATGGAATTTCTAGTTTTAGTGCTTTGAGGAATCTCCATCCTGATTTCCATGGTGGTTGTACCAGTTTGCATTCAAAACACATTAACTGTAGTCACCAAGTTCTGTAATAAATCTCTTGGTCTTACTCCTGCTATCTAATAACTGAAATTCTCCATCTGTTGACCAACAAAATAACAAACACTATATGATATTGTCCAAACATAGAGCCCAAAAAGTCTAATTTATGGAAACAAAATTAAATGGTAGTTATCAAAGACTGGGGTTGTGCATTTGGTTACAATCCTCCAATTTTTTAATTCATTAATTGTATTTGGGGGATACAATATAATGACATTCATCATTGGGAATTTGCACCTTTACATGATGCATCTTGGTTCCTATTTTTTCCCCATTCCCCTGCCCTCCCTTCAACCCCTCCACCCCTCCCTATTTACACAGACTTTGTTTCAGTTTTTTCCTTTTCTCATATTTTTTTCCTTTGCTGAAATAAATAGGACACACATGTATAAATACTGAATAGGTTCTCTGGTGTGAGAAACTGAAAGTGTAAATGAGAACCAACATGTATAATGTGAAATAGGAAGAAAAGGTCCAAAGGGGAAGGGGAAGTGGGAAGCATAGGGGAAAGGAAAGAAGGGAAAGGGAAAAACACAATTCTCCGATTTTGAAGCATAAGACAAGTCATTCATTCTCACAAGCTCAACTCATAGATCTCCTTGCATTTATATATTTGGGGGATTTTGTCTTCCTCTGCCAAATCTCCCACCAAACAGAGAGAAGTCAATGGCTCTGAGCTTCGTCCTATTAGGTTGCTTGGGAAAGCATTGTGTATTCTCTCCTCTCTTGAAGACTGGGGTCTGCTGTGTCTCTAGAATTCCACACCAAGTTAAAGGCTTTCAATTCTGTCAGCCCTTCCTCTGTGATTCCTTGTAGACTCCTGAATCCCAGTGTGGAATCAGAAAACATCAGATCAAAGGAGAATCCTGCCAGGTGGGTCGTGAATTCCCAAAGAAAACCAGTTCCCAAGTAGCCACGAGCGAGCGCTTCTCTGAGAACAAAGCAACGCTTTTCAAACATGGCCCAGAGCCAGGCTTGATGACAAGGTTGAAAAATTAAAGCCAATAAGGAGAACTATGACATGGATCAGGGTGGCTTTCTGGAGAAGCAACACATCCTCAGAATTGATCCTAGGACTTCTAAGTGCAGGGCCCAGGAGATAAAGCTGCATCCAAGGTTTCATGGACCTGATTCAGAGGTCTCTTCCAAAGACAACTCCGGCTGCCAACAGCGGTGTTCACGCCAGGCGGCCGGAGGCAAAGTGCACCAGTCATCAGAGATCTGGGCGGTGACCTGTGAAAATCACAGATAACAGAGAAGCAGCTCGATTGCTTTGATTTTCCCTCTTGGAGAAGAAGGTGCCTGGGTTTTTTTAACCTTCCTTCGCAATGTCCCCACAGTGCAGAAGATTCGTGTCTCTTCTACTCATCTCCTTCCTCAACAGCCAACATTTTCAGGTCTGAGTTGTTTAACTCTCTAAATCCAGCCAGCCCTGCAAAATGCTCCAAAGACCCCAGCTTTCTGGCTACATCACCGCTTCTCATGGAGATGAGCGGTCTACTAATGGTATACCAGTTGCCTAGTCTGTAGGAGAGAACCTGCCACCCTTTACATTGTGGACATTCAGAAAGAAAGAACTAAGGTGTGTAATGTATATGTACCAACTGCCCATGGTAAAAGGAATCATTATGTACTGCAAACATGGACTAAAAATAAATAAATAAGTTTTTTAAATTGTAGGTGTCAGATTGTGGTGGCTGTGTAGATGTTCAGCCAAGGCCTCATGAAGTGGTAGGTGGGGGGTTTTCAGAGGTGGCTGGATCTAGAGTGTGGGATGCTGGGATTAGTTCATGGCACAAGGCTAAGATTGAGAGCACTAGGGTAAGGGTGTGAGTGCTACCCACCCTAAGTAGTCTGGATAAGATAAAAGAGCAGAAAGACACTGTAAAGGCCCCTTGTTGCTTTGCTGCCTTCCACCCACCATGAACTGTTTCTCCTCTGCCGTGTGCCACCCTGGCTTGGAGCCAGCAGACATTGGACTAAAACCCTGACAAACTGTGAGCTAAATAAACCTTTTCCCCCTTTAACTTTGGGTATCGAGTATTTTGTCCCAACAATGAGAAAAGTAATAAGACATGAATGTTGCATCTTGGTGAGTCGAAACCTGCCAGATGCACATTTATTGCACACATACAAATCAACATACATACACATATGTATTTCCTGGTCATTTTTTTTCAGTTTTTGTTTTTATTAGTACATGCATTTGCCCATAAAGAAGGCTGAACAATAACTACCTTCTTTTGTTCACTGAAATGACCAGGTAACTTTTTTTAATTGCAGTGAAATACACAAAACATAAAATTCATGATCTTAAGCTTTTTAAGCATAGATTATTTTTAAATTTTCATTTATTTGTAGTGTAAAGTATGGTTACATTGTTCCACACTCAATTTCCAGAATTTATTCTTCAAAATTGAAACAGAGTAACAAGAATTTTCCTTGGCTTCTCCCACTTCCCCTGGACCCTGGTCACAACCAGTTTTGTTGTTGTTGTTTTGTTTTTTGCTTGTTGACACAACAGTGTATTACATGCACTGGGCAGTTTCAATGAAAGAAAATTCTGGCTGGGGTTGGAGAAATACACTGAGGATTCCTCGTTGTACAGTGTGTTTTATCCTTTGGGGTTTCTCCTCCCTCAAATTCTGTTGACTCTGAAAATTCTACAGCTTTATGTGTTGTTTGGGTTTTTATTTTTATGAGTCCACGTTTTCAGGACATAATGATCACATTCCTTGTGTGGAGCTGGTGCATGGACAGAACACAGCATAATTCTCTTTTTCATCCTCTATTCTCTACCTCCCTTCATCTCCTGATCCCCTTACCATTTAAGAAAGATCTATCTCCCTACTTCCTGCAGATAGATTTTGCTCTTCATTTTTACTCTGGTTTTCTCATATAAGAAAAGTCACGTGCTGTTTAAGCTTGTGTGTCTGATTTGTTTCACTTAACATTATGATCTCAAGGTGCATCTATTTTCCTACAAATGACTCAAGTTTCTTCTTCATGGCTGCATAGTACTCCATTTTGTGTATGTACCAGTATTTTCTTTATCCATTAAGCCCTTGTTTGTAACTGTAGTTTAGTAATTAATAATAAAAGCTTGGTGCTTAGCAACGAATGATCTTAGCAAATAACAAGCTTCTGATAGAGCTTTTTTTTACGGGCCTTGAATCCCATCCTGGTAAGATAAAGAGAGAGTCCTTCTCCCATCCTAATCTCTTTAGTTCCTAGCTGGAATCTTTGGGTGAATCTGGGGTCCAAATTTGCTCGAGAGACTCACAAAAGCCTATGGTTTTTATTAACCTGCATGTCCACAGGGATCTAGGGAAGGCCCTGAAGTGTAAGGATGTGATGAAAGGAAGATGCTCCTTCTAGTTTATAGACCGTGACCCTCCAGATCCTGAGGCAGATGGGTGTGGGGCCCAGGTGGTCCGCCGTAAGGGTGTCACTAGAAAGATTCAGGCTGGGAAAGCTGAAGGAAGACGAGGGCCACTGCAGTGTGTTTATCTCTTCCTCCTCCAGTTTTCGGTCCCTGGAGATCAGGACAATACTCCAGCCTCCAAATGGGAAAAACAGATTCCTCACCAAAGGATCTGGTCTGCCTTGGTCCCTGCATGGAAAAAAAAAAAATGTTCTTCTCTCTTTCACCTTCACGCTTTCGTATTTTTTAACAGGTAGCTTTTTAAAGTGATGAAATAAAATTGGGATTTTATTTATCTATTTATTTGGTACTGTGAATCGAACCCAGGGCCTCCTCACTGAGCTCCAACCCCACCCCCTTTTTATTTTTTATTTGGAGACAGGTCCTGCCTACATCATCAAGTTACCAAGGCTGGGCCCAAACTCTTGGCCTTCGCATCTCACCCTTCCAGGGTGCTGGTATGACCACCATACCAGGCTGAGACTGGAAATTTAAAAAGAAAAAAATCTGGTAACTCATAGGCGGAAATTCTCATTCAGTGCTGTTCACATCCTGTGGGTACTGTTGAATTTAGATGATGTGTATGAGGCGATGCTCTTATAGCAACACTGTAATAGATGTACAGGTGTCTAGTTAATGATGCATCAGTGCCCCGTCACTGATGTCAAACATAATTCAAGATGTTCATGATAGTAGAAGCCTGGCATGGAGCACACCTGTAATCCCAGCATCCTGGGAGGCTGAAACAGGAGGATAGCAAGTTCAAAACCAGCTAGGCAAACTAGTGACTTAGCAAGATTCTGTCTCACAATGTAAAAAGGGCCGGGGATGGAGCTCCGTGTGAAGGCCCTGTGTTCAATTCCAAATTCCACCACCACCACCAAAAATGAATGAATGAATAAATAATAAAAGCTAATAATGGGAAACACTGCTGTGGGAAAAATGAAATATTATCTCTTCCAACCTCTCAGCTGTCTGATGTGCTGAGTTTTTGTTCTCTAGAAATTGAAGAATGAGTCTTAGGAACAAGGAAGGTTAAGAGTAGGAAGATATTTATTGACAGGAAAGCTCCCGAGGGACAGGAAGGGACCTGAGTGGGTAGCTGGGGACCCCGCTTTACAGAGGAGTTTTATAGGGTGAAACTCACGTGGATACAACGTGGGCCACAGCCATGATCATCCAATAAAGTCACAAGTGTAGTCACTTAGGTGATGGTGGTTCAGTTGGGAAGCGAGTCATGTACCAAGCGTGGATGGAAAGAACAAAGATCCTCCTAGGAGGCGGTGGGTCCAGAGGTCTCTGGTCACCCCCAGGATGGTCGATGCCTATCTACACTTCACTAAGCCCAGTTCTTTGAAGAAGTGTGTGGGTCTGGCCATCTTGTCTCTGACTCGAGGCCTGGTTTTCAGCTGATGTGCAGCTGTGGTGTGTTTCACCTTTGTCCTGGCTCTCTCGAGGACTCAGCCTTATCTGACTGCCTATAATTTCTACCTAGCTCTTCTATCTATAATAAAACCAGTGGCAAGGAGTGGTGTACATGCAAACTTCACTTTCTGCTCATTTATCTGCAAACCTAAAAATCTTTTAAAAATAAGACTAGTACCTAGAAAAAAACCACAAAATGGTATTATTTTTCCATCGTCAGGCCTCCACATCTATGGGTTTGGTATCTGTGGGTTCAATCAATTGCTGATCACAAATATTAGAAAACAAATTGCGTTTGTACTGAACATGCACAGTCTTGTCTTGTCTTTCTTCCCTAAGCAACAATGTAATAACATGTCATTATTCCCGAGCAACTATGTAACAACTCATCATTATCTGCCAAGCAACAATGCAACGTGTTATTATTTCCTAAGCAACAATGTAACAACTAATCATTTCACCTAAGCAACAATGTGACAACTTGTCATTGTTCTCTAAGCAACAATGTATCAACTTGCAATTACTCGTTAAGCAACAATGTATTAACTTGCCTCATTGCCTAACCAAGAATGTGACAACATGTCATTATGGACTTAGCCTCTTGCACTGGGTGTCGTAACTCACGTGGAGATGGTTTCGTGTCCGTGGGACTCTTCGCAAATACTGCACCTTTTATATCACAAACTTGAGCACCAGTGAGTTTTAGAATCTGAGTGAGGTGGGGGATCCTAAAGCCAATTCCCTGTCAATACCAAGAAACAACTGTGTTTGTCCTTTCCTTCCCAGCCACTGCACTCGGGTCTGTTTTTTGCCACTGCCCAAATCAAAGGAGGCCATTTATTATGGGGTCCTAGGGAGACAGGGCAGGCCTCCATGCCTGCTGCATAGCTTCTAGCATCTTCAGCTCCCCCGACCCTCTTTGTGGAAAGGAAACCAGGCTGAAGGCCTTCTGGAGTCACCATCTGCATATTCTGTCACTTCTTTTTGGGCTGAGTACAGCAGGGCTGTGGTTACCAGCTCAGCAGGAGAGTTTGTAAAAGAAAAAAGAAAGAAAGAAATCTCAGTTTTTAGAGTTCCATTTTGCATTGCTGGTTACACTTTTACTAGGTTTAGCTCAACCTGCCCAGGAGAAGCCTGAGTGGCCTGTAAATGTACATGCTTGGCAGGGAGGACTCAGCGGCTTTCTTCCTGTGTGCAAATCCTATCCCACCCTTCCCACCACGCAGGGCAGCAGGGTTTCATGTAAGATTAAGCTGCTGGGAGCTTCCTGCTCACCTGGGGCGGGGGGGGGGGTCGTGGAGGGCAACAGAAGGCTGATCGCACTGAGGAAAACAGGCATCCTGAGTGGGTTTCTCATCCTGAGGATTTCTCCTGGCTTTGCAACAAGCTTTCACTTCCTAGGAGATGAAGGACCTTCTCCTTCACTGCTTACTCATGAAAACACAGCAGCCGGGAATTTCCGACCATGGCCAGCCATCTGGTTTGCATCTGTATAAAAACAACAACAAAAACAACAACAGTGAAAACCAGAACCGTCCATCTCAGGAAAGCTCAGAGGCTCCCAAGTGTCAGCTTGGGAGAGAAGGTGACAGACAGCAAAGCAAGCGGACAGCCAGCTGGGTTCCCGTCTGGGAGCTCCAGGCTAAGACTTCCACCCTGTTTGTAAGCCTCGGCATTTGGGGGCACAAAACACATTTGCAAATATATGTAGTGGAAATGACAGAACTATCACTTACTCTCCCAGGCGGGGCCGGGCCGGATTAACCTTGTGTTCTTTGATCGGGAGCTTGTGTGCTGATCAGCAGATCCTGCTGATCTTTGAGGTATCTCCACACTGATTCCCACAGTGGTTGTACAATCTGCACTCCCACCAACAGTGGAGAAGGGTTCCTTTCCCCCTACAGCCTCAGCAGCACTTGTAATTATTTGGTTCCCTGATGACGCTCATTCTGTCTGGAGTAAAATGGGCTCTGGGTGTTATTCTACTTCGCATTTCTCTAGTGGCCAGGGATGTTGAGCATGGAGTACCACTCTGCCATGAAGAAGGATAAACTTGAGTCATGTGTAGGAACGTGGATGCACCTGGAATCCGTCATGCTAAGTGAACTAAGTCAGACACATGAGCTTCAACATCACATGGTTTCTTTTACATAAGAATCTCCAAGTTACGTAAAGAGTAAAATAAGAGGCGGATGGTAGGATGTAGGGAAATAAGCTTTCTCAAAGGGGAAGGGGACCGAGAGACAGAGGGGGAACCAAGGGGAATGAAACACAATGGATAAAGAAGGAGATGTGCTATATTCAGCAAACCCGAAAATGAGTACCTGAAAAAGAAGAGTGCACCTCGAGCATCTCGGAAGTGCGCACAGTGGTCTATACCCACACGGGGGCTTCAGGGCTACAGAAGGGGCCACAGGTGGGTGTCCCGACCCATCCCCTGCATCTGGGGACGTGGCTGGGGGCCTTGGCTCACGGGATCTACACGCATGAATTCTAGGCGGGGCATCTCCCCGAGGAGGGAGGGTAGGATGGGATCCCGCAGACCCCAGTCAGCTGCTGTGTATCTCAAGGTCACCCTGGACCGTGCCCAGGGGCCGACCGCACAGATTACTCAGTGCACGGGCAGCAGCTGCCCTCCTGCCTGTCCGCTGGGTGGGAAGACATGACCGTGTATACGTGGATACGCGTCCTGTGTCCTGCCCCAGGAGGTGAGTAAATCCACCCCACGTATAGTAACATCCACCTGTGTCCTCCCTTCAGGGGAGTAGATCCACTTCCCCCCGGAACAAAGGCTACAGGGTGTGTATTACTGTACATATGGTAGCCTCACACTGCAGACAGGATGGACACCCGCTCCACTTCCTGAAGGTGTGGCAGGGCCTCTTTCCGGAGACCTATTTTCAGTTTTTCTACCCTATTCTGAAATGTCTACTATTTTGTTTTCTATTTCTATTTTCTAGGTATCTTCCCAAAGGAATCCTTTTAAAGACATCCTTTTATAGTGATCCATGCACACCCATGTTTATAGAAGCACAATTAACCATACCTAAATCCTGGAAGCAACCCGTATGCCAAGAAATACATGTGGCATCTATCCACGATGGAATACTACTCAGCTCTGAAGAAGGACAAACTGGAGGCACTTGTAGGAAAACACAATGTCGCTTGAAATAAATCAGGCACGCAAGCTTAAATACTACATTGTATCTCTCATTTGAGTAGTGCAAAGTACAAAGAAAGACCCTAATAAAGGATGGGGAGAAGGAAGTAAGGGAGTGGACCTCTTGCAGACAGAAAGGGTCCAGGAGGTGGAGGGCCAGGGGAGAGGGGAGCAGAAGAGAGAAGAACAAAGATGCGCCTTGTACAGGAGACAGATAACCTCAGTGAATGGCAACATCATATGCCATAAACACGAGCTGAGAGCACGAATAACAGGAACAGAAATGGGGAAAAGAGAATTAGAAATGGAGAGAAAGGAGCCAAAAGAAAAATGAGCAGCTGTGTGCTGTGCATGGACCCACCCACCCCAGACGACTGTAAACTTCATGTACAGCACACGTGTACTGCTAGGAAATAAATAGAAATATTCTTCGGTGAGGACTCTTCTGTGTTTGCTCCCCAACCCCATCATACCGATCACCCACACAGACACCTTCACAACCCACACACACTGCAATCCTGACCACATTTTCTACTCTATTTTCAAGCAGGCTCCTATTCTATGGCTTCCAAGGCTTCTCCGGGGCCGATTTCTGCTGGAATCACGCGTTCGCCTAGGCTGGCCTAGCTCTAGACAAATGCAAGCTGTGCGTCCATGCGGAGGGCTCCTTTCTCCTTAAAATCCTGCCCTGCCTCTGGGTTCACAATGCCTGTCTTTGTTCGGAGCCCAGCAGGGCTGTAACCCGAGCCAAGCCGCTCACAGTGAGCTATTAAGGGCTTCCAGATGCCTAGAAATCCCCCACAAACCCCCGGCTTTGCAAGCCTAGCAGCACACTCAAATCCCACACCATCTGCACACATGTTTTTCATCGACAGGACTGAAAGAATTCAAAGGAGGTCAGCATTTTTAAAAAATTAATTAGTGCATTCGAAATCCACGGAATCGCCTGTTTTCCAGCAATCTGAGGTCACGATGATTCCTTTTGCTGTTCCTTTTTGCTCTTCCTTTTGGGGTTTTTTTCCTCCCTAGGGAAGCACGCAGATGGTTTGCATTAACCATGAGCCCTGAAAGGGGACGTTGTCTCTGCCCAGGTTCCTGAAGCAAGTGACGTTTCCTGAGAGGCTTCCGTGGGCTTGGAGAAAGGGAACCCACCTCTGTCCCCCACAATGTGGGGGTACCGTGCATCTGAACCAAGGTCCCTCAAAGATGATCATCCAAGTCTGGCCGGACTCTGACCCCTCCCCAGAAATCTTGGGCATCCAGCCAGGAAAGCCAACCACGGATACAGCCCACATCTTCGATTGCTGGCGCCCAGCAGCCTTTCTGAGCTGCCAAGGGTTGAAGCCTTGGTCAACCCCACTCCTCCTCTCTGAGTGTCCCCCGAGATCCGTGAGACAATGGTCCCGGCAGCGCCCCTAGCAGGCTGCCCCAGGGAACACTCCCCTCGGGCTGAGATGCTCGTGGTGCCAGGCTGGGTGTCTGAGCCGCAGTTTCCATGTCCTCACCAAGGAAGCCAGCGGGTCCCCAAGAGCAACAAGAGGGCCAGAGGTTGATTTGAAAGAGAAAAGGCAAGATCCACTCTCGGGGTGGGTTTGAGAGCAGGGGCTTGGTGCTGAGGGTTTTAAACTTTAGGCTTTGGGGTGCACGTGACCTCCGCACTGTCCGAAGAATCTAGGCGCATCATTAAAGCCAGGGTGCTTTGTCTCAGGAATAAACTGTGAGTGAAAATAAACCTGCTGGGGATCAGCACCGCGGAGCCTGGGACCAAGCATTCTTGGCAAGTTCTCCTGTCTCTCAGGAAAAGCTGGATTTGGGGCCCCGTGTGGTGCTGCACACCTGTCATCCCAGCGTTCTAGGAGGCTGAGGCAGGAGGATCCTGAGGTCCAGCCCAGGGTGGGCAACTGAGTGAGACCCTGAGTCAAAATAAAAAGAAATAATTAAAGCACTGGGAATGTAGCTCAGTGCAAAAGGCTCCAATCTCCTACACAGAGTGGGTGGAGGGAGTTGGATTTGTTGCTGGGTGTGCTGGTGCACACCTGTGATGTCAGCCCTCTGGGAGGCTGAGGCAGGACGATTCCAGGTTCTAGCCCAGCCCGGGCAAAGTAGCAACTTAGTCAGACCTGGTCTCCAAGTAAAAAATAAAAAAGAGCTGGGATGCAGCTCAGGGAAGGTCCTGGGTTCCATCCCCAGCACCTTGAAACACTAATTAAAAAAGAAAAGCGGAAAGGGCCGAGGAAGCAAAATGAGAGCTTTACAGGAATACCCAACGGCCGGGTCTCCTTACACCGCGGGGCTCCAGACCTGCAGGACCGGGTGTTTCCCAGGGATCGGCTTGAGCCCCGAGCCACGAGGCCTTCTTCCCCTGAGCGCCGCGTCGAACCACGGCTGGGATCCCGAGCAGCCCCGCAAGTGCCAGCCTCAGCCTCCTGCTGCCCCCTTCCGCTCTTCCTCCTCCGGCTGAACCTGCAGCCCCACTGCACCTCCTTCTCCGTCCGAGCCCCGTGTGGACAGATGCACTTCGTCTTCCATCGTAGTCTCCACGATCACCAAGGTCCAGGCCAGCCCCTCGGCCCGCACAGCTGAGCTCCAGCTCAGCCTGGCTCCCTGGCTGCTTTGAATTCACCCCTGCCAAGGGCGCTGGTCCGTTTAGCTCTTCGCGCTCGTCTTGGACAACTGGCAAACTCCCGCACGCGTTTTTAGGTTTTCACAAAATGACACGAGTCCACGTTTGCGGTGCGTCACGGTCACAGTCCTGCTGGGGAGCTGGCGCATGAACACAATACGAGAAGTGTAGGGAGCAGGGGAAGGGGACGTTACCAGAACCTCTGCGGTGAGTCCTAGTCTCCTGCGAGCCCCGGCAGCACACGGCGAATGACAGGAAAGGTAGAAAAATGAGACCGAGAAGAAGCTGAGCTTTGGGTCTGATCAGCGCTGCTCTGGGCAGCAAAGACAAGAACCCCTAGCTTGCAGCACTTTTTATTCAATACAGGGGGAAACAGAGGTAACAAGTGAAATGCAGAGTTCAGTACTTCACTTTGGGATAAAAAAGGTGTAACAAAAGACTGGGTGGGGGCGCGGAAATCTAAGAACAACGAGGAACTATGCAGATGAAGATTTGGTTCCTCCCAGGCGTCTCCCGCAGGTGTGGTCTTGTCCTGGAGATTGCAGCATCATGGATCATTGAGATCTCCCTTGTGACCTGAGGCCAAAAGGGAAGTATGTCTTGGAGTGTTATAGCCGGCCTGTAGGCAGGAGAACTAGGCCTACTCCAATGATTTTTCCCTAGAATTATGTAGCATTGCTCCCCACAGAGAATTCTTCTGATGTTCCCTCTCCCTCCACCTCTCCGGTCTCCTTCCCATCTGCAGAAGGTGTCTCTCCCTGCTTCCGGCTGGAGAGAAGACCCTGATCTCTCCTCCGCGCTTCCCCAGGCTCGTGAGGGAGACCTTGAGAACCAGGCAGACAGCAGAAGAAAGCCGAGTAGCTGGTCAGTAGGTTTCCAAAACGGGATCTAGCAGTCTCGTGCTGAGGTAAGCAGTGCCCTGTGGTGATGGCATGGGCACTTTCTCTGGTCCCCGGGACTTTGCATCCGCTGCACTTTCCACAACCACTTCCTCTGCACTGTCTCCGCCTGTGGCCTCCCCAGCTCCTAGGTGAAGAAACTCTGCTCCCCACCTCAGCTCTGGCCATTCTCCTCCGCCCCCAGCAAACACAGGTCCTTTGGCTCTGACTCCTCTTGGTGATCCGCTCTCCCACCATCCATGTCCGCTGTTCCCCAGTAGGATGCTGCCTTTCCTTGATCAGCAAACCCATCCTTTCCCAGACCTCTGTGCCTGTGCTGTTCTGAGTTCCGATCTCCCTCCATCTCTCCTAAAACCCTGTTTCTAGCACAGATGTGGCTTAGATGATGTTGAGCATTTCCTGAGCCCCATGATCTTGGAAATGGTGATGTTTAGGAAATTCACCCATGCGCAAGCTCAAGAAGTAGACCCCAGATAAAAATACACTTTCCAAAAAAAAAAAAATACACTTTCCCCCATAACTCAGCATAGACTCAGTGCTGCCCACAGCTGTGGTTTATATCTACATGTCCCCAAGAGCCTCCTGAACTCATAGAGCTTTTAGAAGGTAATTGGAACCCAGAGTCTCAGAGCTGCCTTGCTGTCAGGAGGTGAGGCCTGATTGAAAGGCAGTCACTGAGGTCTGACCCACAAGGGTCCATCTGCCTCTCCTAGTCCTCCCTCTCTCTCTGCTTCCTGGCCACCATGATGTGAGCATCTCTCCTCTCCACACCCGTCCACCATGATGTTCCATGGTCCACAGCTCCAATGGTCTCAGAGGGTTCAGTCCATGGTC
>NW_004624834.1:1374895-1400589 GCF_000247695.1 Heterocephalus glaber | reverse complement strand
GGTTCAGTCCATGGTCGGCAGCTCCAATGGTCTCAGAGGGTTCAGTCCATGGTCGGCAGCTCCAATGGTCTCAGAGGGTTCAGTCCATGGTCGGCTGCTCCAAGGCAGGAGCATCATGGGGGATGGGGGTGGAGGATGAAAGATGCTCACATGGCAGCCAGGAAGCAGGAGGAATAAGGAAGAAAGAGAAGGAAGTGTCAGGGACCACGTAGAGTCCATAAGGCCTAAATCCCATGACTGCCTTCTTCCAAGTAGGCCCCACCTCCCAACAGCCCACCCTGTTATAAACTCCAGTGCCTATATTCTGTATTTTATTAACGTGTACAGCTAAGGTCCTATTCATCCAGGGTGACATGATCACCAACGTTACCAAGCAACGGTCTGCATTTCCTCTCTTCTTGCAAGGGCGCTTTGTTCATATAACTGGTCTATGTCAAAGAGAACATTTCACCCCTTTTGCTTCTTGCTTCCTTGTTGTCCTAGGCCTGACACTGAGGGGAGGCCCACAGCATCTGGGCATCTCTGTCAGCCTGGTTCACCCCAACCATTTCCATGTTCACATGTCATTTCAGAGCCTTCCGCAGATTGTCCATGGCGCTCCCTACTTCCTGTTTCACTCGCTTTTGACTCTTTCCTGGGGTGTACCAGGCAGATCGTCCTACCTGGCATCTTCCTTGGAGCATGTGTCTCCTGCAGCCCAGCCCCGCTTCATCCACAGACCAGCAGAAGCCTCGGCAGAAAGCTCCTTGGTAATGACCTCCGTGGACCTCAGGAGAGGAGAGAAAGTCTCCTGCGGACTCAAGTCGAACTGGGCTCTCCTGAATCTGTGAGATTCTGAAGACTGGGAGACCGACCCCTGCTCCACGAAGGGTGGTCACTCAGGGGCCTGGAGCTCAGTGCAGCTGACCCTTGTTTCAGAGAAGACGATGCTGCTCTTCAGCTCAGAGTGCGGAAAAGAAAAATAACATCAGCCCTGAAATGATCAAGCCCTGGAACAAATGGACAAAAAGCAACTATCAAACTAAGTTCCCAGTGTGAAAGAGCTTTCAGAAGAAGGGATGCACATCATAAGGAAAAGAACAGGAGGAGGAGGAGGAGGAAGAGAATGAAGAGGAGCAAGAGGAGGAGGAGATGGAGGAGGAGGAGATGGAGGGGAAGAGAAATGCATTTTTCTGTACCCTCTCATGTATGTTAGTGGGGCTCACACTTTAAACAGATAAAAGACAGATTAATGTTTAAAGAGTACACAGATTTTAGGAATATTAATATTTTCATGTGCCTGGAGATTCATACCAAAAAGGTAAGGTCTTGGAGCCTTAGACTCTGTATCTAAATTTGATCATGTCCATGGGGAGGAGGAAAGGCTGTTGTTTGGAAACAAGGAACTATTTTGAAAAGGGAACTGTGGGTCTTACAAGCATGGATGATGTGTCCCAGGTGTTTTGCAGAAGCCTGGAATACAGTTATTTATCCCTCAAATCCCTGACACCATCCAACTCCACTTCTCCCATCAGCACCGCCTCTCCCTCAACTCAGAGTCTGGTTTGGAGCTGGATAACCTCAGCTCACCTCCAAATTCATCCTGGAGCTGCACATATGGGTGCAGTGAGCAAAACCCTGCTATTGATGGCTCCGTGCATTGCAGACTCTGCATAAGAAAGAAAAGTGGATGCATTTATGTTCCCACGGCAGAGCAAGGACGCATCCGGATTCTCACTGATTTCCAACTTCCTGTACCTACGATGTGCATGTTTTCTCTGCAGTGCTTCTGTTGGAAGCCAGGGCCTCCCACACACCGAGCAAGCTTTCTTGCTCCGAGCCGCACCAGAGCCTGCAGGGCCAAGCTCTGTCCCACCAGCTGGGCCCTGGAGAGCAGAAACCCCACTCAGTACCACGGGTCACACATGGTAAATGGATCCTCGGGTACAGCCCTGTTTTGTTAAACTCTGAAGTAAAACAAAATCAGTATGCAGAGCAAACACGAGCTCGAACCAAAGCAGAGAGCGGTAGGTCGCTTGTTTTCTAAGTAACCCTTCCTTGGAGACCCCACTCTCGGGGTGGACTTGAAAGCGAAATCAGCAATGAGAAAGTTCGAGAAAGAAAATAGGGGCAATTCATACCCGGGTGGCCGCCAGATGTGTCTGTTTGGGTTCAAGCTTCAAGGCTGAGGGCCGGACTGGTGGCAGCAGTCTTTGGTCTGTAGGAAGGAGCTGGCAGTGTAGACGCTACCACGGCTTATTCTGTTGTAAGCTGGGTCTCTGAGATTTTTGTGTCAGAGCAGAGGTGAGGTGGACCCTTTTCTCTACAGGGCAGATGGCCAAAGCAAACTAGATTCCAGACTTTTAGCAGCTAGCTGCAAGGTGCCAGATTCCAAGAGGGTGAATTTTTATAGCTGTTCATTTCCCAACCCTCTGGGAGGCTGAGGCAGGGGGGTCTCAAGTGCATTAAGTGTGTTTGAAGTGATGGGGAAGATTTTGAGGTGGGGTCACGGGAACGTGGCCTTTACTGTAATAATTTCTTTAGTGTAAAAATCCATAGAATCACTGAATATGTCAATCACACCTTACATGCTTCAGTTTTTTGAGGCTCCAACTCAGAGAGAAGACAGATTCCAGGCATAAACCCCCGGGAAGCTGTGAGCCACAGCAGGTTCTGTGACAAGAGCTGCAGGTTCTGTGACAAGTGCTGCAGGTTCTCCAGATTCCTGTGAGGCCAAACCCACCTCTCTGACCTCCTACAGGGTCCCAGGGTGTGTGAGCTCCACCCGGAAACCCAGGGAGAAGTTGCCAATGACCGACCAGGGCCACGAAGCCATCTGTCGCCAGCTCCCACAGAAGCAGCCAGGTCTCAGCCAACCTGAAGTGTCAGCTCCATGCACCACACTCTTCTGCATCCTGTAAAACCCTACAGACCTGACAGCGCCCTCCTGGGATGGATCCTGTCTGGTCAGAGACCCATGCACAGGGCCTGGGAGAGCAGAGCCGTGTCTGCCGCAGGACCAAGGAGGAACCTGCCTCTGGCCTGCGGAGAGGAGCTGGGTGTGGGGTCCTGGTCATTGTTGAGGGACACAAGGAAGTGGAGAGCTCGTTTATCCAGACTCAAATACCATCAGATGTTGTGCTGTGTGCCGGCCATGCCAGCACTGTGGGAGGCTGAAGCAGGAGGATCGCAAGTTAGAGACCAGGCTGGGGAACAGGGTCACTTAGCAAGAACTTGCCTCAACATGAACTATAAAAGAAAATAATCAAGAGCTGCGAATGTAGCTCGGTGCAAAGGCCCCGGGTTTATTCCCTAGCAGAAAAGAAAGAAGGAAAGAAAGAAAGAAAGAAAGAAAGAAGGAAAGAAAGAAAGAAAGAAAGAAAGAAAGAAAGAAAGAAAGAAAAAGAGAGAGAGAGAAAGAGAGAAAGAGAGAAAGAAAAAGAAAGAGAAAGAAAGAAGGAAAGAAAGAAAAAGAAAGAAAGAAAGAAAGAAAGAAAGAAGACAGAGAGAGAGAGCGTGAAGGAGGAGGAGACATTACTTCATGGCCATAAAATATTTATTTTAATCAGGAGTGAAACAGACACTGTGAGTCCACATCCGTGGCTGTAAACCATTTCTTATCATTACCCATGACACAGGTACAAATGCATCAAAAAAAATGTTTGTTTTGTAGCTTTGCACTCGATCTCCTGATTCAAATCGACAGTTGGTTGGCAAGGAATCCGAGTGAGAGACTCTGTGAATGAAAAGGACGCCAGGCATCGTGGGTGCTCGGGAGGCTGCAGCGGGAGGGTCGGAAGTTTGAGCCCAGCCTGGGCTACATGGCAACTTAGCCAGACCCTGTCTCAAAAATAAAAAATAAAAAATAAAAAGGGCTGCGGATGTAGCTCAGGGCAAAGCCCTGGGTTCAACACCCAGAACCATAAAAAAATAAAATAATATCATTAAAAAGGCAGTTTCCTTGCATTAGGCTTTTATAGCTGTGCTCTGCACAATAAAACAACTCTGGAAGAAATTATCTGGACAGAGACGTTCTGTTCACTCTGTGACAGGTTTATGTAAATCTTGATTCAATTAAGGAACAACAGCGAATTATTAACTAATAAAATCAAAGGGGATTATTTCGGGACTTATCGGCATATGTACATTATTTATAGGAAACCCCGCCTTTACAGTGGCAGGATACTTACAGGATGAAAGGCGCTGGCAGAAGCATGCATTGTGGTTTCCAGTGTTTTTCAGCCACTTGATGTAAATAAGTGTGATTGGATGGATTGGGTACCTAATCCGTTGTTCGCAAATAGAACAAATCAGTCCTAATTTTTCAGAAGGAGCATAAAAATCACTCTGAAGCCAAAGGACCATTCAATCAATAAAATTAGGTGAGCTTGGAGGAGCAAAAATGAAATACAGAGTCCGTGTAAGTATCTGTCTACAGATGAGCAGAAAAATAAAATGTGTCCTATACATGCCGGGGAATACTATACACCCATTAAAAAGAATGAAACTCTCATTATTTGCAACAACAGAGATAAAACTGGAGGGAATCCTATTAAATACACTAAGCCCGGCTCAGAAAGATGAGTACCACACTTATTTCCATTCTTTGCTGACAAATGGCATAATCTGTACAGCTGTTCTGGCTAAAATTTTGGCAGTTCAGGGTCTGGGGGAGCTAAATTGTTGGAATCAGCGTGCACAATGCTTGCAACATGTCCGATAGCGGGAGTCACCGAAGAGTGGTCTCTCTCTTTCTGTGTCAATCTGCAACACGACAACGTCATCCCTCACCACCGCTGCCTGGTGCTTACTGACACCCTCGGGGCCTCCGTCAGGATGACGCCAGATCTTGCTGAGGTGCAGGATCAAGGCTGGAACGTGCAGCCCTCCTGCCTCAGCCTCCCAGAGTGCTGGGATGCCACACGTGCACCACCAAACCATTTTGCAGCACGTGATTTTCACCCCACGCCTCTTCTTGCTTTTGACCCTGCTTCTTTCGTTCTTATCAGCTTCCTCTCAAAACATTGCTTGGCAATGGCAGAAGTGCAGCCCACAAGCTCAGCACGGTTCATGAATAAACCGATTTCCTCTCCCAGCTGCGTTTATTTGAGTCACTTCTTTGCAATTTCTGGACATGCAAACTGGCCTGATTCTACGGATGACCACGTACAAGGTTGGGAAATTCCCTCCTTTGTTCTCCACTTTCTTTACGACCTAAGATTTCTCCTGGGCTCCTCGGGCTATTTCACTTAAGCTGACACAAACATTTCCATCCATACTTACCCATTCCAGGTCCTGCATTTCATCCAGCATCATCTTTCTCCTGTGTTTATGTTTTCCCTTACTTCTTTTATAAACATCTTCTCATCTTCCTGTGTCTCTTAGATCCAAATTTATGCGGGAAGAGCTGATTCACGCTTGTGAGTATTTTAATATCAGTTTCATACAAGCATGGCCAATATTTGCACTGAAATTCAAAGGATTATAACCAAAATTATCAACCTTCACTACACCTTTAGACTGTAGGTAGGTGTTGCATTTTGGTCTGTTTCATCCATAAGCAAAGAAATTTTCTGTATGGGTCCTTAAGTTAAATTTAGGACCAGAAAGGGGGGATTCACAGGTCATGGATTATGAAAGGTACCCAGAGCTTCAGTGAGGACCTCAGAAAAGCAGGCTGTGTCCAGGATTTCTGTGTGGGATGGGGATCCAAACACACAAAGAAAAAGTCGAGTGTAGTGGCACAAACTATAATCTCAGCATCCTGGAAGGCTGAGGCAGGAAAATTGCATGTTTAAACTGAGCCCGGGCAATGTAGTGACTTAGCAAGGCCCTGACTCAAATACAAAGGGCTGGGAATGGTGCTTTGTGTGAAGACCATAGGTTCAATTCTGAGTGCAAAGTATAAGGAGGAGAAGATGGAGGAGGAGATGGAGGAGGAGGAGACAGGAGCGCTGTCTCCAGGGGTCTATTCCTTCTCCCAGTTCCTGTCTGGATGACCCCCTAGTCACCCCTCCCCCTAGAGGCCGAGGGCAGGGTGTTCCCTTCCCTCTCCCTGCAGGAAGTGACCGGAGTCATAGTCATGGAAGTCAGCCTAGCCGCGATTCCCCTTGGACTTGACCTTTCCGTGTAGCTCTGCAAACAACAGTGAGCCTGGAATTCGTCGCAGGCCCTGAGGTCCGGGAGACGTATTAATCCAGCCCGTGATGATCTTACCATCCAGCAGGCATAAACCAAACTCCCAGTCCCTGGCTGGGTGGGTGTAGATCTTCATCCTCAGCTTTCTACGCGATTCTCTCTGGCATCAGATTCCTTGCATCTGATGGGACAGCCAGCTGCTTGGAGAGTTTTCAACCTTTGAACAATTTCCCTTCATGTGTGAACCCTCCCACCGACCATCAGAGAGCTGGAGAATTTAGATCCTGCAGTTGCTGCTTCATAAACAGTTGATATCCCAGTCTTCTAAGGGAGGAATCATTGTTTTTTGAGTGCATGTGGAATTTCCACCTTGTCCTAGTCCACTTCCTGCTCTCTCATGGAACCAGACACACTGGGTCATCTATAAAGGGCAGACGTTCCTTCAGCTGCGGATGCTCGGCCCAGTCTGGGAGAATCCAGGATCCTGGGCTGATCATTTTGTCAGGGTCTCAGCACTGCGTCTCACTCGACTGGGCGAAGGGCTTTGGGGAGATGAAGCAGGCTGGCCAGCTCAGGGCTCCCTTGCTCTTTGTTTACATTTTTTCCCTTTGTGGCTCTGCAGATTGAACCCAGGGCCTTCACACAGAGCTACATTCCCTTATTTATTCATTTATTTATTTTTATCTCGACACAGGTTCTCCCCGAGTAACACTCAGCTGCCTGTCATTCAGTGCAAACATTCATTCAGCAAATCACTGAGAAGGCCCTGGACTCAATCCGTACGTAGTACTACAAAAGAGATGCGATAAAATAAAACAATAAAAAAAACAGAAGAAGGAGGCCAGGATTACAGCTGAAGGGTTCCATCCCGAGTACCACAAGGCAAACAGGCCAAGGGACAAGTGTTCTGGCATCTCAGGGCTGGTAGTTGTGTGTTCAACTCTGTCCGGTGTGAACGTCTGCCCTCCAAATAATGTATTTTGTGGAAAGGCTGCAGAAGAAGACAGTGAACAAATAAACATAAAAGATAGATGACAGGAAACAGAGGGGAGAGAGAGAGACAGAGAGAGAGAGAGAGAGAGGAAGCAAAACAATTGAGCTCTTTTACACACACACACACACACACACACACACTCCAGCTCCACATGACAAACCAGTCATTTTGTGCTTCAAGCACAGACTAATAAAAATTTTAAAAAATTTTAAAGCATTGGAAAGTCATTCTGTCAAGTAGACTTCCTCATTCAAAAGGGCTCGGGGAAATTTATCCTCCGTCTGCATCCAACTCCACACTAAACTGACAACAAGATGCCCCGCCCGCCATAGGAGCCCGAACGTGTCAGAGGCAAAGCCTTCCTCACGCTGAGGTCCAGATCCGGTTTCCACCCCAACCCGGTTTCCAGGAAATTGCCCCGGGCTGTGAAACCAGCTCCCGTCCCAGCCAGGACTGCAGCTCAGGGGTCCCCAGAGCCCAGTTAGCTGTGTCTGACAAGAAACGACAGCGGGCCTCAGCTTCCTCCTCCACCAAGAAATGTGGTCCAAAGTATCCTAACCACCCGTCCAGGCCAACACTCCCGTCCCTGCTGCAGGGAGGGTGATCGGCGAGAAGGGGCAATGCCAGACGGGGAGACCATTCTTCCGCACTTTACTGGAGGCCTGTGCTTTCATTTCTCCCCAGCACTTCCGCACAGCAGCCCCACGAAATCCCCAGAACAAAGGCCTGAGCTGCCCGTGCCTCGTGCACCTTGACTTCAAAGGGGCTCTGACATTGCTTACTACGGATGCAGCAAAAACTAAGACACCGCACACAGCACTGTTGCCTCTCTCTCCTAGACAAACTGGAGCAGGAAAGAACGAAAAAGAACATTGTCACAGACACATCCAAGACGATGGATAGCAATCCTCCTGCCTTATTGCTCTGACCTAAATAGGATCTGACTCTGCCTGCAGCCCCCCAGCCTGACCCAGCAGGCATAGGAAGGGCTCCTCTTCTCCGGCTTTCTCCACTGCAGTTTCCTCCCAAACGCTGATGGCCGTTGTATAGGGACTTCGGTGGTCCCTGCTTTGGGTCACTAGTAACATGATACCAGGGACAGATGGATGAGAAGCTTTGGATCTTCAGTGTCCCCCAGTGGCTTTGTCCCCAGTGCAGCCCTGTGCTGAGGTGGGACTTTAGGAAGAAACTGGATCATGAGGACTCTGAGCTCATGGATGGATGAATCCATTCTTGGGTTCATGATTTGATGCTATTACTGGGATGTGATGGAAACTTACGGGTAGGACCTAGTTGAACTTGACTCTTCAGCAAGTTCCTTAGATGACTGTATGTAGTCCCCATGCTCTTTCTTATCTGGCTCCTTCCTTCCCTCTTGGCTTCCCAGCCGCCATGACATGAGCATCTTTCCTCCACCACGCCCATCAGCCATGATGTTCCTGCCTTGGAGCAGCCGACCATGGACTGAACTCTGGGAGTCCATGGACTGAACTCTCAGAGGCCACTGGAGCAGCTGACCATGGACTGAATCCTCTGAGACCACTGGAGCAGCCAACCATGGACTGAACCCTGAGACCACTGGAGCAGCCGACCTTGTACTGAGCCCTCTGAGACCACTGGAGCAGCCAACCTTGGACTGAGCCCTCTGAGACCATTGGGGCAGCCAACCATGGACTGAACCCATTGTAACCATGAGCCAAAATAAACCTGTCCTTGTTTAAGTTGTTTTTCTCAGATACTTTGTAAAGCTCACTATCATACATGGTAATTGGTAAACCAAAGAAGTTTACTTGGACTCACAAGTCTGGTCCAACATCACATCCAGTGATGTGCTCTTTAGTGACAGAGTCACGAGGTAGAGCAGGATATTGAATGGGAAGAGAGACATGTAGCCAACATGGCTTTTTTAGGAGACCTGCTCTCAAGAGAACCCATTAATCCACTAACCCATGAATGTGTTAATCCATCCACAAAAGCAGATTGCTTTAAAGGTCACCTCTTGAAGCTCAGACCTGGTCCACCCCTCAATGTGTCATCATCCACATGATATTCAAAAATAACCAACCATATTGAAACCATGGTAACCGTGCTCCATGAAATCCCAAGGTTTCCCTCCATTTCCAGGATAAAGGGCAAGATGCTGATCGCGGTCCCCAAGACCTGAATTGTCTGTACCTATTTTCCTTCTCTGATATCCACCACCTGTGACACTGGCCATTGCTTGCTTTATTCTGAATCTACCAGCCACCCAGCTGGTATCTTTGATGCTGGGTTCCTTCGCCCATAGCTGAGCCCTCCCTTTGCCACGTTAGGCAAGCAACTGGTTCTCCACAGAACCAACCTTTACCCTACTCACCTGACAGAAAAACAAGAACAAAAGAAACTACATGGTTGTCTCCCTTTCACACCAGTACCTGGATAATTGTAGGTGGCCGATTAATACCAGCAACAGGAAGAACGTGACAATGTCATGTGAAATAAATCAGACACCAGAGCTTTGATATTGCATGGTTTCTCTTGTATGGGAAACCCAAAGTATAAGTCATGTGGTGAGCAAAATAAAAGGTGGATGATAGGAGAAAAGAAGGAGATGAAAACAAAGAATTAAGATTTTTTTTTTTTATCCATGCACCAACTCCCCGTGAGGAACGTGGTCATCATGTACTGTAGATGTGGACTCATAAAATTAAAGAAAAATAAAATAGTCTGGCTTTAGAAAGAGCCCAGGACTAAATTATGCACTCTGGTCTTTATTGCTTTCTCCATTTCTGTCTTTCTGCCCCTTAATTTTTCCTTTCTGCTCTTCCCAGCAGCCGTAGATAATACACACTGCCCCACCCAAACTAGCACCCGTGTGAGCAGAAAATTTAAAAGTCTCCACCCCTTGGATACAAGGCAGGTAGGTGAGAATTTCTAGGTCCGATCAGCCATGATGTGAAGCAAAATGTTTCTTTCCCTGGAAGATTTCTTTCCAAAAATGGCATTTAACCTTGCTTTATCCTTAACAGAAACAGGATTACTTTACACATTTTTAAAATTCCTTGTGTAGTACAGATTTTAGGTCAGCGATGCCCTCTAGTGGTTAGGTGAATCTAAGGCTTAAAAACGCCACTGCTCAACAAAGCAGAGCTAGCTCCGTCACAAGACGTTAGGAACAGAAGACAAACGGTAGAAATCATTATTTTGTAAGTTATTTAAAAATGTCAAACAGCTGCATGTGTTTCTGGGACACAATGTGATTTATAATTCATGCATCTCTTGCCAATGCTTACATAGGGCCGATGAACACGTCACCTTCTTACTATCTCTTTAGGATCAGAACATTTAAAATCTACTGGTTTGTTTTGTAGCAATTTGTAGGCAGTCTCATCATTGACAACTTCATCTTGGAAAAAAATGCGGTTAATTATGCAGTTGGGATGATTTAGATGAACTGCGAAGCTTTGAATTATGCTGATATATATATTGATATATAAATTTTATAACTATAAATTCATGGATTTATATACATAAATTTTAATTGTGAAGTGCTTTTTAAAAAGTAACTAGAAGTGGGGCCGAGGGTTTGGCTCAGTGGTTTCGCTGCCTGCTTTGCAACCGCAAGGACCTGAGTTCAATCCCCGGTACCAAAAAAAAAAAAAATAACTAGAGGGCCGGGGATTTACCTCAGTAGTTCCACCACTTGCCTTGCAAGCACAAGGTCCTGAGTTCGAACCCCATACCAAAAAAAAGAAGTAACTAGAGGGCCGGGGACTTAGCTCAGTGGTTCTGCCACCTGCCTTGCAAGCACAAGGTCCTGGGTTCGATCTCGGTTCCAAAAAAAAGTAACTAGGAAAGCAAGAAGTTATCAAGCATCAGGTATAGGCTGGGTGCTAAGTTCTTATCTTTCTTAACTTCTGCCACCATCCTAGCATTTAGACAAGCTCGTTATTTGCACTTTGCATGTGGAAAAAGTGAGCTGTAGATCAATTAGGGAACTGGCAGCTCTTCATAGCTGCACACGGCTCTCTTCACGAACAAACACAAGAGGATTCTGGGATTCTTTGCCTTTGCATCCTCGATTCAAAATGAACCTCAACGTCAGATGGAAAACCAAGGATGTGCAGGAATTAGGAGGACAAAGTGTGTGATGAGCACCCCTGCGTCCCTGGGACAAGACCGAGGACACCCAAATCTCAGCAGAGTAAACTTGGCATTGACCTCACTGTCCTCCTTCTACCTTCCGGGGGTACTCTGTAATGGGAAAATCAGCTTGCGTGATCCCATGTCGAATTGTGGTTAATACCAAGGAGCAAGCCCGTGACCTCACCGAGGCGTTGTTAATCAATCCGTAGGACCCCGCGTGGCCCTATTAGTGACCATGGTTCATAAAGCTGCGTCCTCAAAGCGGGTGGTCTCGGTGGGTGGTGTTGGTATCCGATTTTCCCTACGTAACTGAACACGGGCCACGGCTACTGGAGGAGGTACAAGGTCTTAGTGTGGTCCTTTTTTTGTTTTTTCTTCAACAAAACAGTGGACACACGCGGTGGGGTCCTGGGAGCCCCGAGACTGTGCATCTGTCCTGACAGACCAATTGGGATCCACATCAGCCACATTTGCATTCCTTTCAGGGCGTAACATTTGGCTACCCAACAGGGCATGCCCTCCGAGAGAAACTCAGGTAGTAACTAAGTCTCCAAGTTAGGAACTAAGTCTCTGCTTACATAAAACCACAGTCCAGCCTCCGCAACCCTAGGGCATCCCCTTGATTATGGGCCAAATCACTGGCTGGAGCTCCAGTGACCCCATCTTCGAAGATGTCCAGGGTTTGAGTTGACAGATGGGTTGGGTGTCGTTCATGCCATCCTCAAAAATCATCCCATCGCTTCATTTTCTAGACAACTACACACAGCTACCGTGTGTCAGCATAGAAGCAAAACATAAAAGTTTAAAAAATCACAGTCGCTGTTTTCTTCATAAATCCAGGGCTCTGCTGAACGGTGAAGACGCATTGTGTCCCCATAGCAAAATCTCGTTCTTTCGATGAGTTTTCCTTCCACACCCACAGAGCATAACCAGCATCCTCTCTAGATGCAGGACTTAGAAGGCTGAGGCAGAACACTTCCTAGTTCATCAGGTCTCAAAACAGAAGGGGGCGGTGATGCCGCTCAGGGGTTGAGCCCGTGTTCATGGTGCTCTGCAAGAACTGTGCATGGAAGAGTGACAGTTACAGCTACAGTGACAGTTACAGTTGTTACAGTTACAATTGCTACAATTACAGTAGTTACAGTTACAACTGTTACAGTTGTGGTTGTTAGAGTCACAACTGCAAGCTACAGTTGTTACAGTTACAATTGTTACAGTCACAGTGATCGTTGTTATAGTTACTGTTGTTACAGTTGCAGTTGCTGCGCGGTGCCAGAGCTAGAATAAGTTTAGCCATCAGGAAGTAAAAACGTTCTACCCAGGATGAGGGGAGTCAGGGAGAAAGGTTCCTTTTGAACCAAAGTCCTGACAAGGGTGACATTGTAGGCAGAGAAAAAAGCTGAGGAGAAAAACCCAAGTGAAAAAGTCAATATCTTCTCAGGGAGGAGAAGCCAGAAAATCCTGGAAACTTTGATGTCTTTATATGGAACTCAAAGCTGGGCGTGGTGGCTCCGGCCTGTGATCTCAGCATTCAGGAGGCTGAGGCAGGAGGATGGCTGTGATTTAGAGGCCAGTCTGGACTGCATAGTGAGATAGAGATGCTTTCTGGAAAAACCATGACCTGCACCTAAAAAACAGACCAAAGATGCAGTGCTCACTGCCCCAGAGAACAGCCTGGCCTGCCAACCCAGCACTCAGGGAGGCTGAGGCAGGAGGGTGGCAACTTCAAGGCCCTCTTGGACAAGTGAGTGACTGAGACCCCATCACAAAATGAACAAATAAAAATGAATGGATGAATAGATAAATAAATAAACAGCCTAGGGATGTAGCTCAGCTCAAAGGCTCTAGGTTCAATGCCCACTACTGAAACACTACAAGATTTTAAAACACAGGTAGAAGATACTGCAGGCAGCATTTCAGAGCCCTCACACTCGGCTGCAAAGGTCTCTGTTACTTCCCAAGGCTCAGGGGAGCCCAGGGACTGACAAGATCTCAAAGCCACTAACATCAGCATGAGCCCAAGCTTGGGGACTGAGGCCTCCAGCACAGGAGTTCTTGGGGACAGAGATTTCCCTCGGATCCCCTTCTCTTCCTGTAGTGGGGAGTGAACCCAGGGCCTTCACACTCAGTTACATCCTTAGCCTTTCTACTTCAGATTTTCCAGACACAGTCAGGCTAAATGGCCCAGGGTGATCTGAAATTTGCGATCCTCCTGCCTCAGCCTCCTAGGGTGCTCGGATGACAGACACACTGCTACACCACCTGAGTGTTTCACAACTGCTCTTGCCGGTCAGGGAAGATAAACCTTTACGGAAAGTCTCTCCATGGCCCATCACCCACTACACAAATGTTAGAGGACAGGATAGTCAAGAGGATTACTTTAGTGGCCTTTTGAAGAATGACAGGAATGTTCGAGGGAGGAGCAGAATTCTTTTAGCTTTATTTTTTGTTTTTTGAAATAGGGTCTGGGTAAATTCTACCAGGCCCAGCTGATTCATTTATTTTTTAAGGTGCTGTGTGCTTAAGTTACACAGATGGGTAGGATTCGCCTGCTGCGGGAGGTCCTTCAAGCTCACAGGGCTCTCCTAGATCCCCCAGCTGGGGGTGACAGCGACTTACAGCTGGCAGGAAAAGAGGCCACCCCCTCTACTGCCTTCAGCCACCCTGGTCACCAACCAGAAAGCCCATTTCCACTGCTAGATGGAGCCCAGTAGATACTAAAGCCGGCCCCGAATGGCGGAGGGCCCTGGCTGCTGGATTTGTAAATTTGATTTCCACCTTGCAGGGCCACAATTATGCAGGCAGGGACAGAGTGTGCAGCCTGAGTGGATAGAGTACTTTACTTACTGCCCCTCCAGTCAGTTACAGCTCAAAAAATATTAAATGGAAAGTATCCCTATGTGGTGGCACACACCTATCAACCCAACACTCATATACAGGAGGCTGAGCCAGGAGGATCGCCATAAGTTCAAGGCCAGCCTGAATTGCTACATAGCAAGACGCACCCAGAAAAAAAAATTCAAAGGACGCTCTTAGGAATAAGCAATTCGTATCTCTTTTACGTGAGTTTATTCTTACAATTGCTATAGTTTATCATTCATTGTTAGTCTTTTGCTGGACCTAATTCAGAAATCAAGGCTTATCATACGTACGTATGTAAAGCATTAATAGAAATATGTACAGATGTTAATATCATTCACCACTCTGGGAATTCCCCAGATGTCTTGGAATGCAACACCTGTAGGTCAGGGGTGGGGAACTCCTATAATTCTGCATATTTGTACACGCATACATACAAATATAAGCAAATATATATGTATATATATATAGAGAGAGAGAGAGAGGGAGGGAGCAAGAAACAAGTTTATAAGGAAGATACAACTTGCAAAGTCCAGCCAGGCATGATGACACACCCTGGAAGCCCAGCACTCTGGGAGGCTGAGGAAGGAGGATTGCAAATTCAAGCCTTGCCTGGGCAACTTAGCAAGTCCTGGCCTCAAAATAAAAATCTCTTAAAAAGGGGTGATGAGGACAGGGATGTAGCTCACTGTAATGGACATGTGTTCCATCGGCACTACCACAAGCAATAAATCAGTCAATCAATCAAGCAATGGCAAAATTCTCTGTGTGGTCGCCAGAGACCGAAAGGTGTGTGTGTCGTGAAGTACAATACAGCACCGTGTGGCGCAGCACTAGAGTGCTGTGGTCTTCAAGGTCATCAAGGAAGTTTGAGGATTCACCTGGTTTCTTTTCATCCCTTTTTGCTCCCTGCCCCCATCTTTTAGTCCCCTTCCCACTTGAGAAAGATCAATCTCTCTACTTCCTGTTATCAATTTTTAATTTGGCTCTTTATTGATTTACACTTTTTGTTTCTCACGTAAGAGAAACCATGTAATATTGGAGCATGTGTATCTGATTTACTTCACTTAGCATCATGGTCTCCAGCTGCATCCATCTTCCTACAAATAACTCCAGTTTATCCTTCTTCGTGGCAGAGTAGTACTCCACTGTGTGCAAACACCACAGTTTCTTAACCATCCATCTGTTGATGGGCATCTCGGCCACTTCCAAAGTTTAGCTATTCCAAGAAGTGGGAGCAAGGTGACTTTTCTAAAATACAAGAGCTGGACACTCAATGCTCTTCTTGCCCAAAATGAGCCAGCCCAGAGAAACAAAGTTCACAAAACCACACCTGTGGAGTGCTGCAGCCGAGGGAAATGCGTATTGCCAATTCCACAGCTGTCTGTATCCCTGAGTCCAAGAGAATACGCAGAGACGGGACACAGATGTTAGAAAGAAAGCCTTCCCAACTAACTACCAACTAACTACGTCCAGCTTGTCAAGAATCAGCACCAGAAGCAGGAATCGCGATTCACAGGAACATTTCAGAGATCTCAGAGCCCCAGACTCGAACCCGTGTCTCCCCACAAACACAGAGTCAGTGTCCGGCACTGAGGCAGAGACGGCCTTCTCCAGGCCCGGGGTGTGTTCTTACTGCTTCGGCAGTGGATCTGCCTTCTAATCCGGGTTCATCTCGACCCGGGGCCACCCAAGAGGAATCACAAGATCCCTACAATTAGGAGAAGGAGGCAGGAGGAAAACCCAGCTACATGCTTCCTAATCTCTAGGTGGATTTTAAAAATAAATAAAAATCTAGACAGGGTAACTGGATTCCGTAAGAGACCCCTTAAAAACTTATTACTGCGCTGCTGTGATTTCCACAGTTGACTCTTCAGAGAAAGAGGCCGGTGAAAGATCCCCAGTCGTCCTGTACTCCCTGAGATCCTTCTCCACTACAATCTAATGTTGTTTTACTACTTATTCATTTATTTACTTATCACCTTTTGCTAAGTCACTAAGTTGCCCAGGCTGGGCTCAAATTTATAACCCTCCTGCTTCGGCTTCCCAAGGTGCTGGGATTACAGGCGTGCACTAATACTCTCGGCTTGTACAATTTTTAAGTGCGGTACAATGCATACCAAAAAAAAAAATGCTATCGTTCTCACCAGTTTTAAGGGTATTAACCATTTTACTCCAAATGACATTTTTCCCTTTCTGGTATTGATTTATCTTCTGGGAAATCCCTTCAACTACATGTCACTCTGGTGATGGGCGGAAGTATGTACTCTTTTTAAAATACTTTTTTCTGCATTTTAAAAAATTTCATCAACGTCACTGGGTTAGGTACATGACTTTGAGTTCGCAGTGGTCTTTTGACAATCAGGAGAGATTGTTCAATCTTCTGTCGGTATCCATTGTGGCCTTTTTAACTCTGCATTTATTTTAATATTTCTCCAACTTCCCCCATCTCACTACACCAAAGATTTTTTTCATTGTGTTCCGAAGCCTTATAGTCACTGTGTTTTTCAGATACAAATTTATTTTTGCTTAGCCATCTTGGAATTACTTTCTCTGTGTGTTTGTGGAAAACCTTCCCTTAAATATTGTTTCAGCCATTTTCCTCTCTTTTTCTTTAAATATCGATGATTGGTATTCGGTCTTCCGGGGTCCAACATTAAGTACCCCCGACCACACACGAAGCAGCAGCACTGTTAGAATGACAATTTTTATTCAGAGCTCAGCAACCACGTCAGGCAGTTTTGGGTGAGTGAATCCTCGTCTTTCTCCAAACTACCCTGGGAGACAAACAGTGGTGTTTTCCACCTCTCACAGGAAGAAATCGAGGATTCCTCACAGGCCTCTCTCCAGTCATTCGGCACACAGGGCTGCAGGCATCTTATCCCACAATCCCAGATAGGTTGGACAGGAAGGCAAAGAAAGGAAGCCAAGGAAGGTTAATTCATGCAGCCTGGCACTCTCTTCCTGAAATCTACCACGCTTTCCCACTTACCATGAGGTTCTCAGCAACCCACGGTGGGTGGAAAATGAATTTCTGCATGCCTGACTTATGAGCAGAGACCACTGCTGCCTGGCGTAGTGAAAAGACATTGTCAGCCCAGGAAATTTCCTATTTCGGACACGGTCTTTGCAGAATGCACATTGCTTCTGAAACATTGTGAAGGAAGTTTTCCACACCGCCAGTGGGGATACAAAATAGTGCAAGCTCTGTGGAAGTCAGATGCCCCCCAAAACTCAAGCCAGGCGTTCTGTTCAACCCAGCTATTTCTCTCCTGGGATCTTCCTAAAAGAGTACAAGACAGAGGTTTTGTTCAGGAAACCTTTCCCTACTCCAGGGTCGTCAGGAGTTCTACCTAACCTCTCTTCCAGCTGGTTCAGCGTTTCTGTTTTAATATTTAGATCTTTAATCCATTTTGGTTCTACTTTAGTGCATGGTGAGAGATATAGGTCTAGTTTTAATCTTTGGCAAGTTGAGACCCAATTTCTCCAGCACCATTTATTAAAGAGGCTATCTTTCCTCCAGTGAGAGCGTTTGGCTCCTTTGTCAAAGATGAGGTGGCTGAGTGTGTCTGGAGGTGTTTCTGCATCTTCTAATCTGTTCCACTGGTCCTCAGGTCAGTTTCCATGCCAGTACCATGCGGTTTTTATCACAGTAGCTTTGTAGTACAGTTTCAAGTTGGAGATTGTGATACCCCCTGCCTCTTGGAAACAGCCCTATTAGCCATCAGCTGGAGACTGGATAAAGAAAAATTGTTTTGTTTTTTTTTTAATAAAATGGGGTACTACTCAGGCATAAAGAGTGCGAAACCAGAGACATTTATAGCTTAATGGATGCACATTGAGGCCATACTCTTAAGTGAAATAAATAGGACACACATGTGTAAATAGTGAATAGTTTCTCTAGTGTGAGAAACTGAAAGTGTAAATAAGGATCAAAATGTGTACTCGATAATGTGAAATAGGGAGAAATGCTCCAAAGGAGTAGGGGAAGTGGGAGGGGTAGGGGAAAGGAAAGAAGGGAAAGGAATAAATATGAGAAAAGAAAAAAATGGAAACAAAGTCTTTGTAAATAGGGAGCGGTGGAGGGGTTGAAGGGAGGGCAGGGGAATGGGGAAAAAATAAGAACCAAGATGTATCACGTAAAGGTGCAAATTCCCAATGATGAATGTCAGCATACTGTATACCTAAAATGTACCAATAGTATTAATTTTTAAAAAGACATCTTATTACAGCGATCCATGCACACCTATGTGTATGGCAGCACAGTTTGTCATGGCTAAATCTCTAGAAGCAGCTCTATGTTCATCAATGGGTAAATGGATAAAGAAAATGTGATATATATGTACAGTGGAATAATACTCTGCCATAAAGAAGATACTCGAAGCATGTGTAGGAAAATGGATGCACCCTGAGGTCATAATGTTAAGTGAAATAAATCAGACACATGAGCTTAAATATTGCATGGTTTCTCTTACATGAGAAGCCCAAAGTATAAGCAAAGATCAAAGTAAAAGAAGGATGATAGGAAATAGGGAGAGAGATATTTTTGAAGTGAGTGGGAACCCAATGATAGAAGGAGGGGCAGGGAGGGAACAGGGATTGGAGATGAAGAATGAAGTTTGCTTGTGTACACACACCCACTGCACACAACAAATGTGTTCACTGTGCCCCGTGCGCATGTGCTCATAAATAAGACAAAGAAAAACTGTGACTTGATTCATTGTAGATCTATTAAAACAAACATCCCGGCTCCTGTCTCATCTGGGACCACTTTCCCAGCACTGGGCTCCTCCTAGAAGTTGTAGGGATGAGCTGAGGTTGATCACAGGAACCTGGAAGTGGCGCCATATTGGATTCTAAATGGATGGATCCAATGAAGACTCTGCAGTCATCAGCACGGTGCATCTGCGCCACATAACAAGCATCCCCATTCGCTCACGGGGCCGCCAGCAGGATGTCATCCTCTCGGTCACACCCACAGAAGGGGAAGGTCCCACAGCAAGGCTGCAGCCAGGGCTTCCAGAGCGCGTTGAAAGCTGACAACTGCTGTGGCACCGGAGTCAGCGTCTTGCGGTGCTGCCTCACTGCCGCTCCGATCTTCTTCATCACGGAGTCGAAGGCGGGGTGGTTGTCGGGGTTCAGTTCCTGGGCTTCCGCGGGGTCTCTGGAGATGTCGAACAGCAGCGGCGGGTCGTGGTGGGTGACGGCCCCGGAGCAGGCGCACAGCCCGCTCAGGTAGCACGCCCCGGCACCCTCCGGGGAGAGCCTGGGGGTCACAAAATGGGCCTTCCAGGCCGTGGCGCCTGAAAGGAGAGCAGAGCCGGTGATTCTGTCCTCGTAGCTGTTTTAAGACCCATGGTGTGGAAAAGACGCTCCCCAAATGCTCCCCTCCAGGGGAACACTTTCCCCTGGATCTTCCTCTCTGTCTGTCTGTCTGTGTCTGTCTGTCTCTCTCTCTCTCTCTCTCTCTCACTCTGATTGCCTTTTCTTTCTTCCTGCTTTCCAGCCTTCCTGCACTTCTTGGTTCTTTGCTTCTTTCATTCCTCCTTTGTCCTTTTCTCATTCCTCCTTCTTTCATTGTATTTGCTTCCTTCCCTTGTCTGCTTTCTCCCTTTCTTTCTCTCCCTTCCCTCCCTTCTGTCTTGCTCTCTTTCTTCCCATCCTTCCTTTCCTTTCCTTTCTCTTTTTCATTCCCTCTCTCTTCCTTTCCCATCCTCGGGGTCTCATCCCCCGATCCCTCCATAAAGTTAAATTCCCTTCGGTTCATCTTCACACACGCGCACGCACACGCACCCCTCATCCACCTCCTGCGTCCGTGCCCCGTTTGTTCCCCGGACAGGGAAGGGCTCCCACCTCGGGGCACCGTGGGGCCTGCTGGGATGTCCCCATCCCCAGGTGCAAAAGGAGACGGCAGCTGGGTGCCCTCCTGGCCCCCGACCCAGGCCTCCCCACTCACAGTCCCTCTGGTGCCAGCGGACAGCGTGCAAGTGGACACCGCAGTAGTGGAAGAGGAACTCGTGGTCGGAGTGGGCCGCCCTGCCCTCCAGGAGGGGCATCAAGTTCCGGCCGTCGATCACCCTGGGGGAAGGCAGGAGGGCGGACCTCGGTGAGAGGGATTCGGCCTCCCCCAGAAGAGGATGAGGGAAGTGAAAGGCGCCAGAAGGAAGGGAGAAGGAGACGAAGGGGAACCAAAAGAGAGGACTTAAAAACTCACGACACTTCTTCACCCCTTTTCGAACCAAAGCAAAAATTAAAACACGTCATTAGGGCTTGCCCATCTTCCAAGGCCTCGGGAGGGATGTACAGGTGCAAACGTCACGCGGATGTCTGCAAACCTTTGCTGCGAGTCAAGGAAAACCACAAATAGGGGCAGCAGCACACGCCTGTCATCCTCGCACTCTGGGAGGCTGAGGCAGGAGGGTGGTGATGTGAAGCCCACCCTGGGCAACTTAGGGAGAAATCGTGTCAAAAGAAGCAAAGGTCAGTGATGCAGCTGAGTGCAAAGGCTCTGGGGTCAATCCCCAGCACCACGAAGGAGAACCAAATGGAATAATGGACTCCACAGCTGATAAACACACACCAACCTCAACACATGGAGGGTGTCACCAGTAAACTGTATGATGCATTTACACATTTGAAGACCCAGAGGGAAACCTCAAAAGAGAAAACACAATGCAATCACAACCACTTTTCATGATTCAACGCCGCATGCAGGTACACATGCTTCCTTTCATTCAAAACCAGCAATTAAGGAATAGATCGAGTGCTAGAGAAACCCAAATCCTCAGATGCTCATGTCCCCTTTATGGACCTGGTGCAGGGTTTGTTCGAAACCTACCCGCATCAACTGTGTAGTTTAAATCATCTCTAAATGCCTTCTAATTCCTCGCACAGGGAATATGATGTGGAAATCATTCTGACACTGCATTGTCCTGGAGATAATGACACACGGATGTGCATGCATACTGTGGGACTGGCTGTAGAATATAACTACATCCCTAAACCACATCACACAGCAAGGCTCATACTCTGTGCAGATGCACTTTGCTGCCTTTTCGAGTGTTTCCTACCCAGTGTTCCTCAAATCTGCAGATATCAGATGCAGACAGAGGCAGGCTGTATCTAACTGATGGTCTAGAAGTAGAGAAGGGAGTCAAAACGAAGCAGGTTCAGACTGCAGTCAGGGAGGTGTGTGTATAGATGTTGTTAATGAGCATCGGTGAGTGGTAAGAGATTTTCTAACAGGAAAAGAAACACTTTGACAATGCATGCACCGGGGGTGACCAATATTCCCTTGGGCAAAGCATTGATAGTCAATCAATACCACACACACACACGCACACGGAATGGTTGAGCATGCACAGGCTGCCACATAAAACCGTCCCATTGGGACCAAGCACGCTGGGGTCCATACCTGTCCTGGGGCAGCATGGCCCCGCCTATGTAGGCCAGCGTGGGGAAGATGTCCATCAGGCTGGTGGCCCCATGGATGACCTTGCCCGCCTCCAGCACGGCCGGCCAGCGGAAGATCCCGGGCACACGGATGCCCCCTTCCCAGCCACCCATGCCTCTGCCACCTGCAAACAGAGAGACAGAGCTGAGTCCACCCGACCCGTCCCACTGCACAGTGGCATGGAAGAGCAAATGGGACAGCGCCTCTGTGTCTGCAGTCTTCTCCCTGAAATTGGAGAAGTGATCCTTGATGACATGCTGCCTTTCCTGGAATGCAAACCCTGGCTGTCAACCTCTAGAGCACAAGTCATGAATTCGAGAATAATAAAAAAGATGGTGGCCTGAAGACAGGAGATATTGTGTGCACTTTAATGCTGCAGAGTTACAGACTTTTTTGTGGGTACTGGGAATCAAAGCCAAGGCCTTTGCCCTGTACTACATCCCTAGCCCTCTTTGATGCTCATTTATGTACTTATTTATTTATCCTCCTTGAGATCACATCTTGCTAAGTTCCCCTGGCTAGGCTCAAACTTGCCGTCCTCCTGCTTTGGCCTCACAAAGCACTGGCTGATACTTTGTTTTTCTGCAGTGCAGAATAAACCTGCATTGAAGCTCAGATTACACAACTCCCAAGAAGCCTGGAGAAGGCTCATACTAAACAACAGGCACAAACTGGTAAGTGGAAATAGAAATGGCAACACAGGAGGTGAGGAATATTTTCTGTTCTCTCTTAGGGCATGAAGGAATTATGAGGAGAGGGAAGAGAAGATCTGGCTAGCTTGCAAGTCCATAATTAGAATTAGATTTGGCTTGAAAAGATGGAAAACTGGATTCCTTGTTTGGAGCCAATGAGCAGCACTAGAAAGGTGAGTTCTACCCAGTTGTGGTGACCTGCAGGAACCAGCTAAAGGGTTTCTCGGGTCATCTGCTGATTCTCCTTAAGGAGCAAGGAAGAGGGGAGTGTGGAATAGTCAGTAGCTCCACACCAGACAAGTGTTGAGAATCACTTCTTCAACCAGGGCCTCCTAGGTTACTTTTGAGCCCCCCAAAAATAAAGTCTAGTGATTTTAGAAACCATCTTGAGATGGTGGGATGGGGTGTGGAATATAAACATAAATAAGCCCCTCAGCCAAGTGACACAGTGAAGTTCATACGAAATCTTTGAGAACAACATAGGAACTTTCACGAGGTGGAGTGGAAAATATTCCTACTCTGGACAATCATAGAATGACTTTTATGTTCGTCTCTCAGGAACACAATTGACAAAGAGAACACAACACAGGGTCTCTTCCAGGGAAAATGAAAGAAGGCTCAGTGCAGAAGTATGCTCTGGTCTGGACAGGATCCAAAGCCGCTTTGTCCCATCAGCACCATCTTTGCTCATAAGGAGCTCTTAGGTTCCCTGGACCACATTTATGGCTTTCGTGTTGCCATCACCAACACCTAGGTAGGGAGCCACTATAACACGATCTTCATGCCACAAACCTGTCACTGGGAGACACAGGAAGAGCATCATGAATGGTTTACCCAGGACAATCAAATGCGTCTATTCACCTCAGTGAGCTTCCTGTCCCCTGCCTCAAACAATGGAAACTCTACCTGGGTATGGTGGTACACACCTGTATTCCCAGCACTCTGGGAGGCTGAGGCAGGAGGATCACAATTTCTAGCCCAGTGAGAGCAACTTAGTGAAACTCTGTCTCAGAATAAAAATTAAGAAAAAAAAAAAAGACTAAGGGTGTAGCTCTGTGTGGGCACCTGAGGTTCAATCTCCAGCACCAAGCAGACATAGCAAAGGATGGAAATTGTCACACCCATGTTGCCAATTCTCTTGCTGACATATGTGTACTTCTTATAGGAGGTAGGCTTTGTGCACAGATACACACACAGGTCTGTACAAGCTATTTTGATAATGAGTGTAACATAATATGATACACCATTCATATGCATTATAGTAAAAACACACCTTTTGGGATATATAGTTAGTCACATGTCCTTTGCACCTTTGCTACTACACATAGCATCAATATGTTCTTTTCTCATTAATAAAATATGCCTACCCCAGGTTGGCATGGCAACACCAGGGGGAGGGAGGTAGATGGATGGACAGATGGATGGGTGGTTGCACAGGTGGGTGGATGGATGGATCAATGAGCTGATCAATTGATGGATGGACAGAGACAGAATAGATAGATTATAGAAAAATAATTGGATGCATGAATGATGGATGGATAGGTAGATATATCAATAGATAGACCATTGGACCAATGGATGGGTGAACTAATGGATCAGTGAATGGATAGAAACAGAATAGAATAAGATGATAGATAGATAGATAGATAGATAGATAGATAGAATAATGATTGGATCTGTGGATGGATAGACAGGTGGATGGAGAGATGATGGGTAAATGGATAAACTGAAGGAGTGAACAATCAATGCAAGGATGAAGATACACAGTAGATAGATGATAGATAAATGGATTGATGGGTGAATGGGTGGATGGAAGGTTGAATGGATAGATGGAGAGGTAGATCAACAGATACATAAAGCAATGCACAGATGGATGGGTGGATGGATGGGTGAACTGATGGATCAATAAATGGATAGGAACATAATAGGATAGATACATAGATGGCTAGATACAGTCACATCTAACAAGGACATTTTGCTCAAAGATAGACTATATATAAGACATTGCTCTCATAAATCATTTTCTATTGATTCATAAGATATAATACTGCAGTATATGTAATCCCTTTTTCTGTATCTAAGTATATATAGATTCATACACAGACCAACAGTGGGAATAATTTCTGAGAGAGGCGTTTTATAGATTTTATGGCTATGTGAACATCCATGTGGGCTTCCTCACATTTAGAGGGCTACGATGTCCCTAGTGACCATTCAGAGGAGACTCAAACCTCTCTAAATATTTCAACACTGAATTTATTGAGACATCATGAAATTAATTAAAGTTAACAAGTGACCTTTGGCCTCTCCCAAATGACAAGAGGTGCTCAAGGCGGTGGTCATGAGCATCCAGATATTTGCTATTTTTCTTTCCCTGGAGTGTGTAGACATTTTTTGGCAGACTCTGTGTAATCTAACAGATATAAGCCAAAGTTTATTACTGAACAATGAAACAGAAAATTTTTCAGATCATGCAAACAAAGATAATATTTTAAATAAGAATTCAGACTTGTTATTCCTCTCCTCGTGTCCCTCCCCCAGCCTCCCAATCCTCATACACTTTTTTAGAAAGTATAAAGAAGTTCAAACGCTCTTGCGTTTACAGTGAAGGCAACACAGCTACCTGTCCTTGTTTTGGTACTGGGGATTGAACCCAGGACAGGACCTTCCCAGTGAACAACCTCCCCAGTGCCTTCACTTTTTAAAAAATTAAGTTTATCAGTACATTTTAGGTGTACATTAGGATCACATTCATCACTGGGAATTTGTGAAACCAGCAGCCAACATCCCTGTACTTTTTTTTCTGACACAGGGTCTCACTAATTTACTGAGGCTGGACTCAAGCTTGAGAGTCTCCAGCCTCAGCCACCCAGAGCTGGCAACACAGGCCTGCACCATCACACCCAGCTAAGGCTCTTTAAGGGTGTCTGTCTTGGGGGATTTCAGAACCTGAGGAAAATGGCACAGGGCACATTCTTTTCTGAGACAGTGTTCCTTGGCCTGGCTTCCCAGTTCCATAAGAGCAGCTTCAACCAGGTTGTGGAATGCATGGAAAGAGGCTGGAAGCACCTGCCTACAGTGAGGAGACACCAGGTAATGGTGGAACATAATTCTGTTCTCACACCTTGGGGTGGGGTGTGCTCCAAACATCTGGAGCCCTGCTCTATCCATCCATCCATCCCTCCATCCATCCACCCACCCATCCACCCACTCATCCATCCATCCATCCATCCAACCACCCATCCACCCACTCATCCATCCATCATGCATCCACCCACACTCCCACTCATCCATCCATCCATCCACCCATCCATCCATCCACCCACTCATCCATCCACCAATCCATCCATCCACCCATCCATCCATCCATCCACCCACCCATCCATCCACCCACCCACCCATCCATCCATCCACCCATCCATCCATCCACCCACTCATCCATCCACCCATCCAT
>NW_004624834.1:1353193-1374795 GCF_000247695.1 Heterocephalus glaber | reverse complement strand
CCATCCACCCACCCATCCATCCATCCACCCATTCATCCATCCACCCACCCAACCATCCATCCATCCACCCACTCATCCATCCATCCACCCACCCATCCACCTGCTCATCCATCCATCTACCCACTCATCCATCCATCCATCCATCGAGTCATCCACCCATCCATCCATCCATCCACTCACCCATCTATCCATCATTTATCTATCCATCCACTCATCCATCCATCAATCCACCATCCATCCATCTATCTATCTCTCTATCCACCGATCCACACATTCTTTCATGCACACCACAGCCCACCCAGGAGAATAGCCCTGGCCTGTGCTGAGTTGCAGGACACGGGGAACCTCCCCTCTGGATCTCACCTTTGTAGACACTGTTCCAGCCGCCCAGCCGGGCTGCGCCATCCTGAACCTCCAGGCGGCCACCATTGTCTGAGGTGAAGTAAACCAGGGTGTGGTTGGCCAGACGCTCCTGATCCAGTGCCTGCAGGATTTTACCTGGGGTTGGGAGAAGTGGACACAGCGTTACCTGGCAGGTGCAAGCGAACCACTGCCCCACCTAGACATGCTGGTAGGGGTTAGGGGTCAGGGGTCAGGGGTCAGGCAATAGGGCAGCCCAGCAACTGGCAGGCACTTCCTGAACAAGAGGCTGTGCAACCCGGGTGTGAGGGAGACTAGGGGAGAGTGTTCAAATGACAAGAACATCACTACAGTAACAGACACACTGGCTGAATCCTCCCCCTGCCTCGCTTCGCACACCCTCCTCCCAGCGTCCTGGCCACTTCCCGCAGCCCCTCTGGAGTCCTCTTTCCTGAGGTCTTCACCGGGTGTGATCACAAACACAGTGACTGCTCTGCTAGGTGCCATCCAGCGCAAAAGCAGCTTCTGTACCTCTCTCTCTCTCCTACTCTGGGAATTGATCCCAGGCTCTTTGTCCTAAGCTACATCTTGAACCCTTCTCATTTTTCATTTGGACACAAGGTTTCCCTAAGTCTCTAAGCTGCCCAGGCTGGGTTCAGACTCATGATCCTCCTGCCTCAGCCTCCCAGAGTGCTGTGACGACAGGTGAACACCACCATATCCTCTGCAGAATCATTTTTCCTAGGACTCGGACTCGATATCTGCATACTTACCCACCATCCAATCCATTTCTTCTACATTGTCCCCGTATAATCCATATTTACTGTGCCCCACGAACTTCTTCCTGGTGATAAGCGGGCTGCGCACGTGCAGAAAGGCAAAGAAGAGGAGAAAAGGACCCCGCTTATATCTGAGGGACAGAAGGTGGGCAGTTAACTTCAGGAACTGCAGCAGCCCCCAGTGCAGCCACGATTCTGTCCTCATTAGAAGATCTCATCATCTGATCCCAACCTCTCACTGGGGCCCCATGGGCTTTCCTCAAAACCAATTCGCCAAGTCTTAAACACCACGGGCAGCTTCATGGTGACACAATGGCAGGGTTTAAAAGGAAACTAAAAATTTGCATCAGCTCCAAAACCTTTAGTGCGGTCCATTTTCCGTTCTCTGTTATGCAGCTTCGGGTCTGACAGGAAGTCCGTCTTTGGTGGACAGATGATGTCCCTCATAAAGCCAGCACATGTTTCTCTTCTGCCATCTGAGAGCTTTGTCTCAAGTCTAGGATGGGAAGCTCCTGCCCTGAGCAGAGCCCTGGATGTGCCACACAAAGACTCTGATATCCAGGTGGACACGTGCTTGCCCTGAACAGACAAGTTTCCAGATTCCTGTCAATCTGCTAGTGTCTGTTGGAATGGACCCCATCCCAGGGTGAGCAAGAGGACATAAAAGTAAATGCACAACATGCCATTTGTAGAAAGGGGGCCTTTTCCTTCCTTCCTGCTTCACGATGCCTGGAACCCAAGCATGATGGCTGGGTCTTTGGCAACCACTTTGGGCCAGGAGGTTGCTCACATAAGATGGCAGAGGTGGGGCCGGAAGAAATGGGGTGGTAGTAACCTTCTGATATCAGCGCCTCGAGGAATGAATAAACCTCTGTCATTCACATCTCACTTTGGGGGTTCTACTTTTCCTTTTTCGTGGTGCAGGTGTTCAAACTCAAGGCCTCACACATGCTAAGCACTACTCTATCACGGGGCCTGCTGAGACAACGGAAATAAAGCCAAGGAAAATCCACACTGCCGATTTAGGGTGACTCTGATTTCTAACCTAGGAGTGAGCGAGCATGGAAAGAGAAGGGAACACTACATTCACGTCCACATAGCTTCTGCTCAACAACTAAAATCCAAACTTAGGAATAGTTAGATATTTAGTTAGTTATTTGGTTGGTTATCTTGAGACAGGGTCTCGCTATATAGTTCACGCTGGCCTTGAACTCAGTATGGAGCCCAATCCAGCCTGAAACTTGAGGCGATCCTCCTGCCTCAGCCTCTCAAGTCACAGAATCATCATTTGTGTGCCACCATGCCTGGCAAAACTAGGAATCTCCAAACTCAAAGCCTTTCCCCAGTCGTTTACGGACAGATATGTCCTTCCAGCTGTGTCCAAGATGTGGCAAACTCGAGATCACATCCCAGCCACCCAAGTTTCAATCAGTCGAGGAGACCCTAATCCACATGGAAATAATATAGATTACGATACACTGCTCCGGGTTTGGGAAGCAAAGTGGATCAATGAGGAGAATATGTTCATCTGTCTTTTCCGCATTCAACAACTGTGGGAAATTTATCTTATTCTACCTAAGGAGACATTCAGGTCTATCAGAACAATCACACGGACTATCTTCTCTTACTGTTGCTGCCTGGGATGGAACCGAGGGCCTCGTGCATGCTAGGCTGGAGTCCGACCCCTGAGCAGCAGCCCTCGGCCCCTCCCGAAAATGACTTCGATCCACCCGGTGGAATCAGCGCAGAACCCCCACTCACACAGACAGGTAAAGAAAGGCCTGCATACCGTTCTATGAAGCCCAGCGCCTCCTTCACCAAGAGAGAGGAGACCTTGTCCTCTCTCATGGGCTGCTGCACAATCTCGTGGTTACGCATGAGGATGCAGTTCCAGCGCCGCACAAACCCATAGCTCCAGAACCAGCAGAGGAAAAACAGCACGGCGAGGACGGCAAAGAGGACAATGAGCCCCCAGGGCACCGGGAACCAGCCGGCCAGTCTGGGTACCAGCAGCAGGAGCGGCAGCAGGCCGAGGGCCACCGTGGAGAGCCAGAGCTTCATCCTGAGCCACCGGTGCAGCTCTGGGGCCTTGGAAGCCTGGCAGTCACCCAGGAGCCCGAAGGGCATCCCGTAGAAGTAGTCGAAGCCGTGGTTCAGGGGGTGGTAGCAGTGGTCGTTTCTGGATGCACAGCTCAAACCTAAGTGCCATTTTCCTGGGAAGAAAGGCAATAAAACCCTTGGCAACACAGCCTCGGACACCCACCTGCTCCTGCCGTCCGAACTCACTTTCAAAAGCAAAGTGAGACCCGGATTTCAGTGCCCAGCCCCTGGGTGTCCTCTCCGTCACCCTGACATGGCTTCGACGCACACTTGATCGCAGGTGTCCGACGCCTCTTTCAACGTGCTCTTCATCCTCAGACAGAAACTGGGCAGCTCACAAGGCCACCCTTGCTGGAAAAGAAGGACTCCTTTTATGCAGGAGAAATAGTTTGAAGGGTATCGGATGACGCTGTGGACCCCTGGAAGTGTTCCGAGTATCTGGACCAAGCCGGGAGCCGACATCAATGGCTTTGTTGTTCCGTGGCCGCTGAGCTTCGGTACCTTGGGCCCACTGGAGCTCTTTCCTGGAGGTAACGCCCACTCCCACATCCTGCCCCATCGAAAAGAAACCAGACTTGTCTAGATGGACTTATTCTCCAACAGCCCCAGATTCAACTCAGCAGCAAATTTCACCAGCGGTGAGGTAATTCCTCTATATGGAACCCATATCCAATGGGCCAAGACAGCTTTTTATTTGCCCATTCACATTATTGTATTAAATTCTACCCAGAACCATCATTACCAAGGGGAAATGGACCATCTCCATGTATTCACAGGTCTGAAGTCACAAAAATGAATAACACAACCCTTGATTGCGAGTTATGTTTGTCCGTGAGCTAAAGATGGGAGAAAGTTCCTCAAGGATAATACAGTGGTACCTTGCTTCAGGAACTTAACTCCTTCCATGATTCTGGTCTCAAACTGAATTAGACAAGCACTGAATCAAATTTCTCCAAAAGATCAACACTGAACCTAACCATTGAATTTTATTTGGTTCTCATTCAACTCATAAAAAGAATGAAGCTTGTGAACCAAGGCACCACCACCTTTCCCACACAGAAAATTACGTGAGACTATGCATTCTACTGGTTGTAAATTCATAGTTTATTATAACTTTTAAACCAAAGGAGCATCATAAGTGTGTCTTACGATGCACATTGATAATTCCCTCAAAGAGATGGTATGGACACTTTCCCTTCCCTCAAATAGAAAGCTAAATTTTTTCAAATCATCTGATCACCAACTGTTGTCTTGGAAGATGACAAGAATATCTGATCAGTCCATAAATCTTTGGAAACTCTTCCTGTATTATAGGTGAGATTCTATTCCCATTCTTCACCAAGAGCACAGACTAGGGAAATAACCCACTAGGAATTCCTCCCACTTGACAGCGAGCCACACCTTCAGTTCTCCAGAGCACAGCATTCATTCCAACATCTACTTGTCTTCTGGCCACCAGCTGTGTCATAAGAGCAATGAGTCCCCTACACAAAATTCCACTTGGAAATCACTGGTCATTTGAGAGATGCAGATGAAAACAACGTTGAGATTCCACTTCACTCCAGAAAGAGTGGCTGCTATCATGAAATCAACCAATAACAAATGCTGGCGGGGCTGTGGGGAAAGAGGAACCCTGCTCCACTGCTGGTGGGAGTGTAGACTGGTGCAAGCACTGTGGAAATCAGTATGGAGATACCTCAAAGAACTAGGAGTGGAAGTCCCATTTGATCACACTGTTCCACTGCTGGGGATCTTCCCCAAAGAATTAAAAGAATCATACCACAGTGATATATGTGCACCCATGTTCATAGCAGCACAGTTTGTAACAGCTAAAACATGGAAACAGCCCAAATGCCCATCAACTGGAGACTGGATAAAGAAGATGTGGGGTTTTTTTATAAAATGGAGTACTACTCAGCCATAAAGAATGAGAAACTAGTGACATTTATAGCTAAATGGATGTACATTGAGGCCTTACTCTTAAGTGAAATAAATAAGACACACGTGTGTAAATACCAAATAGTTTCTCTAGTGTAAGAAACCGAAAGTGTAAATAAGGATCAAAATGTATAATAGATAATATGAAATAGGAAGAAAAGGTCCAAAGGGGAAGGAGAAGTGGGAGGAGTAGGGGAAAAGAGAGAAGGAAAAGGAAAAACTATGAGAAAAAGAAAAACTGGAAGCAAAGTCTTCGTAAGTAGGGAGGGTTGGAGGGGGTGAAGGGAGGGCAGGGGAATGGGGAAAAGAAAAGAACCAAGATACATCATGTAAAGGTACAAGACCCCAGTGATGAGCGTCAGCGTACTGTATACCTAACACGTACCGATAAACTTAATTTTTTACAAAATTCCACTGTGATGGCACAGGCAGGCGAGCATGTTGTGTTTTCACCTTGAGTGCCAACGGGGCTGGCCTTGCTCCCACACACGCAGAGCTCGGGCACCGTACCTATGAGTCCAGTGCGGTATCCCCGGTGCTGTAGCAGCTCCGCAAACGTCGTCTCATTGGCAGGGAGGCCGCCGGATCCAGCCAGCCAAGGGAAGTCGCGGTTCACATCGGAGGAGGACGCCATGCCTAAATTTGCAAATCCAACACATGCATATCATGCTCCAACTCCCCGTGACACTCTGTGAACCCCAGAATGAAACCTGGTGTGTTTGGAATTCCTCCCTTCAGCACTCCGTCAATGCCGTTTTCTCCCCTGTCCTTTTTCTAGCTTTAGATTCACTCTCCAGTGACCCATGGAGGATTGGGAACAAGAACCCAAGACCATGGGGGAACCAGCATCCGTGAGTGTTCAAGCCCCTAATATAAATTGGCTGAGGTTTTCCATTGAACCTATGCACATCCTCCTGTGCAGTCTGAGTCACTTCTAAGTGACTAACAATACCTAACCCAAGGTAGATACTGCGTGTGATAATGCATTGTTTCGAGACTAACACGAAGAGAAATTCCACACACACTCAATACAGAAGCAATTGTTTTTAGCTTTTTCAGTCAATGCTTGGTTGAATCCACATATTCAGCAATGCAGATACAGGAGACAGCTAATCCTCCCTCTTATTAAATGCAAATATTCCCTCAGAATGAGCGATGGTCCATTAAATACTTATGGGACAGCCAGGTGCATTTCAATTTTGTACTAGCAATGAATAATTATTTTTAGGGTAGATATATCCCCAATATTTCATGAACAAATGCTTGCATCAAAAATGTACAAGGTGTGATCAAACTATATGGTGAATGTTTAACTAAAAAAACCTGTATTACAGTAAAAGTGACATTGTCATGAATCCTTTCAAAATCCTCACCTGTCTGTGCACACCCTCCTCCCACCATCCTGGCCGCGTCCCCGCAGCAGCTCTGGAGTCCTCTTTCCTGAGGGCTTCACCAGGTGTGGTCACAAACACCGTGACTGCTCTGCCGGGCGCCGTCCAGCGGAAAGGCAGCTCGGAAACACACGACGCTGTGTCCTCCTCCACCCGAGTCACCGCAGCTGGCACCGTGCGACTCCTGGCTCCTCCCCAAGGTCAGGATGACCGGGAAAGGTCACCGTTTTGAGTCCACTCAGGACACTGAGGCAGCTGGGATGGTGCAGCTAAAGACCCCCAGGGAAGAGGACTCCAGAGCTGCTGCGGACAGCGGTCAAGAAGGCAGGAGGTGGGTGTGCACAGCCGGGGAGGATTTGAGGGGATTCACGGCCCGTGTGGCTTTCACTGTAATAAACTGTTTCTCATTTAAATATTTCCCATTTGTTTTTATCCTATCTTGTATTTGTTGGTGACTGGGAACTGAAAACATAACCAGGCACCTTTATCTGATCTCACCCTTGGGAGTCAGTTCTGAACTCCAGTGCCACGTGACTCTGGGCTGAAGCTCCACATCTGTGTCCCTTTACCCCTGAAATTTAAGGCTTCGTCTTCCCAACCAGACATCTCTCGATGTGGGAGCTAAGCATCCCCTCACCACACACAGCCTACAGTCTTCCTATCTCAAACTTATCCCAACAAAACACTGCACTGTCCAGTGTCAGGTCCTGAAAACCTTACATCTATAAACCCTTCCATTGGCCTTCAATTCCATGACCTGAGGACATAGCTTCTGCCGATACTATGAGAGTCCACCAGCTCATCTCTCTCCTTCCATTCTCTGTCACCTTCCGGGGACTCTTAACATTAGACCTTCTCCCAAATCTAACCTCTCTGATGCTTCCCCACTCACAGCTGAAATTCAATCTTTTGGTATAGTTTATGTTGTCTCTCTGATTTTCATTGCAGCTACCTGCTTCTCACAGACAGCTTGCTGTCACATAAATTATCTTTCCACGTATGTTCCTTTCCTCCTGAGCTCTTACATCCCCAAGAACATCTTCTAGAAGGACTGTCCTCATTTGGCTTATGGGACTTGGGAGCTCTTGTGCATCCTTGGAATTTGGAAAGAGAAATTGCGAATGACTTCCAACTCCTGGACCCCACATAGCTTGGGATATTGTTGTACCTTGAATACGAGGTACTCCCAAAAGGCTCAGGGTATGGAAGACTCGGTTGCTGATGGACTTTGGGTGAGATGATTAGATTGTGATAACTCTGAACTCATTACTGGGTTAATCCATTGATGGGTTCAAAATTTGATGGCATGATGAGAAGTGATGGATGCTTAACAGGTGGTGAATAACTGCTGGAAGTGGGTCATGAGGTGAGATCTTGGGGACTTTATCTGCTCCCTGGCTCCTTCCTCTTTGATTTTCCTCTCTCTCTCTCTGCTTCCCGACCACCATGATGTGAGCATCTTTTCTCCCCCATGCCTGTCCACCGTGATGTTCCTGCCTTGGAGCAGCTGACCATGGACTGAACTCTCTGAGACCATAAGCCAAAATCAACCTCTCCTCTTCTAGATTGTTACTTTAGATATTTTGTCACTGTAATAGAAAGCTGACCAACACAGACATGCGCCTCTTACTTAGAATTTCATCTGCCTGTGAGTTAAAGGCACACAGGTGAACGATGAACTAAAAGAATCAAAATTCTTAAACATACGAGTAGCTCTGTGAGTCTGTCTGCCAATGCTTTGCCCTTCTCAACACAAGAAAAATTCTACATCAGAAGGATGCTCTTGACCAAATCTTACACAGCAAAAGCAGAGGTGTAATTTTTGAGAAATCAAACTGCCCAGATACTGCAAGGTGAAGCTCTTTAAACTTAGATTTCTACTATGCTGAGTGATCATTTCAGAAGGCTGAGGAAGACTTGAAAACATAAATCATTTGGAAAGGCTTGCATGTGGCTCAGTGTTACAGCTCTTGTCCAGCGAGGTCCTGGGTTCTATACCCAGCTTAGTGTAAAGCAGGGAAACATGATAGACAAGAGAGGAAGGAAGGAAGGAAGGAAGGAAGGAAGGAAGGAAGGAAGGAAGGAAGGTCAGGCTGACGACGCACCTGCCCGGATGGGGTAGCGCCCAGTGAGGAAGGCAGCCCGGCTTGGGGTGCACATGGAGGCGGCCGCCAGGTGCTGGGTGAGCCTCACGCCCTCGCTGGCCAGGCGGTCAATATTAGGGGTGCTGTGGAGAAATTTTAAAAAAGGAGAATCCACAAGTGAGTTTCTAAATCCCCAAAGAATGATCGAGTTTCAAAGGCATTCTGTCTCAGGTTCAGAGTTTCCCATTAACTCAAAATACATTTTTTTATTAAGTTCCAGATATCAAAGAAATGGTTTAAAATCCTACAGACTGCAGTACCCCTCACCCGGTCTGTGGTGTGGCTTTCTGAGGATTCAGTTACCTGACATCCAGCGTGGTCTAAAAACATCACGTGGAAACCACACTTTCCTGAGGAGCTGGATGAAATTTCAAGCTGTACTTCCTCATCCTACCTGCGGTGAGAATGGTCTATCTGTGCAGCGTATCCACCCTGTATATGCTACCTGCCCTTTACTATAGAATATAACCAAGGCATGGGGCTGTCAAAAACTGCAGCCATCCCCTGAGATTATCCAGCAGGCTACATATCTAAGATGCTACAGCATTGTACACTTTCAACAATGGAAAACAATTTGGGTTTATTCTTAATAAAATAATGAAAATAGAAAATTAAAGTATTAAAAAAATCTTGAAAAAAGATGAACAGTGCGGCCTCTGTATTTCACTACAATAACAAAACAACATTAACCGCTACGAACTAAGGAGGCCAAGGTGCTAAATAGTGTCTTCATTTTTTGCAACTTTCCCGGTACAACTTCTGCTCATCTGTTCTTTCTTTTTTCTAGTACTTAGCAAGGAGCCCAAGATCTCATGCATGCTGAAGATTAAAAAAAAATGCTCTACCGCTGAGCTACGTACCGAGCACTTTTTAGTTTATTTTGAGACAGGGTCTCACTCAGTTGCCCAGGCTGGACTTGTGCCTGAGATACTCCTGCTTCAGCCTGCTGAGCAGCTGAGTTCCTCTCTACAAAGTGCTCTCCACCAGAGCAGAGACGTGGGGTGGGGACAGCAGGTGGCCCCACACCAAGGCGGGGCGTTTTACTGTCCGTCTTTACCTCACTGTGTTATTACCGTAGCAGCATAGATCCCCCACCCCGAGGTCATCCGCCATGAGCAGAACGATATTGGGCCTGGAACTCCTGGTCACCAGCCTGCTGCTCATTCCCACACAGAAGCAGCAGAGGAGCACCCACTGCCAGCCGCGCCTGAAGGCATTTGGGGGGAAAACAAGGGGGAAAAAAAAAATCACAATTAATGTCTGCATTTTAGGTAAAATCGATCAATTCTCACTGGAGCATGTACCCACTTGGGCTTGCTCAGGAGTCAGAATTTCTTTTCAAAGCCATTTTCTAAGTTAGTATAACATCACGCTTGATACTTCTTTCTTTCTCTCCTCTCTATCTTTCCATTTTCCTACATGGGACTCAAGTTTATCCTTCTTTGTGGCAGAGTAGTACTTCACTGTGTGTAAACACATTTTCTTTATCCATTCATCTGCTGATGGACATACAGGCTGCTTCCAAGATTTAGCTATTGTGAGTTGTGCTGCTATATGCATGGGTGTGCACGGATCACCATCGTATGATGTCAGTTCTTTTGGGAAGACACCTAGAAGGAGAAGAGCTGAGTCCAGTGGAATTTTTACTTTTAATTTTTTGAGGACTCTCCATCCCGATTTCCACAGTGGTTGGACTCATCTACACTCCCACCACGAGTGGAGAAGGGTTCCTTTTTCTCTGCAGCCCCACCAGCATCTATTACTTGATTTCATTTTTCCATATCACAGTCATTTTCAGTGATTGATTTTCCATCAGTCCACGCTTGCAGGACAGGAAGAGTCCATTCCGGGTGGGGAGCTGGTGCACGCACAGAACTAGCATCTCTCTCTCCGGGAAGGTGGCATTTGCTAATGAGGGTTTTAAAATTTGCAAAATTCAATGCTCTATCCCTTTGGGACTCCGTGTCCTTCCAAACACGCAGTTACTGCTAAGTTGGAAATTATCTAAATAAAAGATGGAAACAGGTCTACATTGCTAGTCTGAGGGAACTGGGGAACAGAAGTCCTTTCCAGGCAGTGGAGTGGTGCTCACTCACTTTGGGCAACTATGTGCTTTGGGACATTTTCTAAGAATACAGATGTAAAGGAATCGCATGGGTAGGGTGAGAACACATCCTAGATTTCATCTTTTGTGCTCCACTTTGTGACACTGGGGTTTGAACTTGAGGCCTTTGGACTTTTTCCTTCCTTCCTTCCTTCCTTCCTCCCTCTCTCTCTCTCTCTCTCTCCTTCCTCCTTCCAGTAGCATTTTGCAAAGCTGCAATCCCCCACCTCAGCCTCCAGGGTCCTCCACCATGCTGGCCTTTGGTTTTCTTAGAGAATCAAATCTGCCACTGCTGTAACTTAAGTGCATTCTCCAAAACTTCACGAGCTGGAAATCTGACCCCCAAGTGCACACCTCGGTGGTCTCTGGCAGTGGGGCCTTGGAGGGGTGTTGGGTTGGTTGCTGCGGACCCCGTGACAGCTCTCCTGGGTTTATAAGAAGGGGAAGCAAGGCCCAAGACCCGCTGGTGTCTCCCCGTGGGACGCTCTTCACCCAGTCAGGTGCTTCCAGAAAGTCCTCCCCCGACAGCAGCCCCGCGGTCTGCGGCTTCCGGCCTCCCCATCCCTGTGCCACGTGAGCCTTCATTCTCGGCACAGCAGCCTCCGGGTGGGCTCAGGTCGTCCCAAGCCCGGGCTCTCTCTGGAGACCGTGTGGGTGTGCATTTGGGGACCATTGCTAGGCCGCTAGTGCCGGGCACTTCCTGTTCGCTGAGGACAGAGGCCTCCTCCCCCTGCAGGTGCCTTTCTCTACGCTCACGGGACTGCTGACCTCGGGATGGGAGAGCAGCCACTGGCAGCTCCTTCTGCTGTGTGGAGCTGAGCTCCTACTGGGGTCCCTCCTTTTAGATTCGGGCAAGACAGGTTCACGTGGGACGAGTGAAATTGTTCGTGTTTCTTTGCATTTTCTCACACCGGGAAGCCGATGGAGCCGCTGCTCGCTCCCCAAGCAGAACTTCAAATGGTGTTCCAGTCAATTGCATCACCACCAACTCTGCATTTCTCCCCTACAAAGCCAACCGCAGCTCCTGCCTGGCGATCACAGGTGCTCTTCGCTCTTCGCTCCTGAGCACCCCGCTTAGTTGCCCACCCACCCTCCTGGCCCTCTCCTCCTTGACCTCAGAGAGTTGAGGGTTTCCACCTTCGGATCCCCAAGTCCTGCAGACACTGGCATCGCGGCCCCTGTGGGTCCAACTGCTCCTGGATGTTTCCAAGAGTGCATCTCCCCAAGCTTGCGTGGGCCTATTGCAGTATTCAAGAGCCCACAGCTGGAAGTGTCAGTCCTTGCTGCACACTGGGTTCCTGGGGGTCACCTGTGTGTCACCCCCAGAGCTCATGCCAGCATGGGGCCCAGGAGAGGACTGCATCAGAAGCCTTCATGCGGGTTCGGCCACCCCAGGGTGTCTCCCTGCTGCTGGGGCTGCAAAATCTCACAGCACACAGGCCCCTAGCTCCTGGGCATCCAAAGGAGCACCCGGGGCTGCCGTCTTCACTCTCGGGAAACCCACTGGTACTGGTGAGAAATACCCTAAATACCCTGTGCTCTCAGCAGGATGCCTGAATACCCAGGACATGGCTTTCAAAGTACTCATGCGATGGAGACAGACAGATGGGAGATGATAGCCAGACAGATGACAGATAGATAGACAGATAGACAGACAGACAGACAGACAGATATGCTGGAAGGATAGACAGAATGGATGGATAGCTAGCTAGATAATGGATGGATGGATGGATGGATAGATAGAAAAATTGATGAATGGATAGATAGACAGATATAGATAGAATGGATGGATGGATGGACAGATGCTAAACATTGATCAATAATGGCAAAGAAACATAGCTACATGTTAGATACAGCTACATAGAAATACATAGATTGTGGCGGATAGATAGATGATGGATATAGACTACATAGATAGAGACAGAGAGAAAGCGTGGATGGATGGGTGGATGTTACAGAGAAATAAGATAGACACATGGATAAATGATGAATGGAGATCAATGCATACATACATCGATCAGTACATAGATAGATCGGTAGTTACATAGATCAATATATACCCAGACAGAGAAGGACACAGGTAGATGATTGACGGCAGATGGGAACCCGATGCGCAGACACACAGCGTTCGACATGAGCAGCCCAGGCTGCTTCAGGACAGCAGACCCCAGTCCACGAGGGCTGAGCCCGTCCTAACCCTGCACGACCTCAGTTAAGGCTGCAAAGCACAGAAAGCAAAACTCAGGGAAAATGTAAGATATTAATTGACAGTCCACAGTAGCACGGGATTTTTAAACACAGATCTCTCAGATCAACAGCAACCAAAATGAGCCTCAATACAGAAATCGTGGACAGCCATCGGTTCTCTCCAGACACGAAACGAGACAATTCCGCGTGCATTTCCCTACTCACCAGTCACACAACGGTTGTCGCATGGCTTCTTAACTTGTGACCTGGGGCAGAAAAGAATAAAATTAGAACATCTACAAAGCAAATTGTAGTCGGGCGTGGGGAAGCACGCCTGTCATCCCAGCACTCTGGAGGCTGAGGCAGGAGGATCGTCACAAGTTTGAACCCAGCCTGGTCTACATAGGGAGACTTGTCTCACAAACAACACAAAACAAAACAAAAACCAGCAAATCTTTCTTTGTCCTGAGACAGTCAGGAGTCCGAGCTGTTGATTAGAAGGTTGTGCGCTCAGGCTAGCTCTCATGGTAGAATTCCCAAAACTCTGCTGACCCCACAACAAAACCCTTCTGTGTTGGAGTCAGTACAATCAAAAATAAGCAATAGCAGAATCTCAGCTACTTTGGTGTGCTGCTGTGCTAGACAAACACATTCTTTATGTAGAGTGGTTCTAGTGATATCTACCTCAAAATGGAGAAAATAAACAGCAGACACCTGCCACGTAGCCCTGGTGGCTGAATTCATTTCATAAGGGAGAAAATACCAAGTATTTATGATCCCTTCATGAGCAGCTTATTTACCTACCATCAGATGAATGGATAAAGAAAATGTGGTATTTACACACCACGGAGCACTACTCTGCCATGAAGAAGACAAGCTTAAGCTTGAGTCATTTGTGGGGAAATGGATGCACCCTGAGACCATAATGCTACCTGAGGTAAATCAGACACAAAAGCTTCAGTGTCATGTGGTTTCTTTTATAAGAGAAGACCAGAGTATAAAAAAGAGCAAAATAAAAGACTGAAAAAGGAAACTGGGAGAGCGTTTGCAAAACAGAAGGGGATGGAGAAATGGAGGGAACAGAGGGAGAGGGGAGTAAAAAAGGACGCCACGGGCTGTGTACGCACTGCACACATGGACTCAGGAGAGGGAGGGTCTGCAGAATGATCACATAAGCCGAATCTCACACCACACATCCTGTTCGCACCACATACGAAGCCGATGGGGCTTTATCGTTTCTCAGGGGCTCACACGCACTTGGCCCAGCTGGTCTCTGAAATCTCCAGCTTGGCCCAAGGGGGACCGGTGACTCTCCCGTTTCACAAAGAGGAACTTGGAGAGGTCTTGGCTGCTCAGTGGTAGCCCTGGAATGCAAATGAGGCCTCTGAGACTCAGTGGGGAGTATGCAAGTATTGCGTGTGTGTGTGTGTGTGTGTGTGTGTGTGTGTGTGTGTGTGTGAATGAAAATCCCCATTAGCATCTGAGCACTGCACAGAGCCGGGCCCCGGGGAACGCATCTTTAAGGAGCAAAGATTAACACTGGACCACATTTTCCTCTCCAGTCTTCCTCTCTGAGTTGGGTACTTGGCCTGTTGGGTGGAGTCCACAGTGATTTTCACCTCTCAACCCCACTGACCCACAAATCCACACCAAGAGCATGTCGACGTCCCACGAGGTGGAAGACACACACGGAAATACACGGATCCAGGATGGGCCAGCCTTTGTGCAAAAGGCTCCCAACCACAACCACAAAAGCCCCAGATGATTTTTGGATTTTTCAACAACTGCAGATACGTAACGAGATGTCTTGCAGATGGAACCCAAGTCTACACATGAAATTCACTTATGTTTCAAACATGCCTTCTACTCAAACCCAAAAATACTCCCTCTCTCTCTCTCTCTCCCTCTCTCTCGATTAAACACACAAATGCTCTACTACTGAGCTACATCACTCAGCCCGTTGTATTTATTTCGAAAGAATACCTCGCTAAATTATCCAGGCTGGGCATGAACTTGTGATTCTCCTGCCTCAGCCTACCAACTGTCTGGTATTACAGGGCTGCACCACCATGCCTGCTTCACTTAAAATGAATTTTCTACTGCGTTTTTAATGAAACTGCAAATTTTGACCAAGGCCCGTTGATGAAGGTCAGTTGTGGAAATTTCTACATGTGCCCCATGTCTGTGCTCAAAATGTTTCATTTCATTGTGGGGGAGCGCTTTGCATCCTTGGATTAGGGTCGCTCCATCTTCTGTAGCTGTCCCTTCCCTCACTGAGTAAATGTTTCTCCAATGCATGGTCACGAAGAAGAATCACTCCATGGTGCCAACCTCCAGCACTGAGCAGTCTCTAACTACCCAGGAATGAAAACTAATTTTAAAATACAGGGACATGGGAGTTTCCTTCGAGTGACAAGTGATGTCCAATGATCTCAAAATCCTGCACGTCTGAAAATTCCAGATCTTAGTATCTCCATCTTTTTTATTATTAATTTTATTGGTACATTGTAGGCATACAATATGATCACATTCATCATGGGGAATTTGTACCTTTACGTAATCTCTCTCGCTTCTTATTTTTTCCCCCTTCCCCTGCCCTCCCTTCAACCCCTCCATCCCTCCCTATTTACAAAGACTTTGTTTCCATTTTTTTCATTTTCTCATATTAATCCCATTCCCTTCTTTCCTTTCCCCTACCCCTCCCACTTCCCCTTCCCCTTTGCCCCTTTTCTTCCTATTTCACATTACCTATTATACCTTTTAGTCCTTGTTTACACTTTCAGGTTCTCACACCAGAGAAACTATTCGGTATTTACACATGTGTGTCCTATTTAATTCACTTAAGAGGATGGCCTCAATGTGCATCCATTTAGCTATAAATGTCTCTAGTTTCTCATTTTTTATGGCTGAGTAGTACTCCCTTTTATAGAAAAACCACATTTCCTTCATGCGGTCTTTAGTTGATGGGCAAGTGGGCTGCTTGCAAGCTTTAGCTACCGGAAAGGTGTAGAAATAGCAGAAGTTTTCCATCACGGGGACCTCAGCGAGGAAGAGATGGGGAATTTCCAACGTGGAAGAACCCTGGGGGCAAGAGAGGCTGGAGGACAGCTTGAGATGGAGGGCACTGGAGATGCTGAGCCTCGGGGAGCAGCCACCACCTCGGATCAGATCTTTAAACAGAAGCGAAGACGAGCAGGAGGAGCCGCGTTGCCCAGGAAGGAGGAAACAGCCATGGGGAAACGGCGGAAGTGCATTTCCGCGCCGTTTCAAGGTGGCGGAGTAGAAGCTCCGTGCACCCAAAGCACAGAACTAAAGCGGGGAAGGGACTGAGAACCAGCGCTGAGCCGGGCTTTGTGAACAGGGGGCAGCCCCGGGGGGTGACGACCCGGCTGGGGTCTCTACGAGAGGGAATTCTGAAGGGAAGGGACAGGGGAAGCCAGGCCCGTCTGCAACACTTCCAGGACGCTTGGAGGAACTGTGAGGCTGCAGAGAGAGAAGCCACCAGCCAGGCCTGGGCAACTGAGCAGCAGCGAATGACGGTCTATCATTCAGTCATCAAACATCAGTGCTCGGCCCAGCAAGAGCAGGTGACACTGTCTGTGCCCCAGTGAGGTGAACTAATCCATAACGCAGCAAACGACTATCATAGCCGCGTATGTACAAACTCCTCTGAGAAATGAAGACTGAATGATGTCTCCTGGAGTGATTTTTGTCCACTGAGATACAAACGCTGAGTCCCTGAAATCCAGGACCTCAGGCTGCAGCTGTGTGGAGACTGAGTTTTGTTGATTGACTTTCTGACCCCAGGATCCCAGGCTGTGGCTGGGTGAAGACAGGGTGCTAAAGAGCCTTGAAGGTAAACTGAGTCCCCAGGGTGGCCCCGACCCCAGGGCTGGGTCCTGAGCAGAGGATGGAGGAGCTGAACACACACAGAAGGACGTGCCTGTGGGGACACGGAGCCCAGGAGCCAGGCCTCGGAGGAGCAGCAGCTGCCCACGCTGAGCCTGGGGCCTGCAGCTCCGGGGTTGAAGCCTCCAGGCTGTGGGACTTTTTTACAGCAGCCCCGAGACACTCATCGTGTGTCCATAAGGCGGCGCGGGCATTTACACTGTGAGGGATGTGAGCGTGAATTGAGACGCGTGTCCTTCTCCTAAACGGGAAATGAAGAGGTCGTGAGGCGTCCCGTGTGCTTTCGTGAGACGTCCCGGGGGTGAGAAATGCAAAATACAAACCACGGGAAGAGCGAAATGAAACACGGTAGGAAGCGGGACTGAACGTTGTGGAGGTGGAGAGGGGACGGGAGATAGAAGGAATGACCAAGCAATGTGCGTGTGGACCGGTGACCGGCGTGACTGCAATTTTTACGCGTCGTGGACATCCATTCATAAAGAAAAGAAACAAAGCAACGTGAGGGAAATATCACTCATTCCCGCTGAATTGAAAAGTGGAGACAGCTAGACTCAATTTTTTTTTGTAGCTGGGAAATGGAATGGAGGAATTTCTAGGGGATGCCACAAGATGCGAAAGGATACAGAAAGATTTTTTAAAACATTAAATCAGCTGAGCGTGGGGGCGCACGCCTGTCATCCCACCACTGTGAGGCTGAGGCAGGAGGATCGCCATGAGTTCCAGGCCAGCCTGCGCTACACCGTGAGCTTAATGCCAGCCTGAACTACACAGCGAGACTCTGTCCCCTCCAAAAAACAAACAAATAAAAATAAGAGAGAAAGGAAGATAGCCAAGCCGAAACAGTTTCCATGACTGATCGTCCGGTAGGGATTCCGTTCAGGTTTGCAGTCATTGTAGTAGTCACTGGAAACCAACATAATGAGTTGAAAACATTTCTCTACATTAGAAAGAACCATCAGCCAAATAAAATGTCGTGGTAAGGGAAAGGAAGAAATTTCTATGATATTTTGCATGAATAAATTAGAAAGCAAACCAAAAAAATACAAAAATTCAATATATCCTTAAAAATATGACCCTCAGTAACCAGCAAATAGTAAGCCTTAAAGATAAGAAGACAGTTTGCCTTGCTAGCAAGTCAGCGAAAAATGTGCAAAGTTCGATAACATGCAACAAAATTTCCCAAAAAGCTACCTGCAAGCTACCATAAAAACTGATTGTCTAGACAAGTTGCTGCTAAGTTCAATTGTTTTCTTTTCTGTGCGGCAGTAGGGATGGAGCTCTGGATCTCCCCACTGAGCTGCATCCCCAGGCCTCCTTTTGGTTTGAGACCGGGTCTCGCGAAATTGCTCTTTCCCAGGCCAAACTTGCCATCCTCCTGCCTCAGCCTCCCAGAGTGCTGGGATGACAGACGTGCACCACCTCCCTGGACTTTTAAATATCAAGAATGACTTCAAGCTACGGCTCAGCATTTGAGCTTCTGGTTATTTAAAAACTCCAGGAATATTTAAAAACTACAAGTTATTAAAAAACCCCAGGAACGCAAAGAGTTAGAGGGAAAGATGTCTTACGCAGGTATGAATACGTGGAACTTAAACACTGTTCAGTATGATGAATGTATGTTAATAATAATAAAATAAAATAAAATGTCATTCAGTGTGACATGGTCAAAACACTGTCAAATAGAAAGGTCTACCGTCCAAAGAGGGATGGTTCGATACAATGGGTATTCACTCATTACATTTTCAGAATAAAATAAGATGGCTCCGTGCAGGGGAATTGAGATGGATTTCCAAGGCAGGAAGTTTAAACAAAATTTTTAAAGTAAGTAGCCCTAAAAATGCCAAATTTTCACTGGTGGGGGGAGGTGGAGGAGCGGAGGGGGGTGAAGAAGAACTAAGGTATGTTCTATAAGTGCACCAACTTCACATGAGGAAAGTAAGCATTACCTACTGCAAGTGTGGACTCATAAAAAACAACAGGAAAAGAATCTGACGAAATAAAGTTTTTTAAAAAATCAACAAATGCAAGGAAAGCAGAACACTTCTACATCGTTGGCGGGATATAAAGTAGTGCAACCACTATGGAAATCAGCATGGAGATTCCTCAAAAAACCAAAACTAGAAATTCCATTTGACTCACTATTCCTTTTCTAGGGAATCTTCCCAAAGGAATTAAAGACATCATATCACAGTGATCCGTGCACACCCGTGGTGTAACAGCAGAAATCGCAATGCCTGAATCTTGGATGCAGCCAATATGGCCATCAGCGGATGAATGGTAGAGAAAATGTGTTTACACACAGTGGAGTACCACTCTGCCACAAAGAAGGATAAAACTGAGCCATGTGTAGGAAAAATGGATGCACCTCGAGACCATAACGTTGAGGGAAACAAATCAGGCAACACGAGCTTCAGGATCGCATGGTTTCTCTTACATGAGAAACATAAAGCACAAATAATCTGAAGGGCAAAGTAAAAGACAGATGATTGGAAACAGGGAGAGAGACATTGCGGAGACCAGAAGTGGATCTAAGGATGGGAGAGAGGGGACAGAGGAGAGAGGAAGCAGAAAGAAAAAGGATCAAGACATGACATGTGTAGGAACCAATTCCCCAGGATATGTGGATTCCTTACGTATCACATGTGTCCTAAAAAAATTACACAAAGATTTCTCTTTGCGTGAGTGATTGGAAAACACCATTAAGGTTTGCAGGGGAAAGGATGCTCAGAGCGGTCTGGTGGAGACCCTGGATGTCGTTCTAAAGTCTAGTTTTAGCTGCAGGCATTGTTCACGCTTTATCTTAGGGACTGTGGGTTGAGCTCAGGAGCAGAGCACTTGAGCAGCACGCACGCAGCTCTGGGCTTCATCCTGAGCCACAAAATACTTAAACAGCCACAGATTGAACTTAAAATTGTGCTGGTGCTAATGTCGCATTAGCCCTCTGTGTGGCTTTGATGACTCTCCTAACCACTGAAGCGTGCTGATTCCTCTAAAATGGTCAGGTTGGGCTGTGGTTGTTGTTCTTGTTCTTGTTCTTTCTGTTATTTGGGGGGTTTCCATTCAAGGTCCCACTATGGGGTCCAGGCTGGCCTCGAACTCACCACGATCCTCTTGCCTCAGCCTCCCAAGTGCTGGGTTCACAAGCGTTCACCACGCCGGGCTAAACTACCGCCTTTAAAACGACAGAGACGGAACACCTGGTTCCCAGGTCGCCTCCACGGTGAGGCTGCGTAATTCCACAAGGGATTTCTGCAACCGCGGGAAACTGCAACAATAATTACTTTTACGAGACCCTTCATCTCCAGGGCCCGGGAGTCAGTTGGGTGCTACCTGCTCGCCGCTTCTCCACGAGGACGGACTGCAATTACAGGACCAGCCCCACTTTTACAAGGGTAAAATGGGCCACGGGGACACGGAACCACATGAGGTCACCTGCGAAACCCGGAGGTGACTCTCCAGGCATAGTAATATTCCACCCCTGCACGTGAACTGCACTACTCAGTTCACACCAAGGAGGCTTCCGAGCACCTGTGCTCTCAGGGGAAAAAGAACCTCCTTTCTCCATGCCCTGAACCCCTAAGAAACGCGCACTGCTGCACAAAGCCTCGGCGAATCTCCACCTGGCATCAGACCACCAAGTCCCCTCATTGAAAGGCATCAGGATTTCAAGAATAAAGTCAGAGATCTGCTTGCTGCCCAGTTTCAGTTCTGCAGCTCGTACTGCACCCGGCAGAAAAGTGGCTGCTGATGCTTTCTACTCTACTGTCTCCTGCTGTTCCCTTGGAGACAAAAATAGAGCACATAGGCACACAGTGAAATGGATGTATAGACAGATACATATAATAGAGTACACGGAAAGAGGGAGATGAGAGAAGAAAGACCAATGGATGGATGGATGGGGGATGGGGGGACGGATGGATGGATAGGTGGATGGATGGGTGGATGGATGGATGGAGAGGTGGATAGATGGGTGGGTGGATGGATGGATGGATCAATGGGTGGGTGGATGGATGGGTGGGTGGTTGGGTGGGTGGATGGGTGGATGGATGGATGGATGGGTGGGTGGATAGATAGATAGACAGACAGACTCTTCTGTGCTAAGACTCTCCCAACCCGAGCCCCGTGGTCATCCAGGCTGGGTGATCTCCTCGGGGTGCTGTGCTGTGCACCCCAGGATGCTGGCCACATTCCTGTTCCCCAGTCGACCTACACTCTCCTCCCCAGCACGGCACTCAGAGCCCTGCGCCCCTCCAAAGTCCCCGGGGACATTCCCCTCTCTGCCTCCTGTGGACTCCCGCAGAGGAGCCCCAGGGCCAAGGCTGGGAATTGGTGTTCCCGAGAACATCCCAGCCTGCTGCAGCTGCCCCACTCCCGATGGCCTTTCCCAGCCACACAGCTGAGGGTGCGGAGCTTGGCTCCTGGGAGGACACAGCCCACCCTGGTCTTCCGGGCTCTGCTCCCAGACAGCTGCTGTCTATGGCTTTAAACCCCAGGCAGCAGAAATTCTTAGGGGTGAACTTTCTCCTGAACACACGCACGTCATGGAGCTTAATCTGTAAGTCTGGCATGTGATCAGATTGAGAACAATAAGTAATGGCAACATGAAACAGTTATAGACACGTACTGGGCCCAAGTGTGTGAATGTTCTCTCTCTCTCTCTCTCTCTCTCTCTCTCTCTCTCTCTCTCTCT
>NW_004624834.1:1304946-1336159 GCF_000247695.1 Heterocephalus glaber | reverse complement strand
TTCTCCTTCTCCTTCTCCTTCTCCTTCTCCTTCTCCTTCTCCTTCTCCTTCTCCTTCTCCTTCTCCTTCTCCTTCTCCTTCTCCTTCTCCTTCTCCTTCTTCTTCTTCCTCTTCTTCTGTTTTACTTTTGCCCTTACAATCTCCTTCTGATGGCACTTTCTATAAAAAATAACCAGTCATACAGGTTTTTCAGTGGTAGCCAAACTCGCTTAAAACATTACAGAATGGGGCTTCTGGGCTGGAGGTGGCATAAAGTTCACCAGTGAGTCAGGCTGATAGGCGGGATGTTTCCATGTGCGTGCTTCCAGGTATCTATCTTTGTCCAACAGTTCCACGTCCATTGGCCCACGGAGGCATGGACACTCAGGACATGGCCCAAATGCTTTCTGCTCCCCTGGCTGAACAGTGAGCTAATTTAAACCGGTAACGTCCGGGTAAACAGTGGCTTCAACTTGGGGGACATCTTTTTATCCAGGGTGTGAGCCAATGCAGAAAATAGTGGTCTTTAAGAAATTGTTTTTATAAATGCAATGTCCATTTGTTCTGAGTACAATCATTTGAGAGTTTTTCTCCTTGCTTGAAGCTTGGATCGGAACAATGTAATCCGTACTACACGTTGGTTCTCTTGAGTGACCTAAAATAACTGCTAACATGAGTAAATAAGTAGATATAAATAAGATTAATGCCTGTACATGTTAATGACAACATCTAAGTCTTCTTATGGCTTATAAAAAGATAATATATTTTAGCCTTTGAAATTTTAATTTTAATTTTTATATATTTTGTAAATTGTTAATATCTAAAAGGATTAGGATTACTTTCTTAAGTTATCTGAAAGTAAAATTTCTAATATATAGCTTTGTACTAATAAAAATTCTAACTAGTTGCCCTCATTGGCTATAATTAAAAGGTTAAATTTTCTATGTCTAAAGCAATACCAGTTTCTTAAGACATTAAAACATTCACAGTTAAACTTACAAAAGCTAGATAAAAAACAAAGCTTTCATGTTTTACTGAGATAATTTCTAATATTTTCCAATGTTAGGTTTTGAGTCACTTTTTTAAAAACTGAATTTTAAAAGTTAGAGTTATTTTAAGTGTTAACTTGTAAAGTGTTTTTAATAATCAGTTTGTGATTGGTTAAATGCTTATCAACTTAGCTTATAAAATACCCTGTATCTACATTTATATCCACTTAAAGACAAAATAGGCTACAAAACTAAGCTCTAAAGCTAAGTTTAGTACATGCAAAGTAATAATAAGTGCTTTCTCTTTTTTGGATACTGGGGATCGAACTCGGGACCTTTCGCTGGCGAGGCAGGCGGCAGAACCACTGAGCTAAATCCTGGTCCAACAAGTGCTTTCTTACACAATATACCTTGCATCCTAACCTCGGTCATATGAAAGAATCACAGATTTTGACATCTCTTTAAATTTCCTCCTGCCAATTACAACTTGATCTGCCTCTATGGTCCTTAACCAAGCAGGCATTATTCATGCTATAAATGAGATACACTTCCATATTGGGTATCAGTCTATTGGTGGTCAGTAACAATGTTTCCTAAACTTGTAGGAAGTCTGAAGATATTTTAAAAACTCTTACCAATAAAGTTACACCCGGTAAAACTGTTAAGGACTATGCAGCCGGATGCTAGTCTTTGGTCATCTCTCGATAAGTTAAATATATTTCCCAAGTGTACAGTTGCAGAATTAAAATAATAATAATAATAATAATAATAATTGAATCTGCTGATGACCTCCAGATGGAAGTTGTTTGTGGTGACAGACTTTTCAGGCTTACATGTACGTGACTGTGAGGTAATTTTGTTACAATCTTTAGATAATATTGTAAACAATATGCAGCCCAGAAAATGTCACCCTAAAAATTAAAGATTGGGCAATAGTGATCAATAAAGTCCATCTATAAACAAATATTTTCTGTTTACCCTATATATATATTTTTAGGGGGGTACCAGGGATCAGACTCAGGACCTTCCACTTGCAAGGCAGGCGCAGAGCCACTGAGCTAAATCCCTAGCCCCGTCAATATATATTTTTAAAGTAGCAAATCTAGAGGAGTTTATTTAGGTCCCTTCATATTTTATAATTGAAAAAAGGTCACCAATTAAAAAGTCATTTTATACTGAAATGGGAACTGGAATGTATTCTCAGAGATTTAAAAACCTAATGGTTCTACTATAATAACGTCATCACAGTTGGTCTGCTAACCTGTAATGTGTGCTTGTAAACTTAAATTTCTTCTTATGAAATCTCACGGCTGTTCTCTGATAGGAGACTGCAGAAATAGGACCACTGAAAAACAACTTCAGCACTGACAGGATTCCTGGAAAGCGACCCCGAGGGCCAGGACTCTGGGAGACCGTGGTTAACCTAAGAAGTAGCTGTTCTCTAGTCAGATCTCCTGTTTTCAAAATACCAAAGCTACGGGACAGATGATCATAGTTCGGAGTGAAGCCTGCCATTCCCGCTCCCGGACTGGCTCGACTGAGCTTGTAGGTGTTCACCAACCAAGGATTGAAGACCGAGGCAGAAATGACGCCCAGGCTGACAGGCCAGCGGGTACTGGAGGAGCCAAGCTCATCTTGACAAACACAAACATTCATCCTCACCCACAAGGCATGGTCACCTTGAGTAGGTGTGGCTGTAAAATAAAAATGAGTATATAGGGCCGGGGATGTAGCTCAGTGGTGCTGCACCTGCCTTGCAAGCACAAGAGCCTGTGTTCAATTCCCACTACCACAAAAAAAATTTTTTAATTAAAAAATTAAAAAAATGACTATATAAAGAATCTAGCTCCTGCGCTTTGTTATCTTTCTAACAGATATAAATGAACTTTCTGTTATCTACAGGGGACTCTTGACTTACAAACGCAATCTGTTCCCAAAGGCTGGTTGTCACTCAAGTCGGTCAGTGGAGGCTCAGCCCCTCCACAGCCTTCAGAGCCTCTCTGCTGCCCCCAGGCAGAGCTCAGGGTCCTGAGAGAGACCCTGGCCCGGGATTTCTCAGTGAACCCCACACGGGAGAGGACGCTGTCCTGTTCCTTTCAGAGCTCTTTAGGGTTCCGTCTGCACCTGAGCCCATCTGGGAGCACGAGAGGCCGGCATTCCGGTCGTAACTCAAGACTTTGGTCGTAAGTCAAACTAAAATTCTGGCCATAATCCAAGTTGTTCATATGTCAGGCCGGTCATAACTCAAAACTTAGGAGTTTTTATGTTTATATTATCTAGAGCTAATCATTACAAAAGGTCTTCAGGCCTACAAAATAGAGCCCTATAATAAAAATGCCAATGGCAATTGTCAATAAAAGATAGATACATTCATTTAGGACATTTGTTCGCCGTTGTCATAATTAAAATAAGAGGATGTTAGCTTCCTCATAAGCAAGCAGACAGGAGTCTGCCTGCTCCTAAAAGCTACCGTGATGTTTGGGGAAACAGCTCATAGGTGACAGAGGAAAATATTAAAGATAAAAGGCTTATGCCAAGTGTGACGGACTCCTAGTATTTTTAGAGCTATTATTCATCAGGATTCTGCTGTTGGTTTTGGCCCTAGCCTGCTAACAGGGTTCTACGTGGGCCGGGAGGGGTGGCACAGGCCTGTGAGCCCAGCACTCAGGAGGCTGAGGCAGGAGGATTGCTGCTGCAATAAGTCTGCAGGGTCACTGACTTGCTGACGTCTCCGACGTCTCCTCCGGATGATGAACACTCGCTTGTTCGCAGAACAGCAAAACCTGTCTCCTTCAGATCCGTGAGACTCTTCCACCTAGGCCGTACTCGGGCCTCATGTGTGGCAGGAAGCCAGAAAGTCCTGCCTTCCACACCCTCGTGAGAACGAGGAATGCAGGTCTCAGAGAGGAAAACGAGGCAGGGTAAAAGATTGGAAAAACAAAAAGACAAGGGAATCACAACTCAAAATTGTAGTTTCGGGAAAACTGCAAATTTGGGCAATCCGTGCAATTCACCCACGGTAGTGTTTTAGCTGAAATTTAGGCTCCGTCACTTCCAGACCTGAAATTCCTGGGGGACTCTGAAAGGTCATAAATCTGCTTCACTGGGGAAGAAAGAGCGTCAACCTCATGCCCAGATAAAGGTGGAAGCTGGAATCCCAAGAATGCTTAAATTACCCTTTGGAGAAGCAGATAGCTTTGCTAGCATTCTCTCTCTCTCCCTCTCTCTCTCTCTCTCTCTCTCTCTCTCTCTCTCTCTGTCTCTCTCTCTCTCTGTCTCTCTCTCTCTCTCCTTCTTTGAGTCCAGGCCTATTCATCCTATTCATTCCCCCCCAACAACCCTTTCCCGTGCCTCTGTAAATTCTTATTTTCACAGCAGCTTCACCAAGCCTGCAAACCGATTCTACAAAACACTGGGTTAGGTTTCCTATCTGGGCTTGGGGACCTGCTGAGTGGTTTCCTGGCTTTCTCTCTTTTACTTTATTTATTTTTGCAATGCTGGGGAAGGAACCCGGGCTTTGTGCATGCCAGGCGAGCTCTCTGCCATGCTGCCCGGTTTTTATTTTTAAAGCAACTACCAGGAAAAAAGAAAAGGCTACTCAAAGGGTGCTCAGAAGCCACTCAGGAGGGGTTCTGAGGGCAAAGCCAGCAGCCGGCCACGTGGCTGCATCAGGAGGGTCTGAGGTGGTTCATCCCCTGCTGAGCACCCGCCTGCAGCAGAGCAGGAAGCCTTGAGTGAACAGAGACCCGGGACCTCCCCATCCGCCCGACAACCTAATTTGGCTCGCCTGGGGTTTGGGGCGTCGGCTTAGCACCGCCACTGGGCTGGGCAGACACGGAGAGGCAAGGCACAGCCGTACAGGGAGGGAGCCGGGAGCCCGAGACTGCTCTGAACTCAGGACCGGAGGGCAGCAGGTAAGCGGTTTTGTCATCAGGAGGGGCTCAGGGTGCGCAGCTGGGAGCCTGCGTCCTCTGGGGAGGGAGAGAGAGAAGGAGAGAACACCCAGGGCTTTGGAATGGGATCCCGAGCCAGCCGAGCTGGAGGAGCTGCCTTCGGTCCCTGTGGGCAGGCTGTGCCCCTCTCCCTGTCAGGTCCTCTCCCTGTGTCTGTCTCAGGGAAGTGGAAGCTGGAAGCCAGGGGTGAGGGGAAAACAGGGTAGAGATTCTGTGCAGCTGAGCCAGCAGGCCAAATCAGCTCAGGCTCAGCAAGCTGGTTCCGCCTTGGCCCTGGGCGCCTGCCTGGGCGCCTGCAGCTGGGCTGGGACACAGAGCCCACAGGGCCCGAGAGGTCAGCAGCGTCCCTCGCAGAGGCTTCTCCTGCAGAACTCAGGCCAGCACTGGGCTGGGGCAGCTCAAGGGGGCCACGCGTCTGGCAGGCAGGCCTGCAAAATCCAACCACAGGCGGCCACCGTCGACGCGCACGCTGCCGCTCAGGAAGAGGAGGCTCTGCCTGCTTATCCAAGTCGAAGCCTATGCCACGTACTCCTATAGGGCCCGTACTACCACCTCTCGGACAGTTACATATAATCCTACATCAGGCAGCTTTAGTAATTGCAAATAAAATGTGCATCAGGCCACACAGACACTTCTTCTAGCCGTGTCCTGTAGTAGCGTGCGTTTCGGGTTTTATGCAACACTTTCAGGACTTGGGTACATAATGTGTACGTGGCAGTCAATCTCTCTATTTTAAACGTCGAATATGCAGTTTATACTTTACATTGCACTGGTCTGATAGTGTATGTTACACGTTTTGCAACAGTTTTAGAAGTTGCAAATAAAATCTATACAATTTTGCCCATAGCATGTGTTTATATAGTGTACAGTTTCATACATGCTTACACGTTGCACCCGAAATGCATTTATTACACTCACTTCAAACTAGACAGTTGTGTTATGTAAAATTACATATTACATATATTTATACGATGATTTTATAAATTTTTTTTTGGTACTGGGGATCGAACTCTGGACCTTTCGCTCGCGAGGCAGGCGGCGGAACCGCTGAGCTAAATCCCCAGCCCGATTTTATAAATTCTTTATAAAATGGATTTATAACACTCACTTCTGACTGCATATTTATATTATGTAATTTTGTATATGATGCATCTTCACACAACACAATGAGAAGTGGCAGATACAAGGCGTGCACTATACTCATTTTGGACTATATATTTTATATTCCTAGTCTATAATACTGTATATCGTATGTATATTTGTATAATGATTTTATAAGTTGTATATAAAATGCATACGATATAGTCATTTCAGACTGTATAGTTGCATCGTACAATATTGTTGATTATATATATATTCATGCAATGGTTTATAAGTTGTGTATAAAATGGACCTAGACAGTCATTTCAGACTGTATATTTATGACATGTAATATTGTATATTATACATTTTCATACAAGTATATTTATATTGTATAATACTGTATATTATACATTTTCATACACAACTAGAAGTTGCATATCCAAAGCATGTATTACACTCATTTTGGACTATCCATTTTATATTTATATTCTCTCTCTCTCTCCCTCTCTCTCTCTCTCTCTCTCTCTCTATATATATATATATATATTTTTTTTTTTTTTGGTACCGGGGATCGAACTCGGGTCCTTGTGCTTGCGCAGCAGGCGGCGAAACCACTGAGCTAAATCCCCGGCCCTCTTATATATATATATATTTATACGAGGATTTTACAAGTAGCATTTCAAATGCCCCATACGGCCATTTCCGACTATGGTTACGTTGCACGGTATGGTGCACTGCACGTATTTATACAATGATTTTACGCATTGTGTACAAGACGCACGTGCGACAGCACTTTCCGACACACGCCTAGATTACGTAGTAGTGTCCGTCACACGTTTCCAAGCATCACATATACAAGTTGCTGTACGCTTTTGGACCGCACTTTTCTACGTTGCATGGGATGCACAATGTCGCCCTAGCTAACGCTGGCGGCAGGCGTGCTGTGGCCTCCCTCCGGTCCTCATGGGCTGGAATTTTCCATGCTGACCGTGCATTCCGCCAGGTCTCCGCTGGGAAGAGTCTGGAGGTGTAACGTACACAAACATTTTCTATGGCGGAAAGTTACAGCGAGCCGGCCGAGTTTCACTGACTGTTGAAGAAAGGTTCTGTGTGTGTGTGTGTGTGTGTGTGTGTGTGTGTGTGTGTGTGTATGTGCGTGTGTTGTTTTCTTTTGCTTTATTTTCGGCACTGGATCTTGAACCCAGGGCCTTTCCACTCACCTCCACCCCCATCCTTTTTATTTTTTATTTTGAGACAGAGTCTCGCTAAGTTGCCAAGTTGCTCAGGCTGGCCTGGAACATGCAACCCTCCTGCCTCAGCCTCTCAGAGTGCTGGGCTTGCAGGCGTGCACCCTGCACACTGCACCACCCTGGGCAGTGCTACCCGGGGGTCCCCTCTGTTTCCCTGAGCCCTGGGCAGCTCCCTGCCCGCCGAGAGCCCCCCTGTACGGAGTCCTGTACTTGGGATCCACTCCATGTTGCTGCTGTACGATTTTCAGCTTAGCTGTTAGGGAAGTCTGAGGGCAGCACCCCGAGCAGCAGGTCTAGGGCGTGGGGCCCGCTGGCTCTGCTCCCGCCCAGGTGTGGCAGTGAGTCCCACCCAGCTCTGCCTGGACCTGCACGGAGACATTTACACAACACCGAGAACCCATCGGGTCGCCTTGGCCAGCAGCTCCCACATGTGGCTGTAAGGCGATGGGTGCAGAGGGGAAGGCTGCTGCAGGTCCCACCTAGAAAGCACTGGAGATTTCAAGCCCCAAATTTCATGGTGCAATCAACAAACAGAACGTAGGATGCATGCTTGTACCACAGGGAGAAAAGGTTCTGGCTGTCGTCTGCCCGGGAGTCTGCTTGTCCCCACAAGCCTGGCCTGGCGTGGCTCCATGCTGGAACTGGTCATCTCAGCAGCGGGGCGCATCCCTCACCCACGGGGGCCGGGTCCTGTGCAGCCCACCGTCCATCCATCCATGCCTTGCACAATGCTTTCTTCCAGCCCTCTGGGAGGCTGAGGCAGGAGGACTGCCAGTTCCAGCCCCGCCTGGGAAACTTGGCAACTTAGCAAGATCCTGTGTCAAAATAAAAAATAAGCCAGGCTTGGTGGCGCACGCCTGTCATCCCAGCAGTCGGGAGGCTGAGGCAGGAAGATCCCAGGGAGTTTGAGGCCACCCTGGGCTACATGGTGAGTTCAAGGCCAGCTTGAACAACACTGTGAGACCCTGTCTGAACAAAGGGGCAAGCAAACAATCAACATGGAAAAATTTAAAGAAGGGTGTCAGGGATTTAGCTCAGTGGTTCTGTCGCCTGCCTCGCAAGCACAAGGTCCCAAGTTCGATCCCCGGTACCCAAAAAAATGAAAAATAAAATAAAGAAGGGGGTGAGGGTGTAGCTCAGCGAGAAAGCCCTGGCTTCAATCCACAATACCCCCCAAATTAAAAAGCATTGAATACGTTGTCTTCCAGCCCCCTGGGGGGCAGGTGTTCAGCAACAATGTATGCCACATTTCAGAATAGCTGGGGACAGGCTTGCGGAAGTGGCGGATGTGTGACAGGAGGAACAGTCCTGGCCCTGACGGGTTCCTTACACACTGCACATGTGCATGGGAACACAGCGCTGGGTTCCTAGACACGATTCATGCAGTTAACACCCACAGGGACGCTTGAGGCTTGAATGTCTGATTTATTTCACCTAACATCAGGGTCACAAGGTGCATCCATTTTCCTACACATGACTCAAGTTTATCCTTCTTCGGGGCAGAGTAGTACTCCACTGCGCGTAAACACATTTTCTTTATCCATCCATCTGCCCATCCACATCTTAGGCGCTAATGAGACTTAGCTCCTGTGAGTTGCGCTGCTGTAAACGTGGATGTGCACGGATCGCTGCACTACAATGTCTTTAACTGCTTTTTTTAGTTTTTATTTGTATCAGTAAATGTTTGCCGTGCTTAACGCTTACCTCCCCGATGGCGAGGCAGTACCCGTACAGGACATTTCTTAATTCTTTTTCAGTCGCCCCTTCCTCCTCCGCCCCTCATCCCTGTCTTCCCACTGCACCTCCAGGAGGGGTCCCGCCTGTCCCTGATGGAGGAATCCAGGAGGAAACACATGGGGATAAGCAACTTTCTGTGCCTGCACTAGAACATCTGTGTGGATTCGAACTCCGTGCCCAGCTCTGGTGCACAAAGGCGGTCCTGTCTCCTTGTCGGTCATGGCCGCCTAGCCCGACCTGTTCCCTATCACAGTAGAGTCCACAGGGGTCACACCCGGCCCCTCGGTGCCTCCATGCACAATGACAGGGACTTCGTCTACCACGAGTTCCCACACTCACGTTCTGCTCACCTCACATCCAAGCAACCACGGCCCCCAAACAGACAAAACTGAGCCAGGGCGCTTTCCTCCTTATGAGTGATGTCAGATATTTTGTCAGGGTGAGAGGTAAATGCCAGACACCAGCTCCAGATGTCAAGGCGATGACTCTCCCTCTCCACCTCATCATCTGAGTCTCACATTCTCTTGTTGACAAGGTAGACGGTCACATTCCCATGCAGTGTGGTGATCCCCGAGGAACTACGTGCCCTCTGGACAACTATGCTCTGTAACCAGAGTTCACAACACTCCGTTCCCCTGTGATCAACAAGACTCTGTCTTCGTACGAGGCTGAATTACTAACCCGTCTGCCTTGTCCTGTTCCGGTAAACTCACTACACCACTAGAAAGACGACCCCCCCGCCCCTTCAGCTCAATGTGTAAAAACTGGAACTGTCCTCTGTCTAATCGCCCAGCCCTTTGGACTTGAGTTTGGCTGTGTCAGATGTACACTTCATAAAATCCTCCTCATGCCCGTTCAGCCACTCCTGTCCTTTGGAATTCTGCAGCAACAGCAGTCATAGCACTAACAGAAGACAAAGCAGTAGGGGAGGGAGGTGGCAGCATTGATTATATTGTTAGTAATCACAGGAGTAGTGGTAGGAATATCAATACCAGTAGCATTATTTATTTCACTCAGCATTATGGTCTCAAGGTACATCCATTTACCTACACGTGACTCAAGTTTATCCTTCTTCGTGGCAGAGTAGTACTCCACTATGTGTAAACACCACATTTTCTTTATGCATTCAGCTGCTAGTGGACATAGAGGCTGCTTCCAAGATGTAGCTATTGTGAGTTGTGCTGCTGTACACACGGGTGTGCATGGATCCCTGTGATATGATGTGTTTAATTCTTTCAGGAAGACACCTGGAAGGGGAACACCTGGGTTGAATGGAATTTCTGATTTTAGTTCTCCTGAGAACCTCCACGCTGATTTCCATAATGGTTGTCCTAGTTTACATCCCGCCAGCGATACTGAAGGGGTCCTTCTTCCCCACAGCCTCTGCAGCAGGCATTAATATTTGACTTTTGGATGCTGACCCTCCTTTCCGAGACAAAAGTCACAGGAGAGGTTTCTCTGGGGCTCACACTTTAGGGGTGGTCTTTGGTTCATGGTCGGCCAGCTTGGAAACACAACAGATAGCAGAGGGATGAGGAAGGGGAGAGAGCTGCTGGAGGTGTAGTGCTCAGGAAGGGCAGAGCTGAGGGGGGCTGGGGAGAGATATAACTTCCGGGTCATGCCTCCAGGCCCCATCTGCTCACAGGAAGTCAGCTCTGAGCCCCACAACCAAATCCCCTTCCAAAGTTCCTACCTATGGTCACACACGGCTTTGGGGGGACCTCGACATACAAACCCTAAGAGTAACACTCTTTGTAGGAAGAGGCGCGCTTTCAAGTTGAACAAACTTCAGTCCTCATCTGTACCTCTCGTTGTGATGGAGACACCTGATTGTAGGTGCATGTACAATTAAAACCTCAAACATAATGATCTTTGGAGGGTTGTTCCATGTCATTCCCCGTCCGACTTCATTTTGCCTTTTCTTTATACTCCTACCGGCTGGAGCAGGTACCAGAGATCTATGGCCCTGTCCGTACGTGTGGGGTTTGATCGAAGGTGACAACGTGACTAAGCCACTTGTCTGTGCTCTGTGGATGTGTTTGTCCTTCAGTGCTGAGGGGCTGAGTTGGCAACAGAACCCAGCATGGGCTCTGCATTAAAACCTGAACAGCTATCTTGCATTAGCTCCTGGAGCATGGAAGGGAGAGAGAGAGAGAGAGAGAGAGATTATCTAGTTACATCCTGGCTCTTTTCTCCTATAGAATGAGTTCAGTTTCTGCTCCCCATGTCCTTCTAAACACCATTATCTCTTACAGGCTGTACAAAGAGTGTGGGGCCATGCCACGTCCGGACCGTTTTGGGTAAGCCGGACGCACATACATTCTCAGTACTCCCTGTCTGCTTCTACCTTTCTTCCTGTGGCTCTCTCAGAGCCTGCTGATCATCGTGGGGTCTTGTCGAGCTGCAGGTTGGCCATGCATCCTGCATCCCTGGCATGGGATTTCTGATTCATGTGAATTTCCAGGTTCTCTGGCCATGGGGGTATCGCGGGCAAACCCATAAGGAGATATCTGATCTTCACAGCTATTTGCTGGTCCTCCACACCAGCCCTGGGTCAGGCACCCCGGTTTCTAGGAGCCATATTGAAAAATGTCTCTGGAGGGTCTGATCGTATCCTGGGGGCATCGTTCTAGGGACTGGGACTGTATTGCCCTACTGTCCAGAAGGCTGCCTGGAGTGGCCCCCAAGAAAGGAGTGGCACTGGAGGCAGCAATAGGGAAGCCACCAGCCCCCACGACAGGTCTTCCTCCAGCAACAGGACCCTGCTGCTCCGATCTCGTGTCTGCTCCCACCGTCCGCGCTGGCCCTGTTGCTCAGAAGGTGTCTCCAACACTCAAGCTCAACACAGTCTCATTACTGAGGGAGAAACTGGAGACAGCACTAGTCAGAGACCGGAAGGGGGCTGCAGGTGTTCTTGGAAAACCATCCATGCCTTCGTACGAGGCTTTTCCTTAGTCACGGGCACAGTCACTTAACAAACTCCAGGGCTCCCAACATGGTGTTGAAAATCCCCCAAAGACTAAACAGCAAAACTTATCTCTAGTTCAAAATCAGTCAATAAAACACCTGAGGGACGCACCCAGAGGTGTCCTGCAGCGCGATGATGATATTACTCAGGCCCCCTAAAAAACGATCCCCCCCCCGCCCCCGCTTACAAGCGCTGTGTCCCCGGAAGCAGGGCAGCCCTTCAGCAGCTTGTGTTTCAGGCGCTGTCTGCCCGCGGTGCTCACCTTGTTCCTGGCTGTGAAGGTTTCCACGTGCGGTGAGGGCCCCGGCTCCCGGCCCAACATCCTTCTCCTCATGGCAGACGATCTCGGCCTCGGAGATGTCGGCTGCTATGGCAACACCTCCATCAGGCAAGCACGGGAGACTTAAGCGCTTGTCTGGTTTCCCCGGCGCAGAGACCAGGAGGAGCTGGTCCAGCACCCTCGGTGCTAGGTGCCAGGTGTATCCATCCAACTCCCTCCGATGCTGGCAGGGCAGGATGGATGATGTGTGCAGAACAGGGGTGCACTTAGCTGCTGGTTCGAAAGTTGAGGAGCCTGCCAGATGCAGCTCACTTTGGTACCAACCCGCTGTGTCCACGCCTCTCCCCTCATGGTCCATCCCTGGATCCTCCGTCCCCAGGCTTTGGAGATCACGTCTGCAATGCATAAACTTCAGGAGGTGCCGAGCCATCCCATCTGTAACAGAACTCTGCACATGTGACACCCCAGCTGCCCCCGCTCATAACTACCCATTTCACATGTCCATACGATTTTCCATCCCCCAGAATGTGACCAACAATATTTTAAAAAACCACTGCTAAGCCAAAGACCAGGGCTAGGTTCTCTTAAATCTCAACTTCCCTTCCACCTAGTCTCACCCAAGCACTGAGGCAGGAATCTCAGAATTCTCCTTTATTTGGACACGTGTACGCTTCATTATCCCCAAATATACCATGCCCAGCTGGGGTGGGGGCACCTCTGTAATGCCATCATTCTAGGAGGGTGAGGCAGCAGGGTCATGTCGTGCCCAGACTCCACAGTTTAGCAACTTGGTGAGACTCTGTGTCGAGCAATAATAATAATTAATAATAATAATAAAAATGATTAAGAGTCCTGAAGGCGTAGCTCAGTGCAAACTCCCCGGGTTCAATCTCCAGTATAACAAAAGAAAATAATAATATATGCCCATCTTTCATGGGCCAAGCCATCTTCCTACCATTACCTCATGACACCTTTTCCATATTCTCATCTCTCTTGGAAAGACAGCTCATGCGCCAACCTTAAGCTACCTTCGGCTCCGTGCGCTGGGTCCTCCTCAACCACATCTCATCCTCGTGAGGACCACAGACAAACTGCTGATGTCTGTGGGATCCCGCGCCATGAAGACCATGAGATCCTCTCTATTCGGGTCCAGGGAGCCAGGGTCTGAGGAAACGATCTAGGTCCACCCCAGTCATCAACTAGAGCCCCAGAAAATTGGCCCTGTATGGGGACCCAGTGACCCTCGTGAAAACTGTCCACGAGGGAACACCGTAATTCGTGTCTATACAATGGGATCTCTTTGGGCCGGGGACCGAGGAAGAAGTGAGGTTCAACATCGCTTGTGTCTATTCCAAAGTCGACGCTCGATAACTCGTCCTTAATCAAGCTGATGTTTCCTAGAAGGTGCAAAGATACTTAAAGTTCTCACCGTCACCAAGGTCATTTCTAAGAACATGGCAAAGCATTCACTGATGAGCTGTAGATTTCGGTAGTAAGCAGTGTGTAGATGTGCTTAAGAAAATCCGGATTGATCTCTAAAAACAATGATCATTTTTCCTTTCACAGAACTCCAAACATTGACCAGCTTGCAGCAGATGGGGTGAAGCTAACCCACCACATCGCTGCAGCATCTGTGTGTACCCCGAGCAGGGCTGCTTTCCTGACCGGGAGATACCCTATCCGCTCAGGTGAGTCCTGTTTCACATCTCACTACAGGCTACACTGTTGCCCCTCAGTATGACAGGTTACATTGTAACAACTGACTGCACCAGGTTACATGGTTACAACTGGATATTACAGGTTACCTCCTTACCTACTCAGTACTACAGGTTGTATTGTTACTAGTGGACACTACAGATGCTGCTGTTACAATTGGATACTACAGGTGACATTGTTACAGCTGGATACTACATGTTACATTGTTGCAACTCAATATCATCTATAGGTTGCATTATACAACTCAATACTACTGGTTACATTGTTACAGCTCCTCACACTCTGATACTATAGGTTACATTGTTACGACTCTCCTGTGTCCTTCAGTATTTATATTGTAAAACCTTGGTTCACAAGCATAATTTGTTCTGGAAACATGCTTGTAATCCAAAGCATTTACATATCAAAGTGAATTTCCCCATGAGAAATAATGGAGGTTTAGGTGATTCATTCCGCAACCCAAAAAGTTCATATAAAAATGATTGCAATACTGTAATGTAATACAAAATAATAAAGAAAATATGAAATGTAAAGAAAAATAAATTAACCTGCACTTACCTTTGAAAAACCTTCATGCTAGTGTGAGGGAGGTAAGACAGAGGAGGGTGATTGTGTAAGATGACTTTCACTGTCACTAATACTGCTGTCTATTGGCTCAACAGAATTTTTTTCTTTTCATCCAACTTTAACAAGGCGCCTATCCTATGCCTCCCTTTGAGGATTTTGTGGAAATGTGACATTGCATTGTTGTTAAACAAATTCATCACTCGCACTGCCACAGGCTTACTCAGGTGGTGCCTTTCCACAAAATTTTGCACTGTTTCCCGCATTTTACACATCTCCCTCATTCTCATTTGAAGGGAGAGATTGCTCTGCCTTTTTCTCCTCCTCCTCTGCAGTTGAGATCTACTTCATAACCACTTGCTGTTGGGAGGTGGTCACCCACAATCCTGCAGAGAGAGAGACAGACAGACAGACAGACAGAGAGGAGAGAGAACCAGCCATTGGCTCAGTTGTGGTCATGTGACGTTCAGTGCCATGTATGACACACATTCGAGACATTGCTCATTTATCAAGTTAAAAGTTACTAGAAATGCTTGCTTGTCTCATGGAACATTTGCAGCACAAGTTACTCCCAATCCGGGGTTTGACTGCAGTGGGAAAGAGTGGTCTCATCCTACAAGTTCTCTACCACACAGCCGTCACGTAGAATTTTCTAGCTCCCTAGATATCGAGATAAACAAGTCATGGGTTGACCCAGTGATGTGAATAAATTAAAAATAGTAATAATAAAGCTAATTTGAAGCAATCTATGTTCAATTTACCTTTGAACAGTGGAGGTTTCTACTAAATATTCTAAAATTTTAAAAATTATCATCAAACCCAAAACAAGTATGCAACAGTAACTTTTTTTTTTAAATGATGGTTCAAAGGCATGATTTCCTACAATGGTTACCGTGTTCTTCAGTGGACCGGAGTCGCCGGCGGCCTCCCACCCAGCGAGATAACTTTTGCAAAAATTCTGAAAGAAAAAGGCTATACCACAGGACTAATAGGTATGTGCATTTTTAAAATTTATTAGGTGCATTGCTTTTTTTTTTTTTTTTTTTTGGTACCAGGGATCGAACTCGGGACCTTGCATTTGTGAGGCAGGTAGCGGAACCAGTGAGCTAAATCCCTGGCCCGGGTGCATTACTTTTATATGGAAAGCATATTCCACAGAAAAGTTTAGAAATACAATGGATGGAATTGTTATTTTGCAACAGAAAGAAGGGTTCTTACATATATAGATGGTTTTAGACCCCAAAGAGCAAGGTACAGAGTAGATAGTCAAGAAATACCAATGTAGGGAGCTATTCAGGGTCTCCTATGATGTTCTGACTTGTTCTGATTTCAAAACATAAAGAAATGTGACTGGGTCTGATAGCAAGAATGTATAGTCCCAGCTATTCACGAAGCTGAGGCAGGAGGATCCCTTGAGTGCAGGACTTTGAAGCCAGCCTGGACAGCATAGTAAGATAAAAATCAATCAAGCAGTAGAAACCACATGATCTTTTACCATAATTTTCCAGAACGTCATCAGATTTTCACCCAGAAATCTGGTTAGAAGGCTTACCGGCTCCCTGTCTGCTTCCATCAGTAATACACTCATTTCGCTCTATTGCAACAAAGGAATCACAGGTATTAAGCAAAAAAAAGTAAAAAAACTAAGGACACTTGTTTCTCAAGTGAGGACCACACCAGCACGACCATCATCATGTGTACGACAGTCACATTGCTCATGAAGAGCAGTCCTTGCTCATCCGGGGGCTCTCAAATCCCAGCCCCGGTGTGAGTATTTTTAAGATGAAGAGCCTGCCCTTGGGTCCTGGGGAACCCAGGTGGGACTTTCTGGGTGGCGACACCCATAGGACAACAAGAACATAGTCCGTCTATGCCTTTCTGAAGCCCTGGTGACAGATTCATCTGGCAGGAGACCCAGGCATCTTCTTTGCATGGAGCTTGAAGCTGTGGTCCATGAAACTCACCACGTCCCTGCACCATGTCCCCTCTTGCAGTGGGGGAATCAATTGTGGAGTCCAGAAGCCCTGGTCTGAGCTCTCTGGAGTAGCCAGATTGCTCTGGGGTCCCATAAGACCACGACCAGCCACCGTCACCAAGGAGATAGTAGACTGAATAACAGTCCCCGCTTACATCAGCTCTTCAGCAGCAGAAGCTGTGATAGCAGAGTGAGCTGGCCTCCATGCAGAAGTCCACGGAAACACGTGCATACCCCAAATCCTGGGATGCCTACCTCCCTTCTACAGAACAGCATAGAATTTGCACAATAACCTAAGCACACACTTTCCTGTATCTTTCAAATCACCCTAGGTGACTTATAAAACCTGACACAACGCAAATGCTATGCAATTCGCTGTCACATTCTTTATCTTCAGGAACAACAACAAGAAGAAAATGAATCTGTGGGTGCTCAATATGTTTTCTAATATTTGGGGGGCTGCAGGCCAATATTAGGGATCAAACCCAGGGCTGTAGCACTGAGCTATATCCCCAGCCCTTTTCTTGAAAAATTATTATTTTGAGGTAGAGGCCCTCGAAGGTGCCCACGATGAGCTCTAACTTTAGATCCTCCTGCCTGAGCCTTCCAAATTGCTGGGATTTCAGGCAAAGACTGTCACATCTGACTGCTTTTTTAGTATTTTCTATCTGGGCTTGGTTGGATCCAAGAATGCTAAAGCCACACGCAGGCCAGGCCAACTCTGGTGTCTTATTTAGAAAAGTGTCCGTGTCGATGTGCTTCAGTTAAGGGTTCTGATGGGGAGGAATCCCCTCGGGTCATCCAGGTGGACCTTACATGGCAGGACCGGGTCTTTTCAAGGTGGAAATTTGACGACAGAGAGAAGCTGGGGTGAGCAGGTGGGAGAGGAACAAGGTATGACAGGGCCACACCCTCCAGCCTCCAGGAGTGCAAAGGAACGGATTCCTTCTGTTCTCAGCAAACCAAGACCCTGGTAATTTGTTGCAATTCTCCTAGGAAATTATAACCTTGGTGATGGAGGTGCTTAACGCTTTGCAACCTCAAAGGCCCAGCTGGGGCGTAAGGAATGTTAGACCCCACGAATACCATTCCCAAGTCCCTTCCCAACTCAGCGTCTAGCACAGCTACTGAATATTACAGGAAACCTGTGTGGAGATTCCACAGAAATCTAAAACTAGAATTTCCATTGGATCCAGCTACTCCCCTTCTAGATACCTTCCTGAAAGAGTTAAACCCATCGTATTACAGTGATCCATGAACGAACAGGTTGATAGCAGCACAACTCACAATAGTGAAATCTTGGAAGCAGCCTGTATGTCCATCAACAGATGAATGAATAGATTGTTAAAAAGTGCTGTTTACATACAACAGAGTACTACTCTGGCCTGAAGAAGGATAAAATTGAGTCATGTGTAGGAAAATGGAGGCACCTCGAGGCCACAGTGTGAAGGGGAATTAACCAGACACACGAGCTTCCATTTCAAATGCTTTTTCTTCATGAGAAACAAAGTATAAATAAAGATCCAAATAAAAGATGCTAGGAAGAAGGGAGATAGATCTTTTGCAAATGGAAAGAGGCCAGAGAGGCAGGCGGGAGAGGAGAAGTGGGTGGGAAAAGAATCCAGAAGCACCAAGTACACACGCCAGCTCCGCCCGGGGAATCTGGTCACGACTACTGCAAATACGGGCTGATAAGATTTTTTTTTAATTTTTTAATACAATGCAGTGGCTGCCTTCTCTCGCTCCTGCAGGGAAGTGGCATTTGGGCCTCAACTGCAAGTCACCCAGCGACCACTGCCATCACCCACTCAACCACGGGTTCGACCACTTCTACGGGATGCCGTTCACCATGATGGGCGACTGCACGGGGTGGGAGCTCTCTGAAAGACGCGTCGGGCTGCAGCGCAGGCTCGACTTCTACTTCCAGGTCTTGGCCTTCGCTGCCCTCACTCTGGCAGCCGGGAAGCTCAGCCACCTGCTGCCCGTCTCCTGGGTGCCCACCCTCTCGATCACTGTCTTGGCTGCTACAGTCTTCACGACATCCTACTTCTTGGGTGACCTGCTGGTCCACGCGGACTGCTTCCTCATGAGGAACCACGTCATCACGGAGCAGCCCATGCGCTTCGAGAAAACGACCTCGCTCTTGCTGAAGGAGGCCGAGTCCTTTCTGAAAAGGTGAGCACCAGGGGCCGGCTTCGTGCTCTTGGGACAGCTGGCTGACCCAGGCTTCTTGCTCAAAAGACATTACTGGTAAAATGAGGCATGGATCCTGGCCAGCTGAGCTCAATGACTTCCGCTCTGCACATTACAACACTGAGGAAAGTCTGGTCAAATCCACTACTCTGGGGTCACCACAATTCCACGACCGACCCCAACCACCATGGGTCCTAGTTCAGCAACATCACACATAGAACCACCCCAAGAGCCTTATAATAAACTCTGGGTGTTTTTAAAGCTCTACCCTGAGGGCTGAGATGCTCTGTTGCTGACTTAAGGCTACATGTAAATCTGGATTACTGTACTAGACTGGGTAGGACTGAGTGATGCAAAGTGACACTGAACAAGAGTCAGTTGCATGCTCCTCAAGACTGGCTCAGACAACAGGGTGTATTTGTCAAGTTTCTTATTGCTGAGACATAATACCTGACACTCAGAGAGTTTGGTTTTGGCTCATGGTTTCAGAGGGTTCAGTCCATGGTCAGGTGCTCCAATGGTCTCGGGGGTTCAGTCCATGGTCGGCTGCTCCAGTGGTCTCAGGGGGTTCAGTCCATGGTCGGCTACTCCAATGGTCTCAGAGGGTTCAGTCCATGGTTGGCTGCTCCAGTGGTCTCAGGGAGTTCAGTCCATGGTCGGATGCTCCAGTGGTCTCAGGGGGTTCAGTCCATGGTCGGCTGCTCCAAGGCAAGAACATCATGGTGGAGAGGGGTGGAGGAGGAAAGACGCTCACACCGTGGTGGCCGGGAAGCAGAGATCTGGAGAAAAACCAGAGCAGAATGATGGGAAATCAAGTCAGAATTAATAACCTACCATGGCCTCCATTTAAAAGTGTGTTTTCCATAAGTATTTCACGTCCAAAAACTGAGTGTCTTAGGGTAATCTCATATACAAATAAATGTGCAATATTCACATTTTTATAAGGTAAGGTTCATTGTAAGCAACTGAATGAAACAGAGGTCAAGTCAGAGAGCAGTGTGATGTTCTTTCATGCTCAGGCTACCTAAGGAAGGAGAGATAGAAAATTGCAGTGTTGCAGGGGGTGAAAGTGTGGAAAATTAATTTGTATTTAGAAATAGATTTGAGAAAGAAAATTCATCCTTTAGTATTTTACATTAAAGAATTTTTCTTAGTAATGGAGATTGAACTCAGGGTCATTGAACTGAGCTACATCCTAGACATTTTTTTAAATTGTTTATTTTTGAGACAGATGCTTGCTAAGTTTCCCAAGTAGGACTCAAATATGAGATCCTCCTGCCTCATCCTCCCAGAGCTCTGGGATGACCGCCAGCTGTTAGATTGTTAAACATGAGACTATTACGCTACTGCAGAGGGGTTGTGTGCATTTGCACTTGGTAGGCAGAGGCAGGAAGATAGCAGAGAAGGCTGAGACTGCTTAGCTGTGTATGAAGTGTGTCCAGGGTTTCACTGAGCTAAGAGGAACTTTTCTCCCCTGTGTTCACATTGAGGAACAAGCAAGGACCGTTCCTCCTATTCGTTTCCTTCCTGCACGTCCACGCCCCTCTGATAACCGGCAAGGAGTTCCTGGGGCAGAGCCGGCACGGGCTGTACGGAGACAACGTGGAGGAGATGGATTGGATGGTAGGTCAGTGCCGGCCCCGAGGGGGCTGGGAGGCCACACCCGCAGGGGAGGAGACAGGAGAAAAATAGGGTCCTGAGAGGTTCACGGCCCGATTCCCTGTGTTAGAATAATGCTCCCAAAGACACCCATACCCGAATCCTCGTCGTCAGACACCACAGTGTCCTCCAGAGAAACCTCACTCTAACCTCCGTGTTGCTTATTTTACCCGTACAATTGAAAACCTGAAAAATAAAATCTATTAGGTCGTGGGGCGTGTGACTCAGGATATCGCTACATTTAAAAATTCTTGTCCAAGAGAAACAAAAGAAACTCCCCAAAACGGACAGAGCAAAGCAAGGAGGCAGGAATGCGTTTGACTCAAAGCTAAAGTAAGCACAGTGTTTCTGATATTAGTGATCTTACACACTTATTAAAAAACAGAGACTGAGCTGAGCACGGTGATGCACATTTTTAATCCCCGCTGCCTAGGAGGCTGAGGCAGGAGGGTGGTAAGTTCATGCTCAGCCTGGGCAGTTGATCAGGATCGTGTCTCAAAATCTAAACAATAAATTTAAAAAACTCAAAGTGGGCTGGAGTTGAAGCTCAGTACAAAGGACCTCGGTTCACTCTTTGTATTGAACATAGAAGGCACACCGCTGGGGACTTAGCTCAGTGGCATGGCGCCTGCCTCAAAAGTGCAAGGTCCTGAGTTCAATACCCGGTACCAAAAAAAAAAAAAAAGAAAATAGAAGGCACAGACTTACATAGTGACAGTTTTAGCAAAAGCACGACCAAGCCAAAAGAATCGCCTGCCTCCTAAATTGCCCGAGCTGGGCTGGGACTTGTTCTCTGCCTAACTCAGCCTCCCGGAGTGCTGGGCTGACAGGCCCAGGCTTCTGTCTTGGGTCCGCTCCGATGTCCATGTGGTGCGCAGGTCGGATCCTGGGGTGTCTGGAGGAGGAAGGGCTGAGCGACAGCACGCTGGTGTATTTCACGTCAGACCACGGCGGCTCCCTGGAGTCCCAGCTCGGAAGCCACCAGTACGGAGGATGGAATGGGATCTACAAAGGTGAGACTGGGTTTCCCGAGGTCTGCTCCCCCCAGTTTAGCTTTGTGCCACGATTCCCACCCCCAGAATCCGCAAAGACTGCAGCCTGCATGATTCGGGGTAGAGATCATTATGTGTCGAACTCCGGTTTGAAATTTCTCTTTATTCTTTTCTTTCCTTCCTTCCTTCCTTCCTTCCTTCCTTCCTTCCTTCCTTCCTTCCCTCCTTCCTTCCTTCCCTTTGCTTCTTTCTTCCACAGGCAGCTGTCCTTGTAGACACTGAGCTGTGCACCCAGCTCTGCTCTTGACTTCAGAACATGCTGCCCTCATCACTAATGAACCCCATTCCAGCCTTGGAGGACCACCAACCCATTTTCTACCTCTGAGTATCCCCCATCCACACATCTGACATCAGTGGCACCATGGACTGTGGGTCCTTGTACGTGTGACTTCTCCCACTGACCATTTTCTGTTTCAAGTTTTTCTACATTGAGACAGATGTTACAATTCCATCCCTTTTCAGGGCTGAGTAATATTCCACAATAGGAGTGGACCACTTTCTGTTTATCTAGTCATCTGTTGTCCTCAGCTCCCTCCACGGGCTCCCAGGGAGACCCTCCTGCCTCTGCCACCTCCTGGGGCTCCAGGCAGCCCTGGGCTGCGGCCCCCTCACTGCAGTCTCTGCCTCCATCTCCACGCAGCTTCTGCTCTTTCTGCTTCTCTTCCTCTGCCTCTCGTGAGGACGCTGCTATTGGATTCAGGGCCACCCCGACCCCAGATGGCCTCGTCTGCAGATCCTGCTCCGATTCCCTCTGCAGGGACCCTGTTTCCACTCAGGCCCCGTCCCAGGTCCCAGGGTCACAACGTGGACAGAGCTGTGTGAAGCAGAGAGCGACGGGAAGAGAGGACCCGAGAATGAGCAGGCAGCTGAAGGCCCCAGGAGCAGCCCCTTCCCATCTCCAATCACCTTGTTTTCTGTTTCTGCTTCCACGCAGGGGGCAAAGGCATGGGGGGCTGGGAGGGCGGCATCCGGGTCCCCGGGCTCTTCCGCTGGCCCGGGGTGCTGCCCGCCGGCCGAGTGATCCGCGAGCCCACCAGCCTCATGGACATCTTCCCCACCGTGGTGGAGCTGGCGGGCGGCCAGGTGCCCCGGGACAGGTAGGCACGGCGGCCCCTCCCCGCCCTGTGACATTTCTGTATCTTCAGGCCCCGTGTCCCTGCATTGCTGACGCTCCCAGGTTGGGCTGGAGCTAGAGAGCCTCCTGCCTCAGCCTCCCGGAGGACAGGGACGTCAGCCGTGCACCACCACACCCACCTTACATGCAACCAAACCAGAAAGACAACTTCTGCCCTTTTCACAAAACGACCCTCCGTACCGCGGCTTTGCGGTCATGGAGTCAGGATCTTGGGGAGGAAAAAACTATCAGACCCTGTGATTTCTACCGGGTTAAACGCCCGCTTTGTCCTTTGACCCAGGGACCTGTTTCTCTTCTCCTGATTCTCCCGTGGGGCACATTTTCTCATGAGCAGGGTGCTGGCCCTGACAGTTCCAGCAGGCAGTGCCAAGAAAGCGCTTGGCTGGATCCGCCTGGGCAGGAAACGGTCACAGCGCTTGATTTTATTGGACATTTACAAGGAACAGACAACAATATTTCCTCATAACCGTGCATGCCCGGAGCTGAACGCAAAATTAAGCTGTGTGAGATAAATACGTGCACACATTTAAACCCACGTGCACGCGTGGATCTGTAGATCACACATCATGTACTCCATTGCATGAGACACACGTACGCATGAATATGGTCAAGTGAATCTCGTGCCATGTGACCATGTGACCATGTGTTGTCTATGCCTGATGTGCAGCGTGTCATCGAGTGAATGCTAGAAATCTATGTTCTAAAATTTATTAGAAGGCTGGGGTGAACAAACATTTCAGCGGCTTTGGAAGTTTTTTTTCTAATACCTCATTATAGCTGGACATTATCTTTGCTTTAAAAAACCCAAACAAAAGAAAGAACCTGATGTCCTGCATTTCCCACATAACCTGATTCTTCCCTTAGTGAAAATTCAAGTTTGGAAGTTGAATGGTGGAGCCCAAACTGCCCGTTTACAGACCAATCTGTGTAGCTTTTTTCTTCTCTCTGTTGAGTTTTGTTCCTGTTGCTGTTATTGTTCTGTAGTGCTAGGGGTGGAACCAGGGCTTTCACAATGGGGTGCATTTCCAGCACTTTTTCATTTCATAAGTTACCCAGGCTGGGTTTGAACTTTAGACCCTCCTGCCTCAGCCTCCTAGAGTGCTTGGGTGATGGGTGTGCACCCTCACACCCAGCTTTATAGTTAAATTTCTTTTTTTTTTTTTTGTACAGGGGATCGAACTCGGGTCCTTGTGCTTGCGCAGCAGGCGGCGAAACCACTGAGCTAAATGCCCGGCCCTAAATTTCTTAATAGATGTCCAATTTTCCCTAGGTATTGCAATCGGCCACATATGATGGTGTGTGTATTAAAAACAAAACACCTAGATTCATCTCAAATCGTTCATGTATAACACGCACACGCGTGCACATGCAGGGACATGTGTGTGTGTAATCCATGTATCTCTCTACACAGGCGTCTGTCACCGTTCCCATCGATTTCTCTGTAGAAAAGTTGAAAGTTTCATACGCTGCTTTGCTGCTTCTCCTGTTTTCCCTTATTTACACATCTCGGGTTCTTGAATGTTTTTGTAGGAGGCCGTTGTGTTTTCACTGTTATCTATAGCATCTCATGTTTTAGGGGGCAGATTTTTTTCCGCGTGTATTTAGCAAATGTGATCCATGAGGACGTGAAATAAATTCAGCCTTGCACTGTTGGTTGGAGATACATATATATATTTTGAGAGAGAGAGATGTGTATGTATGTATGTGTATATATATATATACATACATACACATGTATTTACACATGTGTATAATACACATATCTGTATACACACACACATATATATCAGCACTTACGTACTTGTGTGTACGTGAACAATTATACATGGCTGTCATATAGAAGACATACCTATCATATATGTATATACAGAGAGAAATATATCGTATGCATGCAGAAGGCACATCATACTTACACAGAGAGAGAGAGAGAGAGATGAGAAGACTTTTAAAAAACGGTTTGTTTATACAGTATCACCGAGCAACCCACATGTACTTGGGCTTCTGAATTCTCTGTCGTGGCTGAGAACGTTTATCCAACTAGAAAAAAAGATTCCCACCTCATTGCTCTTCTGAATTCGTACGGTTTGTTCAAGGCCTTGAGTTCGAGGCCACCCTGGACTGTGTGCAGAGACCCCTGTTCCGGATCTTCCCCTTCAGGAGCGAAGCCGCGTTCTGGGGGTGACCAGCTCCCGACGGCACAGGGCGCTGTGCAGCTGCCACGCGGGCCCGCGAAAATATGAACTGAGAAACCCTGACATCGCTAAAAGGCGTAGAATGACCAGCGCAGGGGGGGTGAGCCCGGCCCGGCCCTGCCGTGGCTTGCACTCGCCTCCCGGCCGAGCCTGAGCCTTGCTGTCCCCGCAGGGCCATCGACGGCCAGGACCTGTGGCCCCTGCTCCTGGGATCCACGCCCCACAAGCACCTGCTGCCGCACCACGAGGTCCTCTTCCACTACTGCGAGCACCTGCTGCATGCGGCCCGGTGGCACCAACGTGACCGTGAGTAGGGACACGGCCCCTGTCCAACCCCGCACCCCAGGGAGCACACCGGCCGCCCCGGCATTGGCATTCCGGGAGGCTGAGGCAGGGGGATCCCAAGTTGGCACTGAGAACACAGCAGTGAGGGACCGAGCAGACGCTGAACAGCGACACTGCACCAGTGTCTTCTTTATGCGTCTGCTCACCTCTCTTGGGGCTTCCTCCCGGCACCTGCAGCGTGACTGGGTGCTTGTCACTCACGCGCGTGTGGGTCGGGGGTCTGGGAGTCAGTCAATGAGCGCGATGCACCCTGAGCCCGATGGCAGAGCACCCCCCGCCCTCTCGGGCTTCTGTTTTCCATAAGCGGCCGTGGTCACTTCTGTGGTCACCGCGTTATTGAGACGCAGCGGACATTCCATGCCATTGGCTATTTCCACTCACGCAGCTGAAGGCTTGCAGGACATTCCCCTGATCCCCAGAGGACACCCCATCCCCTCCCCTGCCAACCAGCACTGCACTTCCTGTCTGTCTCCTTGCCTGTTCTGGTATATCCATGGAGCCTCGCACTCTGTCCTTTTGTGTCTGAGCACCACGTCCTCAACTTCCCTCTACATGACAGCAGGTAGCGGCTTCCTTTTCTTTTTCCTGGCTGTATGATATTCCACAGCACGGCCGGACCTCACTCACCCATCCATTCACGCGTGGACGGTCACTTGTGGTGCTTCCGTGTTTTGGTGTCTGTGACTTACACCTCTCTCCTGCGGCTTCGTGCCAACTCTGTGACTCCACCCCCGCCCCCCAGGAGGAAGAGTGTGGAAAGTCCACTACATGACGCCCATCTTCCAGCCCGAGGGAGCAGGCGCCTGCTACGGGAGACAGGTCTGCCCGTGCTCGGGGGAAAACGTGACCACGCACGACCCGCCTCTGCTCTTTGACCTTACGCGAGACCCAGGCGAGCGGCAGGCGCTCACGCCCGACACGGAGCCCGAGTTCCACGCAGTGGTCAGCAGGGTCCAGCGGGAGGTGGACAGGCACCGGCAGGGCCTGTTGCGCTCGGTCTTCCAGCAGCTGGGCACCTACCTGAACACCTGGCGGCCGTGGCTGCAGCCCTGCTGCGGCACCTTTCCGCTCTGCTGGTGCTGTCCGGAGGACGAGCCCCGGGAAGACCCCCAGTAGCACAAAGCTCAGACCCGTGCCTCGCGCTGCTGTCTCACCCCGTCGGGCCTGCCCGGGGCTGGGCACGCACTGGCAGAAGGACGAATGCTGCCTCCCATTGAAATAGAATGAGCTAAAAGGACCTGAATTGCACAGCTCACACTCAATAAAATGCACCCTGCAGCGCTCACCGAGGTGTGGTGCTCAACAGTCCAGTCCGGGGCCGACCGGGGTTTGGTCAAAGCCCCCGGCCGTAACTGCAGCAGGCTGCTCTGTACCCAAAGTCCGCACCAGCCCCACCAGAAAGTTTGGAGGTCACCCAGATTGATGGGAGACAGCAGGCAAGCCGGGGCTGCCGTGGAGAAGCTGCCACAGACAAGGCTCAGTTGGCTTCCACTTCTGTGGGGTCAGCAAGGCGTGCAGCCCTTCCCACGGGCGCGATGTCCAAGCAGGTCCCCCTCAGCTACAGCCCAGGGGATTCAGGAAAACCCCAACAGAAGCAGGCTCCAAGCACTGGGTTGAAGGATCGCTAGGTCCCGGTCCATCGGGGCTGCCACACGCACTCCGGCTGACAGACAGCAGGGCTTGGTGCCCAGTCCTGGAGGCTGAGGTCCACTGCACTGGTCTCTCCCTGTCTCAGTCCATCAGGGCCGCCATATGCAATCCCACAGCCCGGGCGGCTGGCAGACAACAGGGCTTGGTGCCCAGTCCTGGAGGCTGAGGTCCACTGCACTGGTCTCTCCCTGTCTCAGTCCATCGGGGCCGCCATATGCAATCCCACAGCCCAGGCGGCTGGCACACAGCAGGGCTTGGTGCTCAGTCCTAGAGGCTGAGGTCCGAGGTCTGGGCGTGGCAGCGCCCGCTCCTCTGAGGGCTCACTCCTGGGCTCCCTGTGTCCTCACTCGTGCGTCCCTCTGTGTGTGTCCGCGTCTTCCCGTCCTCTTCTCAGAAGGACCCAGCCCTGGGCTCAGGGCCACCCTGGGGACTCAGTTTACCTTCACGCCTCTTTAAGGCCCCGGCTCCACACAGCTGCATGGAGAGTTAAGGCTTCCACCCCGGAAGCTGAGAGCTTAATGCAACGCAGCCCAGAAAGCTTTCTGTGCTGGGATTTTGCAGCTCTGCTCTCTGCCTGGGGTTCACTCAGCAGCTCCTGGGGGCGAGGAAGCAGCACCCCAAGTCGAGCACTTCTGGCCCCAGTCCACTCCCCAACCATTGTGGGTTACGGAAAGAAATGCAGCTGCTCACCGTGGGACCCCAGTCTCCTGCCAATCTCTGCCTCAAGGCAGAGGCAGCTCCGCAGCAAATCACATTGCCGGGTCTTTTCCCTCCCCTGCAGACCCCTCCACAGCAGCAGTGGAGTTTGCCTGTTTGATTTTGATTTGTTTTTTGAGATAGGGCCTCACCATGTAGCCCAGGCTGACCTCGAACTCATGGGCATCCTCCTGACTCAGCCTCCCGCATCCTCGGATATCAGGGGTGCACCACCACGCCCGGCAGTAAATATATGTTCAATCCAGGTTATTTTGGGCTTCAGAGTACATCCCCATCTATACCTGACACACACCTGTCAATCCATCCGTATTAATATAACGAAGACATCCACAGCCCTTGCAGCTAAAATCAATCAACAAACTTGTCAAGACAAAGCAAGGAGTGTTAGGGTCAGGGAGGTCAGGCTAAACTACAGGCGGCTGTGCTCGGATAGGACGCTTGGATTTTATGGGACAGGAGACGTAATGCGATTAAGTCAAGCAGTGAAGCCATCCAGTGATTAGTGCAGGATTTTTACTTCACTGAGCTGCGCTTTTATCTTCTGGGGTCAGCTTTGCAGCACACGGTGTTGTTTACACGCCACGTGTGCAGCTGGATGCACCTTTCACCTCCTGCTCCTCATCCTAGGCCCCCAATCTGGGTTTTCGCCTCCCCTGTGAGAAGGCTCTGTCTCCCCCTGGCTGCCGCCTGTCTTAACTCCTCTCCCCGTGTGCGTTCCGGGTTGCTCGAGAAGAGAAACCCTGCAGCCTCGGAGCTTCGGGGTCTGACGTTTTCCCTCGGTGTCACCGTGCAGTCGGCCGTGCCGGGTGGACACCGGAGCCTCCCCTGCCATTGTGGGGGACTCGGAGAAAGAACGGTGCAGAGTCACCCTGATCGCCAGGGGGAGCCCAGGAGGAGCCAGAAGATGACTGCTCAGGCGTGCAGAGGGAGGACAGGGGTGAAGAGCAGGACTGGAACAAGCCGCCCGTCTGTCGGGGAGAATTCAGGTTTGCTTTTGCAAGGGCTGGAGAAGGAGGAGCGAGGTGGACACGACAAATATAACTTTTTCTGGATTCCTCAGGCCCTTGCGGGTCTTCCGTGGACAGCTGCGTGGCGTCTGCAGTCTTAGGAGGAAGCTGAGTTGGACAGAGCCCACTCGGGCGGCCGGGCCGGGCCAGGCCGGATTTCCACATAGCAGCCAGCTGGGGACCCCAGGGCGCTTCCTGCAGCTGAAGCTGCACTGCACCTTGGTGAATTCCAGGACAGTTTCATTTGGTTCAAAATAAATTACAGACCTGATTTGGAAAGGTCAAAATAAAACCCTCCGCAGCAGAAAAATGGCCAGCGGGACACGCACATGCCTCGTGGCCTGAGCCTGTAGTTGTGTTTGATCGATTTCTTCTCAGGAGCCTGGGGCGCAGCTCCCCCCGGCCACATCCCTGGGGTTGTGGGTGCTCCTTGCCTACCCCGTTCCCTTTCCCTCCCCTCCCTGTGTCTCTTGGTCCCCTTGCGTCCTTCCGATCTCCCTGGTCCCCAGGATGCCTTTCATTTTGCCATTTAATTTATTTGTCCTTTGGGGCCTAACAGGCCCCGGGTCCCGGGTGACTCCAGTCGCACAGCTGTGCCCCTCGGATCTCGCACCTGGTGTCCCTGCCGGCTGAGGTGGTCCCAGGACCTTGGGGATTTGGAGCAGTGGGGCCCCGGGCCGCGGGCTTCCTCGAGGCAGGCGGGGTGCTTGGTCTCACAGGGCTCAGACTAATCCGGATTAGATGGATCGGCCCCCAGGAGAACCTGTTTTCCCAGCGGGGCTCCCCAGGGCCCGGCTCAGGGCTGACAGCGTAGGGGGGCAGGGCCCACGCCCAGCCACCTTCTGGCCAGGGAGGACAGGAGAAAAGAGGAAGCCAGGCCCGCCCGGGGCCAGGTCCTGCAGAGCTCACAGCCGCCCAGGCCGGGCCACCCAGGTGCGTGGGACCCGGGCTGGGGATCCGACTGCAGCAGGCCCGGGGCAGGGCGGGCTCCGCACGGGGAGGGGAGCCCAGGGCAGCGGGGTCCCTGCAGGAGAGGGCCAGGAAATGCAGGCTCGGCGCACACCCTGGAAGCACACTCCTAACCCCAAGGCCAGGGTCGCCCTGCGTTTCGTTGATCTGTTTTGAGACAGGGTCTGGCTATGTGGTCCAGGCTGGCACCAACCTCGGGGAGACTGTCCAGTCTCAGCCTCCCTCCCGGGGGCCGGGCCGGGTGGGGTGCACACCACCCCCACCAGCACCTCCGTAGCAGGCTGCGTCTCCCCCAACTCCCCCGAGAGGACCCCTACTTCCCGTACCCCCAGTCAGGACTGTGGCCCCCAAACACGAAGGAACCCCCCTCCCCAACACACCCCTGAACCCCCCTTGCCCTCCGGTCTCGCTGGGGCTGTGTCTCCTGCAGGGCTGAGCACCCCGGCCCCAGCCTGGGGACCCCGAAACTCAAGACCCGCCCCTGGGCCCCCAAGCCTACCCCAGGCCTCCGCCCTCCCAAGGCAGCCCGTGCGTGACGCCCCTCTGGCCCCCAAAGACGCCCGGACAGGCCAGGAGCCCAAGTTCGAGGCCACTACGCCTCTCACCACAGGAAAGGGGAGGCCCAGGTTGCCCCCATTGGGTTCGGTATTGGCTGGGAGTCAAAAGACGTGATACACCAGCGTGCTCATTAACCACGTTTTATTTTATTAAGTTTTAAAAGTTGTCTTTAGTTTGCGGGACGAGGTCTCCCTGTGAATCGTTCGGGCTAGGCCCGAACTCACTATGGAGCCCAGGCTGGCACTGACTTCACAGCGAGGGTCCTCCTGCTTCAGCCTCCACCACCACGCCCGGCTCATTGATCACATTTCAGTTCAGCAGTGGAAATTGATGCGGTGTGATCACAAAATACGGTGATTGAGTAACTGAAGACAATGTATTACAGGAAGAGAGGCTGCCGGGTCGACGACGTGCTTTGCACACCTCAAGGATGAGACACCAGCCGAATGCCAGGAAGTCCGAGCAAAGCCGATTTGAAGTGTGAGTGCGTATTTCTGTCTTTTGATGGAAACAAGAGTGCTGGGCAGGGACATCAAAATACTTGGTGAATGTTTAAATTTAAGAAGCTTTTACCTTGAAAGCCACCTGGCCACAAATCCCCCTCGGAATTCCCCCGGCTGTGCCCACCGTCCTCCCACCCTCCGGGCCGCTTCCTGCAGCGGCTCTGGGGTCTTCTTTCCCGAGGGCCTCTAGGAAATGTCATAAATGCAGGGGGGGAGACCCAGAAATAACAAAACACAGACAGATGGTTCCATAGTTACAACAGTCCTGCTTTTACTCCGTGAGATTTTTTTCAATATTTATTTTTATTGGTCCATATTTTCAGTCCATTATGTTACATTCCTGGCCAAGAGTTGCCCCATGCACCAAATAGGACTTCGTTTTCATCCCTTCCCTTCCTCTCCCTCTTCACCTGTCCTTCCCTTTTCGAGAAGATCTACCACCTGTTTCCTTTTATCTAGCTTGTGTTTTGCTTTTTCAATTTATTTGTACTCTGGGCTCCTCAGATAAGGGAAACCACATGATATTGAAGTTGGCGTATCTGATTATGAGTTCCTGAGTTTTAGTCACTCAGTATTCAAAAATATGAATTGGAAAATTCGAGAAATAAATAATCAGTTTTAAGTGACCATTATGACAGTATACTGTCATGATTGATTGTTTTACTTTATATTATTAATTATTGTTGTCAATGAGAACTAGCGTTACATTGATGAAAAGTTGGGTGGGTGGGTGGATGGG